>OU015497.1:133046793-133450441 GCA_907164885.2 Dolomedes plantarius | reverse complement strand
GCTGTTCACAACATTGTTCCTCGACTACAGCTATTGATGAGGAATGACGGTCGAAATGTTCAGCATTTGTCTCAAGAACATAATCTTTGCTTTGTCATAATTTGTTATGCTAATTATTGCCTTTCTTATCACATAAAGCGCCATCTGTCGGACATTTTTTGAAGTTTTTTTGTGGTTGCAATAAAACCCCATGTCATTCCAAGCATGTGTGTCAATTTTTATCTCTCTACCTACATTATTCCATGAATTTACTTTTTCAAATGTATACTGACTTTCTGATCACCCTGTATATATGTAATAGTAACGCCCCACTAATATTAACTGTCCTACATCCAACCCTGGAAGCACACATACGCGAAACAGAGAGCGAAGTGTAGGGGAAAGCAGTGATTTATTGGTCCCGTCGCCGAGAGGAGGTTTATGGCGTCCCTCGTGCCTTTGATGTTCGTACTCAGATCGCCCTGGATTGTGGTTTTAAGATGAATCTTTCAAAGCGGCGAAATACTTCCCCCACGTTGGGGGAGGGACTAATCGACTCCAAAATGTGTTCAAGAGGCGACGGGGGGAGCTGATTCGCTTGTGTGTAGATGCGCCTTAACGCGTATCTAAATTTTTTCTCAATAAAGCCCCAGCCCTATTTCAAAAACGAAATCGGAAATCGAAATAACTTAATATTATCTTAATGCACACGCGGGAAAGTTATTTTTAGACTTCTGTGATCTCGATCCTCTTCGAAGCAGTGTTGCAACCTCTACGAAGCCCCTTCCCCTAGCGCCATTCTCGAAATTCCCCCTGTTTCTCCCTAAACACCAACTTGAGATTTACCCTAGACCTTCCTAAAAGAAATTCTGGTTCGAAATAGGATCCTGTTTGAGAGGATAAATGAAATAAATAGAAACTACACATCTTACATAATGAAATGGAGGTTTATTTACATTTGACATATGGTATGGAACTTATAATCTAGTAAAAAAACGCGTCTCGATTGTACAGAATATTAAAAAATGTTCCACCCACAAAATGCCTCTAAAAAATGTGGCCCCTAAAAAACACCCCTTTTCACCTAACTACCCCAAATTTAGGGGGGAAACCCCGAAGTTGTCAAACACTTCTTCGAAAGGATACCACATGATCGGGGTAAACCAATTAAAGAATTTTAAGCTAGCGGCAAAATCAGAAGTTACTCGTATAAAAGGTGAGACAGGGGATTTTTGCGCTCTCTACTTATTGGCTCTGCTTCATTACTTCCTACTCGTGTCTTCGTACTGCTTCCAATCCTATACATAATGTAAAATCTGTATTCTCAAGACCCTGCAGCGGCTCGGGGTGTGCCGCCAGTATGTTGTGTGTCCCCTGTGAATCAGGAATGTCTCGTTTATGTGGAAAAATAAAAATAATATGTATAGCATCAGTTTTTGTGCGTCTTCATCAATGCCTCTCCTCTTTTGTGTTTATTCTCCTCCCCCCGATGTGTTTTGGCTCCCTGAAAAAGGTGTTCGTCTCTGGATCTCAGTGCTGTGTGTTTGTACGTTCCTGATCTTTCCTCGAATGTGTCACCACCACGTCTACAAAAGTGTGAATCCCTAACTTATACGGTCTACTAGAAGTATTACCACTCTGGCTCCGTCTAGACTCGTATTTCATCTCCTCTACACTGTTAAAGTTATTCGTGCGAGGAAGTACCCGTTTAATCGTTGTGTGTGTGTGTGTGTGTGTGTGTGTGTGTGCGCGTGTGCGCACGTTGTGTGTGCGTGTTATAATAGCGTCCTACCATTGAAAGTATAACAAGAAAACTGAAACGTGACACAAATCAGCCACAAGTAAATCTTCATGAAACGCTTCCTTGACATTTCATCCGTGAACCATAGAGACACAATGTTATTTATAGTTATAAAAGTAAAGATGTTTAGAGAGATCATGGATGTAGGATTCCTAAGCCACTAAAACTAAAATGCTATAAATTACTTAATTTTTAAGTATTATGCATAATAAGTTATAAACATATCTTGAATTTTCTTTACTTAACCCATTAATTGCCTATTGGTACGAAAACATACCAGCTTAAGAAAGGTTATTTTTTCTCTGCACTAAATGTGTCTAGTTGTCCAATATTGTTCATGTGCTTCAAGAATAGTTTACCGATAGCGGGAAAAATAGATTTTCCGCCATTTGCTCTGAAGTTCTTGCTGTTATTTGACGTTATGCTCAGGTGAAAGCGTCGTGAAACAAGATGCCTCTGACATCACATAGAAAATAGTAAGTTTAGACTTTTGGATTTATCTCAAAATTATATACTGACTATTAATCACCGTTATAAAAGTGTATTTTATAAATTCATGCCACTCGAAAGTCATGTTTTGCTTTGTATTATAAAATACTAGCGGCCCGTCCCGATTTTGTCCGGGTTGAACAAAATATTATACCAATAAATTTCCAGTTGATAGCCAATAAATTGTAAATCTTTTTTTACCTTAAATGTCCAATAAAAAGCGTAGATCCAAATGTAGTTTTCTTCAATAAACCCTTTAACGTTGCTAGTTTCAAAAATCCTTTTTGTATTTATCAATACCTCCTCTATTTGAATCTTAAAAATATTTAACCTTTCCCTTATGGGGTGGGATAGCATATATCCGAAGCACATACTTTCGAAAAATACGGTGTGATGTCGGCAGAGATATAGTCTCGAATTTCACTTCGTTGTGACTTTCCTAACGTCTTTGCCCCCAAAGAACAATTGGGTGACATTCTGGGAACGGAGGATGAATCTTGCCGAAAAGGACTGAATAATAATCTTTTGTCGTTCTAGCTAGAGGCTATTTCTTTTCAGGCAAGAGACATCAGAAGAGCGGTTCACCCGCGGTTCATCCATTTTCAGCCTTTTGAGAGATGAAAGAGACACGGAGTGCCGATGAACTGCTATTGAAATTCTTCTTCAATAGTAAGAAAGCAATAAGAAAGCAATTAACCACTCTTTCCTCTGACCCCCCCCCCACGCTGAATGTCCCCCACGTAAAATGGGGATAGGAAGTATATAACATGTTCCCGTTGTAAAGAGCGATTTCGAAAAACGTACCCCGTAAGCTAAAGGCTGTCGCTATGGTTACTTGACTACGGTTGACAAAGGAAAAGATGTAAGGTACATTTTAATATACAAAAGTTGTACATTACCCTCCACATACAAAATCTGCTCTCTCTCTTTATATATTATTATAGAAGTATAGATACACATTGGTATCCCAAAATCTAGAATAAGAGATGAAATAAAAATACAAAAATAAAAAGGATTTTAAGTAAAGAATTTTTTTGAAATTATTTTTAAGCACCTAAATGATATTCAAATTATATACGTTCTTTATAATTAAATTTAATTTTTTAAAAGAAAGCGGGTGTGCTTGACACCGTAGTTTTATTCAAACATAAAAAGGATTTAAGTAAAGAATGTTTTTTTTAATATTTTAAGCACCTAAAATAGTATTCAAATTAATATTACGTTAGTTATTAATTAAAGCTAATTTTTTAAAGAGAGAGGTTTAAGAGCTGAAATAAAAATACAAAAATAAACAAAGGATTTTTAAGTAAAGAATGTTGTTTATAAAAATCATATTAACATTTTTTTCAAATAATATTCCTAAATTAATATTCAATAATATTACGTTAGTAATAATTAAAGTTAATTTTTTTAAAAGAAAAAAAAGCGTGCCGGAGTACGGCTAGTTTCGAACCGCTAACGTCAGAACATAAGGCCCACCGCGATAGCACCACGCTAAGATCCGTTGAAGACTTCGGCACAAAAAGCGGTAGAGGACAGTAGCTCGGTAACAATGGAGATTGTTAGATTAAGCCCCTAACTTATTTTTACTGATCAGATAATACATAATATATAGCCTATGTCCATATGGAATAATGCACCTTTTCAAAACAGTGAAAGAAATTTTCAAATAGGTGCAGTGGTTCTGAGATTACCCTCCACGTACAAAATCGCTCTCTCTTTATATATAAGTATAGATAAAACTTATATATCGTTGGTACGAAACCGTACCAACCGGCAAATGTATAGTCAAGTTTGAATTAAAATCGGAAATCTTTCACGTTTGAATTAAAATGGAAAATCTTTCACATTTGAATTAGAATTTTTTTAAATAATATTTTGACTTTATAACATTGTTATAAAAGTGTATTTTATAAATTGTTGCCCCTTGAAAGTCATGCTTTTAAGCTGTTGGTATAAAATTTTGAGTGTAGATGAGTCTATAATTACATATTTCGGGTACCACGGACTAAAACAATTCATAAGAGGTAAGCCAATACGTTTTGGCTTCAAACTTTGGATTCTGTTGTTCTTCTAATGCTCTTTATTGCATGCTGAACCTATTGTGGAGCATATACAAAATTATCAAAATCTTATTTAGGCCAAGACGCCGATGTTGTTCTTGGGTTACAAGACAAATGCGTGATCCCACCTGGGACACATGTTGTCATGGACAGCTTATTTACTAGCATTCCCTTGCTGAAAGAGCTATCGAAAAGAGGCATAGCAGGAACCGGGACATTGAAAAAAAACAGGCTGAAAAATGCTCCTTTATCATTCAAAGAAATCTTGAAAAAGTCGGCAAGGGGGACATATGAATATATAAGTCATGAAGATATCAGTATCTTTAAATGGAATGTCAATAAAGTTGTTACTGTTGCAAGTAACAAACTTTCTACAAAACCTATTGCATCTGCTACTCGATGGTGCGTCGTAGAAAAAAAGAAAATTGTTTCCATGCCACAACAGCTAAAATTTGGGTGGTGTCGACTTTATTGCTCAAGTCTGTGGCAAATTATCGCGTAAGAATTCGTTCTAAAAAGTGGTGGTGGCCATTGTTTTTCGTTTGTACTAGTGCTAGTGTTATAAATGGATGGAAATGTTATAAAATGAAAATGATTATTGATGAAATCCGACTTCTTGACGTACTTCTTTCGTACGACAATGCGCACAGGAACTGTTAGGCACTTATGGAACATTGCCTAGAGGGCCAGGTAAGCCAATTTCATTTAGGCATAAAGCGGCCTCACAAATAAGATTTGACAAGAATAGTCACTGGTGAATCAGATCAGATCAAGAACATGCCCGTTACACGAACTGTTCCGGTAGAAGCAGCTACAAGTGCGAAAAGTGTATTGTGCCACTGCATCCCCAGTGCCATAAAAACTATCATGTTTGCACTCAGTACACATTTTATTGATTTATTCTGTCAGAAAATCATCTAACGTGCATTTCATTTAATTGTGGCATTCCCGATTTTGTTATTGTTTTCATTAATAAATAAATTTAATATTAGCTTTTATTCTCGATGTGTACTACACACGTACGTCGATTGGTACGAAAACGTACCAGTAAAAAAAACATAGATAAAGTGCAACTAAAAATATAATTTTAGTATAATACACATTAATAGACTTAAAACATACAAATATGAGAGAAGTACAAAAAATGGTTAAAGAAAATGAAGTCGGCATTAATGGGTTAACATTGAAAATAAGGTAAAATTACGCTAATTTTGAGATGTTTTGCAGTAAATACTGTAATTAAATCAAACAAACAACATGAATACAAACTACTCGACAGCATATAAAAGTATTTTATGAAACTTTACAATGCTTTTTCTTAAAAATGCATAATTTTAGATATCGGAAGAACATGTTACACTAAAATTAACTATAAAGGAAGTACAAAAATATAATACCTGTCCAATGCCCAAGGCATAGGTAGAGGGAAAACTGTAAAAGAAGAAACAGAGTTAAAATAACACCTCACAAAAGAAAGTTATATGCTACAACAAGAGAACATTGCAGCCATATTTGAATTTATACCTTTTAAAATAAAATTTAAAAAAGAATTATATTGAATGAAGAATTTAAAATATTTTTAAATATGAAAGCTCAGAGTTTAATTACTTGATTTTTCCTTACTTTTTATTTACCAATACAGAAACTAAATTTTAATTTCTTTACAAGCAGAAGATGAATAATCAGGTTATAGAAGCTACTGCAGATATACTATAAAAGCATATTAATGACAAAACTTTTCAGAATATAATAAAATCAAAATAAATAATGGCAAATGAATAGAAATAAAAACTCATAGATCTTTAAAAAATTTTTTTTTAATTCTTAAGAATTCCCAAAAGTACATTTGTAGTTATCAGAAATTTTAACAACTCACGGCATTTAAATGAAAATATAATAACTGGTAATAATATTGATGAAATCTTTCTAAACAGCACTACCCAACAGAGAGAGCAACAAACATACATTCCTTTTCTTATGTTGTTATATAAACATCAGTCATGGCATAATAAATTTTCTAAAAAATATTTCTTGGGGTATTGCCTTATTTATGACCAGGCATACGTTATGGGGAGCACTGTCCGTTAAGGATATACTGCCACTATTAAAGCGCCTTTCTCCTTATGATCTTTCATAGCGGCTTTAGGGCTATAAAATGAGTAGCGGACACGAAAATACGCAACTAGGCGACTGGATACTTCACAAATTTTCACAATACATGATGCAGTGCTGTCTTCCGCTTGCGTCTATGTTTGCCAGAATATCCTGTTTTAAGACATTACTAACTAAATTCACCTCCACGGAAGCATTACAAGTTCTTATATGAACCAATTCCACCTGATCATAATATCCCCTGGAGCTAGGGGAAATATAGCCCGTAATCGCAATCAAATCAAGATACAAAACTTATGGAGTGCAGTGCGCGGGTGCGGCCAGAGAGTTCGCTTTCGATAAAATGTTGGGAATCATTGAAAAGATTTCATAATAAAAATTTAAAACCGGTACAATAACGCAGGAGCACTCTATATAGGTTAAGCCCAAAATTGTTTTAAAAATAAAAAATATCTCATGTATGTGCGTGGAGCTAAGGTAAACAAAACACATCAAAAATACATTATAACAATTCAACGTTTAATGTTCCTTAACTTTTCAACAAAAAAAGTATATAAAGCATTTACGTATCTTCCCGTTCATTTTAACGGTGGCATTTTAAACAGGCGTCTTCTTTGTATGCTCGCAGCGGTCATCGGCAAGTCGCTGCTTCCTCCTTTGAATGCGACATCTCGAGAAATTTAAGCTGTTTTTGTAAGTTTTTTTAGTTTGCATTTAAAATAATAATTTGAGGGTTATAAAATTATATCACGAGAAGATCATAAAAATTCCTTCAAAATGAGATCTTTTTCGAATCTTACCTCCCTTTTTGATTTTTGGGAATTTTAAAGATTAATTTTTAGACATTTAATTCATAACTGCTGATCACATGATTTCACTTTTTCTGGCACTTTAAATAAATTTATCGTCACGTGCATAAAACTAAATAGACAAAAAATTTCTTCTGCTAATGCGGCAGACGACTTGGACATTATTTTGTCTATAAAAATCCCCTTACGATTTTTTTATAAATATGTTTTTTTACATCAATGTATACATTGATCGTCGTATTTTATATTCATATCATATATATATATATATATATATATTATATATACTATATAATATATTTCGCATTAATTGCATACATTGACCGTTGTATTTAATTTGAATGTACTCCGTAGCGAAGTGCGGGTTTTCAGCTAGTTAGTATATATATTGTGTGTGTGTGTGTCAGTCAAAAATGATTTTTTTCAGGAATTGAACAGAAAAAAAAGCAGGAAATAAAGTTTTTTTTATTTATTTGTCTATATACAGTGGCTCCTAAAAGTGTTCGTACACTTACGAATTTCTATGAAATAGGGGTCTATCCATTAATTAAAATGAATATTTCAGAATGGGTATTTAATAATAAGATCTATAATCTATTCTTAACAAAAATACATGAAATATTTTGAAAACAGAGTAAAGTTTATTTTTAAGAAACCAATAATCAAAAAGTAACAAAAACTTTATCTCACAAAAGTCATCGTACACTGAAATATTTTCGGATAAAATCATAATTAAAATTATCGTCTGGCGCTTTATTTTTATTTTTGAATTGTGGTGGAATTTAAAATACCATTAGGCTTTAATTTTTGCTTGCCTATTCTATTTATTATTTAAAAATGGCTCGTAGTCGTAAAGAAACAACAAACAGCATTCGAAAATTGATTATTTTTCATCATAGTAGTGGTAAATCAGTTCGGAATATTGCTAAATTACTTGATTTATCCCATTCTACTGTGCAGTATGTGAAAAAAACGTTTTAAAGAAGAAATTGGATCGAAAACAAGGTAAGAAAAGGTCATCCGGCAAAGTTAACAAAACGTGATCAGAGATTTATAATTAGAAAATTTGTGAAAAATTCACGTTTGAGTGCTGTAAAAGTTTCTGCAGAATTCAATGAAACATTTTCTATTTCAATTTCACCTGAAATATTTTGACTAGTTCTCAGAACAGCTGGATTACATGGGCGTTCTGCCCATAGAAAATTTTTTGTGAGTGAGAAAAACAAAGTTTATGCTTCCCTTCGCACTATCAATAACAAATAAGCCCCAAACCTATTGGAATAATGTTTTATTTGCCGATGAACATTTCTGGTGCTGATGGGCGCATAATTGTATGGAGAAGAAAAGAATGAGGAACTTAATCAAGAACTTAGTAGGAACAGTTAAGCATGCCGGTGGAGGTATCCTTGTGTGGGGGTGCATGTCAGCATCAGGACTAGGAAATTTGGTATTTATTGATGGCATAATGAATCATGCTGTTTTTACAAATATTTTAAGAGACAATTTAAAATTATCAGCTCAAAATTTGGGTATTGGAAACAACATTGTTTTTTAATCAAGATAACGATCCTAAGCCCACGGCTGTCAACGTTCGCCTCTGGTGTCTCTATAATTGTCCACAAGTTTTGAAAACACCATCTCAATCGCCAGATTTAACCCAATAGAACATATTTGGAGAGAACTGGAGGTTCGAGTACGAAAACACAACATTCACACGAAAAGCGAACTAAAAACAATTATGATGGAAGAATTGATGAACATTGATGCAAAAATTACAAAAGAACTAAAGCAATCTATTCCCAGACGTTTAAAAGCTGTTGTGAATGCTAAAGGATATCCTACTAAATATTAATTTAACGAAAAATTAGAATATTTACTAATATGTAGAGATTTTTTACAAGTGTACGATGACTTTTGTGAGATAAAGTTTTTGTTACTTTTGGATTATTGGCTTCTTAACAATAAAGTATTACTATGTTTTCAAAATATTTCATGTAGTTTTGTTAAGAATAGATTATAGATCTTATTATAAAATACCCATTCTGACATATTCATTTTAATCAATGGATAGATCCCTATTTCATTGAAAATCGTAAGTGTACGAACACTTTTGGGAGCCACTGTATATAGATTATGGCATTCCTGAAAAATATCCGAATTTCTGAATTACCTGAACTCTTCCCAAACCCTTATTTTTCCTTTCTAACAAGTTTTAAGGTCCTGTTTTCGACCATTTGGGTAGGTAGCCACTAGTGTAGATATTAGGCTCCGTTCCCTAACGGCTCCACCTGTTTCGACCTAGATTTTCAAACTATCTGCATAATGTTTGCTATCTTTCTAGTATAAAACCTAATTATATGCTTGATTAGTCATGATTAGCCACTTTAAAAAAAATTAATCAAATCGTCTCTCTCTCTTTTCGCCCACACATGCACATATATAACGTGATATCAGGCCCACAGAAAAGAAACCTTGTAGTTTGCCACATAACAACTTCAATGTGCTGAATTTCAGTCAGAGGAAAAAAATCAAAAGTTCGTCATATCCTTAATAAGTCCCCCCACCCCATCCCTCAGCAATAAGGTATTTAACACCTTGAGAACCAGCCGTTTTATGCAGATCTAACCGTTATTCCCGGTGCTATTTGTACAGGACCGAACAATTTTATACAGTTCTTAACGTTGTTTCCGGCGTATGTAAGGAACGTTCTTATTTTTTCCCCCGCAAAATACGTGCTTTGCTAAAATATTGCAAAGAAGAAAAAAAAAAAGAATATTCCTTTAATATAAACTGTGTTTCTTCTTTGTACCTTCTTCGTAACTGTGTAATTTTTTTAATATAAATGCTCATGATTTCTTTTTATGAAAATCTTGTAGAGGATTACTATTATTCGGATCAAGCGTAAATAAACTCTTAGAAAGAAAAAAAAATTATTGACAAAAAAAGTTCGCATGCGTTGACTAAACAATAGCATGTGCTTTAACGATGGGATTGGACATTAATTTATGTCTCCGGTCCACAAGCGCTAGCTATACAGAGACATTAATTCATGTCTCCGGTCCTTAATGTGTCGAAAATTCATTCAAATGATGACCATTTCTACACGCGACAAATACTCTATTAAACAGAAATGTCAGAACACACAGTTTCATCTTCTGATAGAAAGATGAAATGGAAGAAAGGAAGTGACAATAATATCCATGAGTTTAAACAGTTATATGACAGAAAATTGATAACGCTATCATGTTTAGAAATATTTAGAAAAAAAAATAAAATCCTCAAAGGTAAAAAATTACCAAAAGATAAGAGAGATTTCAACAAGACAGGACAAATCTTGTAGAAAAGATCAAATAAACGCTCATTGGTCAGAATCGCCAGAATTCTCAGATACAGTAGAAATTACAGGAGTAGTTCTATTAAACAAAGGAGCCATTGTGCACTGCGGTCGCTTAAAAGTAAGTCCCCCCCCCCCCTCCCGTTACATCCAGTCTTTAATCAGTTAATCATGTAATTATCTTTGAATGGGAGTAACATGAACTTCTAGATAACACTTAATTAACACGAATGATCCGGATTTCAGAGTATGTACCAACAGAAAATGAATTGTATGCGCCAAGGGCTTAGGCAAGAACTATCACCTACTCGAAATTCAAATCTCTTACATACTACCACAACGTAAAGACCAATAAAAGCCCTTAAATATGTTTCTGTCAAACTTTGTGCCCCACCCTCTGAAAATTTTTTCTATCTACAGAATGAGTTAAAAAATTCTAGACTTCCTAGAGCCCCCTTCATCAACGAGAAAAAATTCCCGTCGACGCCCTTTGTGTCGTCTACTTTTTATGTTCTACTAATAATTTTCATTGTTAGAATAACTTTTTTCCCTTTTTCGAATAAAAATATGTAGACTAAACCAAAAAAAAAATTAATTAAAAAATTTTGTTGCGTTCCATTAAGGTTTAAAAAAAAAATCGTTAACGCCATGGCAACGTTAACAATAATCAACCACGTCAGACTGAACTGCGCTGTTTCTATTTAAGAAGTACGATAGTATATTACGCTTCTGCTGGAAAAATCTTGTTGAAAACTCGCAGTACAAGTTGACAGATTGAAAGGTCCTTCACCGACAAGCTCTGCAAACAAAGTTTCAGGAAGTATATTTCATTTTTCTATCTATCCTCTGTTTTTTTTCCGTAATCTAAATAAGGGAGCATTTTGGGAACGAGTGAATACGCGGATTAACGCTCTGGCTCAACGACTGTGTCTTTAAAGATAACCAATAATATGATAAAGTAAAAGAAAAGGGGTGAGTGTAACGGAACAAAATTTCATAATTTTATCTGCCTTAACCTGGATACCCAAACTAAGTCCTACCAGCATGGGGAGCCCCGAAATCTAGGGGTCCCTTAAAATTTGTAAAAAAAATAGTTTGCTTCATCTGAATAGCTGACAATGCACATAAAAATATATGTTGTAAAGTATATCTTTTTAAAAACCAATTTTTTAAATAATTTTTTCAAAAAGTTATCAAAATTTAGCAGAGTTCTAGAATACATAAACTAATCTTTTCTCATTTCGTTTAACTCCATTCTGATTCTGTAGATTCTAACAGTCAGTAACATTTTATTACTATTCGCATGAAATTTCTAGAGTTGAAGTTCTTCGAGTTGAAGTTACTTCATGCAGGATAAATTTAAGAACAAATGATAAAAAAAAAGTCTCAGGAAAGATGTGCGATGCTGAACAAATAACTTACCAAATAATAACTGGGATATGTAGGTTGTGAGGTTTAACGCGCAAATTAGAATTCTTTTTTAGGATAGAAGCACGCTGATTTTTGAGCAGCATGCTATGACGATACGATTCAGCAGACATAAAAAGTAGACTGATAATGCAATCTGAAGACGCCCTCCGTTGTAAGAGGTATGAGTGAAGACTGCACGGAATCATAAAAAGTTGATCGACACCGACAAAAAATAAAAGGACAAAGGTACAGAGAGTGTTCACACACTTTTGTAACGATTTTGGAAAGAGAAACATACACTATCTATTAATAAGTATTTGGACACCTGTGATAGAAAAGAAAAAAAATATTCACATTCAATAGTTGGTAGCGCCTCCACAAGAGGCAATTACAGCCTCAACCCTCCGAGGCATGCTTTCCACAAGTCCTTGTATATCGGCTAGTGGAATTTTCTTCCACTCGGCTTGGAGAAGACATGTTTCCTTCACCGACTTTGGACGGTTGTTGCATCCCTTAATTTGGCGATCCAATTCGTTCCAGACGTTCTGGATAAAGTTCAGGTCTGGGCTCTGGGCAGGCCAGTCCATTCCGTTATCCCCATTGTCACCATACCAATCCCTGGTAGACCTCGCAACATGAGAGCTGGCGTTGTCGCCCTGGAAGTAACATGGGTCCAACCCGTAAAACTGCCACAACGTAGGAAGTACACTGTCATCCAAAATAGTGCAGTAGGCGTCGGCGTTAAGCTTACCATGAATTGGGACCAAGGGTCCCAGTCCACACCAAGAGAAACACCCCCAGACCATTATTCCACCTCCGCCGAACTTTACTGTGGGCACAATGCATTCTGGCAGGAGGCGTTCTCCAGGCAGACGCCAGACCCAGACCATCCGAACAGTAGAGGGTGAACCTTGATTCGTCGCTTCAGAGAACCCATTTCCACTGATCAACGGTCCACTTTCGAAGTGCTTTGCACTACATTAACCGAGCAGCGCGGTTGGACTGTGATCAAAGGCTTATGGGCGGCAACACGACCATGAAAACCAAGCAGATGTGCTTCTTTACGGATGGTATTCATCGAAACAACTCTGCCGGATGCCTGTTGAAACTCCTCGAGTATATCGGCCATCGGTTCCGAATTTCTCTGGACAGCATCCGCCAGTCTATCTCTCAGTTTCGTGAGCCTGCCGACTCTGGGCACATTCCGACGATCACCGCTCACCTTCCACTTCTGAATCACATAGGTCACTGTCGATTTTGGGTAATTCAGCTCGCTAGATATGTCCCTTAAGGATCGGGCATTTCTGTGATGCCCGACGATTACACCTTTCTCGAAACCAGATAACTCTGCACTTCGTGACATTTTGCATGCGACTAATGCCAATGTTGTTTCCTACACGATATTAAACGGCGGAGGGCGTGACGTATATCAGGACCGCAGATATAGTCATTTGCATGGGTGTCTAAATACTTATTGGTAGATAGTGTATACACAAAGATAAGATTTTATTTTCTAATACCTTCGATCTGATAGCCCTGTTGTTGAACTATCATATTACATCTTTGGCATTGGCATGAGTAACTGATGAGGCACCTGGGAGCTTTAGATCCATATCCTCGATATCAGTAGCTTACATGTGGCAAAATTAACGTTCACAAAGTTAAAAATGGTGTTGAGAATAAGAAAGTTTTTTTTAAAAAAAAGGGAAAAACATTTTAAACTATAAGTTATTAGAAAGAATATTAAGACTATAGAAAATTTTAACGAAAGAGCTTTACAGGAAAAAACGACGTAAGGGAGGCAGGCCCGAGAACCAAGTGAAGAGCAAGTAGCGAGAATGAGAGTGAATTACGGTGTACAAGACGAGCCAGCCGCGGCTGGCAAATTAGTTAAGTTTCCTAACATTGGCCCTAGAAAGTTTCCAATTTCAGAAGACTTTACAGAGGTGTGAAAATTATTAGAATAATTGTGATTTTTTACCGTGTTTTTATTAACTCGCTTTCTTGTTTGTTTGCGTGTTTGTGTGTTTGTTCCGTTCAAATCTTGCAATCGATTTTTAACTAACTTCCCGACTAGCTAGACATTTGAAACTTTTAGAATAGGTCAGAACACGATGACAATGCATTATTTTAATACGTTTAGCCATCTTTAGGCAGAATTAAATTCATTTTCAGTTTTGTAGACTGGTGCAGCCATCTATTGGCCGGCACGGGAACGAAAAATTAAACGCAAGTAAACTTCCAATTAACTTTATTTTCTTTCAAGTTGATGGGATAATTCATCAAAAAAATTTTAAAAAAGTATTTATTAATACATAGAATTGTCAAGTTTATATGATTCAACAGAAAATTTAAAAACATGGTATATAAAAAGTTTTTATCTTGTAATTATTTCAGTTTTTCTTGATTCATTTTGTCTATACTTGCAATATTTCATGAAAGCTAATTTGTTTTGTTGATCCAATCAATTTTCACTCCTTTAGAATAGTTTTGAGGATATAATTTTGTTAAATGTTGCCATTTTTTAAAAAGAAAAATATTTGATCCAAAGTAATCAAATTGTTTGCATGCATAAAGAATTTGTTTGATTAACAAACGAATTTAAAATGCGAACTTCGAAAACGAATTTCTCCTTGATGTGCTAGTATTTTCTTTCTTTTCTTGAGTTGGCATCGGTATTATTTTATTATTAAAGCAATTCTTTTCGCTGCTTTGATTAGTTTATAACTGGTAGCTTTTATTTCGTTTGTGAAAGAATTATTGCACGATTATGGGTAAAACAAGTGATATTTCTGCTAGAAAACTAGCTGTGGCAAAGTGTCTCATCCAAGAAAATCACTATACACAACACAAAATCGCTAAAAAAGCAAAAATTTCTCAAGCATCTGTGTGTAGAATAAAATGATCTTTGGACTCCAAATGTGAATATGGAAATTCTAGAGTAGGGAAATGCGGAAGGAAAAGTAAATTTACTGCAAGAACTGAAAGGAAATTAATTCAAATAGCTAAATCTAACAGAAGAGCAACTAGTCATGAACTAAAAATTTCTCTGCAAGCGTATGGCGTAAATGTATGTGATTTTTCTATCCGTAGAAAGCTCATCTCAGCTGGACTCGGTGCTCGTCGTCCTCGAAAAAAGACTAAAATCACATCTGCTATGGCAAAGAAGAGACTTGCTTGGGCAAAAGTTGTGCAAGAACAATTTGGAAATGACTGGAGCAAGGTGAGAAATATTAATTTTCCTTTAATTAATCAGTTGAATTCAAGTTGTTTATTTCTTTTCCTGAAATCATGTTTTTTGCATACTGACTAAAGATACAGAACTGTTTATAAATTTTATTAAAAATTTCTTTATAAGAATATTTCTCTACAAATTACATACCTTAAAGTATTTTTTATCGTTTAAGTATATTTTTCTGATAAATCAACGTTTACGATATCAGAAGAAAGCAGTCAGTATGTCAGAAGAAGTACCAGTGAAGAATTTTCTCCAAATTGCATAGCACTAACGGTTAAACTTCCTACTAAAGTAATGGTTTGGAGCGTAATGTCTGCCCAGGGTACTGGACGTTTATACATTGTAGAGGGCATGATGAACCAGTATCAGTATAAAAAAGTGCTTGAACAAAGACTAATTCCACAATTAAAAGGCTGGTTTCCAAATGGAGACTTCATATTCATTCATGATGGAGCTCCGTGCCATAAAGCAAAATCTGTGACCAAATTTTTGGATGAAAAAATATAAAAACTCTTCCATGGCCTGGATACAGTCTAGATATGAACCCAATACAGAATCTTTGGGCCATTGTAAAGAAAAAAATTAAAGAAATGCAACATCACAAACAAGAATGGTCTGATAGAAAGACTCATCCAAATTTGGTACCATGACAACGAAATACATTCTAATTGCTAAAAACTCATACGAAGTACAGTGATTTCCGCTTATAAGAATCACGTTTGTTATTACTGTTTTTGATTCTTATAAGCGGTTGATTCTTATAGCCGAAATTTAGGGTTTTAGACAGGCACACACACACACATACCTATATATACATATATGAGATAATTTACCATAAAATACTCTTTAATTGACGTTAATTATCTTTTATTAAAATTATTTTTTATAATTTTAAAAATACAACTTAATTTCTAAGACTTATGAATTATTCTAAGACTTAGCCAATAAGTAGATACACATGATTATAGTAAGAGAAGAAAAAATCCAATATTTGTTACAACATACCTGCTAAACAGTTTTAACATTTCAACTACAGGAAAGGAGCAAGAAAAAGTTTTCTATGGAATTTTTACGTAAGAAAGTTTTCAGGCGGCTGTTTATACTTCTTTCAATACTAATAGTCTCAGACGAAGATTCACCTTCTAGCTTACGTTTCACGATTTGATAACGTGCTGAATCTACTAATGTCACGTTTGCCTAAGTGATAGTGGACACTTCGCCGAAGATTTATGTGTTTCAGGGTTCAGGAAGCCGCGACCAGGATGTGGGAGGTGGGAAAAAAGAGTCCCTATTTTTGTTTGTCAGTGGAGAAAAGTGAAATCGGACCCGGACTGGTAAAGAAGGGTCAAGCTAACAGGACAGTGTTGTGCTAAAGCGTTTAAGGGGAAACTATTATGTTATGTCTAACAAAGAAAGGGATGGATTTTACGACTATATTCCATCCCATCTTATCAATCTTTATTTTAAAAAAAAGTAAGAAAGAACTTCGTGCCTTTTGAGGGTTTAAGTGGCTTTTTTTGAAAAATGTAAGGAAAGCAAAGATTGTAAACTGATTCTTATAACCGGTTGATTCTTATAACCACTGATCACTATAAGCGGTGGTTACTGTATACCAAGACGTATCGAATCTTTAATAAAAAAACAAGAGGATGCACACTAAATATTAAATGTATCAATATTTTTTAAAATAATGTATTATTTCTTTAATATAGCAAGATTTTACTGTAAATTTCACAATTATTCTAATAATTTTCACGTCTCTGTAGTTTAGAAGAAATTTCAGTGATAGATTTTAATAACCTTTCAATTTCTTGAAGCTGAGAGATGTAAGTATCAATTTCGCTTAAGTTAGGGGAGCTATTAACTGTTTCGGTAGGAATAGGATTTGTTTTTTTGGTTTTTGAAGAGATCGCTAAACATTTTACTGAAGATTTCTGAGTTTTCATTGGTAGTTACCGGATTTCCTAAGTTGGGTTGCACTATTTCGCTATCATTTGATCAGATCGGCTGGTTTCTCTAACTTTTTTGGCTGCTAATTTTTGTTTTTTGATAAAGGTGGGGTGGTTTACGCAGCCCTTATAATTAGCCGGATGATCTCCGCTACAGTTAGCACACTTACTTTTTCTGTCTTTGGCATATCGCAGTTTCTGGTATGGTGGCTGCCTGTGCACTTAAAACATTTAGCATCCATTTTACACGTGTCACTACTGTGGTGGAATTTTTTTGGCAATTATAACACTGTTTTACACCTCCCTTAAATTTATAGCTCTCAATTTTTACAATAAATCCAAGAAATTTGGAAGGTACTTACGGAAAATCCAGTCGACCATTTTCGCCAAATGAAGGCAATCAGAGGCGATTTTTAGCCAATAATGGTAAAACCTGCCACATGTGATTCAATGTGACCTTTATAAGATTTTCTAGCTCTTGGAGTAAAGCTGTCGCTGTTTTAAGTCTCGTTGTAGCTCTGCGTTGTAAAAAATGTTTAAAATTTGGGATTTACCAACTACAGAACAAGAAGCAGTAGAATACTTTAAAAGGTATGGGATCTAACCGTCCCCCAAAAATGCGTTAATGGCCACGATTTGGCGCTTTATTTAAAAACACAGATTCAATGGCGTTGAATTATTAAGACTTGTCCAAAGCGAATATCCATTAGGAAAGATACATGGTTCGAGAGTTTAACCATTTATTTGTGACTGCACTAAGATTTATTTATAGCTGCCGCAGAGAATCGACTACTATTGAATAGGGAAAGGGAGAATTAGAGTTGAGTGACAAAACTTATCGATTGGAATAATTACTTAAGAGAAGTTTGTACACTGTGACATTGTCTCAATTACTACACGAAATTTGCAATTATATAAGTATGTGATGCCCCATTTCTATCCCTCAACATGTCATCTATCGGCGAACTGTTGATCTGGGCGGTCTCAAACTCTAGGATAGGAGGCCATAAAGTTCTTGTAATGTGCGGTTCTGACGTTATAGAACGCATAAATCCCAGAGTGTTTTGAGATTTTTGACACTATAGTGACATTTAGAATCCCATAAACTTCGAACACTTACCAGCACTTCAAACGCCGGAGAAAGTCCTTTAAATTCGCCGACAGTATAAAAGAAGACCCCAATAGTCCACGCGAAGAGATCTGTTTTTGAGTGCCAGAGAGACGGAGCTCTCTGGTCAGAGAGGCCGATAGGCCGCGCTGTCGTTGAACCTGAAGCCATCCTGACTATCTAACTGTATATACTCTAACTCGCTGTACATACTTGCTTTAACTGTTGTAGTTGTAGTATGTTTAACGTATCGTAGTAAAGTAATTGAAGCGAAAGGCTTGTCGTTATTGACTACGGTACAACACAGTCTTTTAATAAGGCCAAAAAAAAAAAAAATCGGAGGGGCCAACCTCAATAACCATGATCTAGCGCGATTGAGTGCACGTGTGAAGGTGTCGGAGAGGAAGGGAAAGCTGCTTTGGAGCGTACTGCAAGTTTTCCCGCGCAATCCCGTACGCTCCAAGCACTCCAAGAGCGTACGTGTAAAGGGCGCTATTGTCGAAATTGATGAGAGCCTTTTCTCAAAGCGTAAAAACCATGCAGGGAGAATAACCCCCGAGCAATGGTTGTTTGGAGGCATTTGCAAGGAGACAAGCGAGTGTTTTATCGTAAAAGTTCTAGACAGGAAGGCAATAACGCTTATGTAAGCGATAAAAGATAACATCGAAGAAGGTTCTAAAATATACTCGAACTCATGGAAAGCTTATAAAACCGACGAATTAAGAGCTGCTAATTTCGAACATTTCAAAGTTAATCATAAGTATAACTTTGTAGATCCGGATCCGGCGTACATACACAAAACATTGAGCGATTGTGGAGTTCGGCCAAGTGGCCGAACAAAAGACAACGTGGGACAGCGAGACACCACTAAAGCCGCATGTACACACACGCGAATCAGCCACCCCCCGCGAGACATTAGTCCCCCTCGCGAGACATTAGTCACGCTCCAGGAGCGTGACTAACCGACCCGACTGACCGTTCTCAAATTCCCGCCTATCGCAACTTCCCGACGTCATAACCCCTATGACCGCACTCCCCGTCACCATTCATCCGTTTCCGAAAAGCGCGATCCGGGGACGATTCCCCCTTTGACCCCCCCCCCCCAACGTGGGGGAGAAGTTATTCGTTCCTTTGATCGTTCGTCAAAAACCGCTTCCGAAGCGAGCGCCCGAATGGGGAGTAGAATAGCGGGGTTACCATTGCGAGGGGACCCATTAATCACTGTTTCCCCATCTCTTTACTCCTCTTTCGCGAATGTGTATTTGCGGGGTCATATGGCTAATTCATGTGGCTTCGTCTTCACAAAGAAGAGGACATATTTGTTTCTATTTTGCGTGCAATTGCAGATTTTATGCCGCCAAAATAATTGGCGGCGGAAGCGGTCGGGAGGTTTGGCGGATTTGCGCCAACTTTTATGGTCGACTGGATTTTCCTCAAGTACCATTTAGGTAAATAATAAATGGTTCTAGTTTTTTCCTTGTGATGCAGATTACAGAGAAATATTGGTAGTTTAATTTTATCTTTGAATCTTTTGAGCTGAGAAACTCTTTGCACGTCGAAGCCTAAATTAATTAATTCGTCTCTGACCTCTTTAATGGGATATCCGAAGGAACTCCTTTGATAACAGTTTTAAGCGGTCTTATTACATCTTGATTTCCACGATAAAAGATCTTTTCTTAAAATATCAAAGTTGATTGTGTTCCACTCCTCGACCACAATCTTCCAGAGCCTATCCAATGTTTTGGGAAGCTGCTTATAAAATGCTTGCTTTAAAAATCCTAATGCACAGTAACCCATAGGAGACACGTCGGGGCACTTGGGTGGGATGCATTTAAATGGAATAGCCTCAATTCCGGTTTCATTTCTCATTTTTTCTAAAAATATAGCAGTAGATTTAGAGGTATGGCTAGTAGCCTTATTCTGATGAAACTTAACACAATGAAGATTGTTTGGAAGTGATGGAATGCCTTTTTTGAAAATAGGTGTTAAAACATATTTCTGATAGTAATCCGAGTTGATTTTGACATTTTTTTCTACTTTCCTTATTATAAATATTTCGTTATAAGAGAATCCAGCAATAACCATAAAACCTTTTGCTAAACTTTCCTTGTTTTCTCTGAACCAACATTTTAGGCCTTTTTCTCCTCTTTTCCTGTAGCAAATCAATCTTTTTCTATTGCAAGCAGATAAATATATCCAAGCCTAATCAATCGTAACTACATATTTCCATTTTTCAGCTACCAAAATAATTTTCATACAACAATCTATCTGCAGTCTTACGCTGAGAAACATGTTTTCGCATTAGGCGATGAACATTGTGTTTATTTTGTTTTGATTAGCTTTAAATCAGATTTTATAATTTTGTTTATAATTCCTATAGCGATGTTTAAAGATTTTGCGATAGTTCTTTGGGGGGTTGGATTTTCTTTTAAAACATGAGATGCGATTTTAGGTATAATAAGCGGTGAACGTACCTATGTTGGGTATGCATTTTTTACCTTTTTCACAGTAAAATGTAAACTTTGACGTTTCTTTCCTTTTTTATTAATAATGTCACTTATTTTACGTATAGAAATATCAAAACCATGCTTTTCACACCTATTTTTAATAATAGAATAAAAATATTCTCCTCGGAAAGCGTAAATACATAGCCTTCGATCCATTGTTTATTTCCCAGCGACATTTTAAAGCAAAAAATGTATTTAATGATGCAAACGATAATTTTGATAGTTTTGCTATCTATTCTAGCCTACTCGGCTTCACAGATTCATTAAAATTAAACATTCAAGTCTTTCAAATTAACTTCCTTTATTTTAGTATAACGAGTTTTAAAATATTACATATCAACGCTATTCCAACTTTTAACTAAAAAGTATTTCATCGTATACTAGCGGCTAGTCCCGACTTTGTCCGGGTTGAATAATTATCTATCTTAAGTAGATATTAGGTAGGTATAATTTATTTTAAAACTTCATGGTATACCACATTTTTCGTTTCGTTCTTCTGAGGTTTTAAAATAAATTGATTCTACGTATTTCCTGACCTAGAGAGACCAACATATAATTGTCCATGAGTAAAGCAATCTTCCCGTAAGTCAAGTCCAATATATTTGTATGTTTGACCTTGGGATTTGTTGATGGTGAGGGCAAAAGAAATTTTTATTGCAACTGTAACGTCGGACACTGAATTGCGCCCGGGGCCACCCGCATGCCGATTTTGATATGATTCGGCCCCATAGCCTATCCGCCACAGAGTCCACACATAAAAAAAACACGAAAAAAGCACCAAAAATGGCACCAAAAATTTAGTAACTTTTTTAAATTAAAAATTCAAAAATCCGGCTACGTCAGGCACAGAATCGTGTCCAGGGCCACCGACGTGCTGATTTTGGTACGATTCAGCCCCATAGTCTCGCTGTCAGCGAGGACAGCTGCGGAAGCTGTCGAAATAAGCAAGTTTTAGGGGAAAAATCCTTAAGACATTAATTAAAAATTCTCCGGGGTCCGATTTTCAAACAGTAATATGCTTAAGTTATAATCTGAACTATCAACTATATCTATACAAACTTGCAGCTCAATTGAAGCAATACTTTTTCACTTATAAACGAACAAACATAGGCCTATTTGAAATAATCAATAAATTCCACAGTTTCAATGAAACACACTGATTTTTTAATAAAGTTCAATAATTCAAGGTCGATTTACGCAAATTGTGCATAAAATTGTACATAAATTCAAAAACAAAGTTTATAAGTTAAAGTTTATAAGTTAAATAAAGTTCTGTAATATTATACCAATAAATTTTCAGTTGATAGCCAATAAATTGTAATTTTTTTGTACCATAAATGTCCAATAAAAAGCGTAGTTCCAAATGTAATTTTCTTCAATAAACCCTTAAACGTTGCCAATTTCAAAAATCCTTTTTGTATTTATCAATACAACCTAAACTTGAATCTTTAAAATATTAAATATTTTACTGATAATAAATGAAAATGTAGTTTGGTGTGTTGCTATGGTTACTTGACTATGGTTGACAAAGGAAAAGTTGTGAAGGTGAAGCATCGGCTCAACATTTAGGCCCCTAACTTTCTTTCTACTGATCAGATATACATAATATATAGCCTATGTCCACCTGAAATAATGTACCTTTCAAATAGTGAAAGAATTTTTAAATAGGTTCAGTGGTTCCTGAGATTACCCTCCACATACAAAATCCGCTCTCTCTCTCTTTATATATTAGTACTAGCTGAAAACCCGCACTTCGCTACTGAGTGCATTCAAATTAAATTCACTGAAGTGCCACTGAATTAGGAATACCTACCTAGTAACGAGTTGGGCCTCCTCTGGCCTTGATAACGGCTGCCACACGACGAGGCATAGATTCAACAAGTTTCTGGAAACGTTATACGGGAATGGCTTACCAAATATTGGCTAAAGCTGTGCATAATTCAGTAAGGTTCTTTGGTGCTGTGTGATGGCCTTTCACGCCTTGTTCCAAAACATCCCAAAGATGCTCAATAGGATTTAAGTCTGGGCTTCTAGGTGGCCAATTCATGACAGAGAAGTCAGAGGAATGCTCATCCAACCAGCCAGTAGCCAACCGGGACTTGTGAGAGGTACAGTTGTCTTGCTGGAAAACTCCATTACCGTGGGGATAACAGAACAGCCTAAACGGATGGAGGTGATCACCCAGCAACTCTACGTACCGAATTGCATTGAGGGAGGTTGGTACACGCACCAAAGATCCCAAACTGTGCCACGAAAAAACACCGCAGACCATGATTGAGCCACCATGCCCTTCTACAGTTCCAGCCAGGCATGCAGGATCCATGGCTTCATGAGCCTGACGCCATATTCTCAGCCTCCCGTCGGCGTTAAGTAGTCGGAATCGAGACTCATCACTCCATGCTCTCGTTTCCAGTCGTCTACACTCCAGTCTCTGTGCTGTCTTGCCCAGGCAAGACGTGCAGCCCGATGGCGAGTATAGAGCAGTGGTACTCTCGTAGGTCGACGGCTCCCGAAACCCATACGGTGAAGCGAGCGTTGCACAGTCCGTTTACTGACTGTACGACTGGCACCGTCATTAAACTGAGTGGTAATTTGAGCTAATGTTTAGCTTCGCTGGCTACGTACAATACGCCTTAGCCGTCTCTCACCACGCACAGTCAAGGCTAATTGTCCATTGCAGTTTGCCCGATCGCTAGTTTTTTTTCTACCATCCATGTATTCTTGGTATACTCTTGACACTGTCGACCTTGAAAATCCTAGCTGTCTGACGATTTCGGAAATTGAATGGCCCATGCGTCGCGCACCTACGATTTGTCCGCGATCGAAGGCGTCTAAATCAGGCAGTTTACCCATACTGGCAATTCCAACAACTAATTCAGAACAACACCAGTACGCGCTATATATGCAGTTACCACAGCGCCCTCACTTGCACATACATGATGCGCAGCGCTACACAATTTGCATAGGCTCTGCTATCCCTAATTCAGTGGCACTTCAGTGTACAACGGTCAATGTATGCAATTAATGCCAAAAACATATATATATATATTTATAATAAATACGACGATCAATGTATACAATTGATGTAATATATATATATATATATATATTTATAAAAAAATAGTAAGCGATATTTATTTTTTTTTGGACAATGTCCAATCGTCTGCTGCATTAGAAAGAAAAAAACATTTTTTTTTGTCCATTTAGTTGTTATGCACGTGACGATAAATTTATTTAAAGTACCAGAAAAAGAAATCACGTGATCAGCATTTAATATATTAAATTCTAAAAATTAATCTTTGAAAATTCACCAAACATATGAAAATCGAGATAAAGATTCGAAAAAGAATTCATTTTAAAGGAATTTTTATGATCTTTCTCGTGATATAAATTTTATAACCCTCAAATTATTATTTTAAATGCAAACTTTAAAAAAGTTACAAAAACAGCTTAAAAATTTAATTTTAAAAAATCTTAAGAATTTTTCTAAAATCTTTCTTAGTGCATCCCTACACCATAATAATAATCGCCTTGCAAAATTTCAGCCCTTTCGGTCGAGCGGTTTGGTCTGTGCGTTGTATGTCAGTGAGTCAATTACGGAACAGTTTTACACTGAAGTGCCACTGAATTAGGGTTAGCAAAGCCTATGCAAATTGTGTAGCGCTGCGCATCATGTATGCGCAAGTGAGGACGCTGTGGTAACTGCATATACAGCGCGTACTGTGGTTCTGAATTAGTTCTTGGAATTGCCAGTATGGGTAAACTACCTGATTTAGACGCCTTCGATCGCGGACAAATCGTAGGTGCGCGACGCGTGGGCCATTCAATTTCCAAATCGTCAGACAGCTAGGATTTTCAAGGTCGACAGTGTCAAGAGTATACCAAGAATACATGGATGGTGGGAAAAAAACTAGCGATCGGGCAAACTGCAAAGGACAATTAGCCTTGACAGTGCGTGGTGAGAGACGGCTCAGGCGTATTGTACGTAGCCAGCAAGGTCGACAGTGTCAAGAGTACAGAGGCTGTTCGCACATTTTTTAGACGATTTTGATAAGCGGTAATAAAAAATAGTTTGCTGCAAAAGAAATAATTGCAATTGTACTAAGTTTTTAAAAGTCAAAATTATCGTCTGTGGCTTGAAAGTTTTGTTTTTATTCAAAATGGCGTTTTTAACAAAGCAGTGGTTCGAAGGCTACATTTATGCTCTTTCAGAAGCGAAATACGCATACTCCGTTATCCAAAAACGATGTGAGAGTCATGGTTTTGTGATATCTAAAGCGTCGATAGGTAATATCGTCAACAAGAAAGGAAAAAAACGTTAAATTGGAGCCTCAAGTGGGACAAAAATTCCAAACAAGTATCCAAGGAAAAAACGGACATCTTCGACTATTGCAAAGGTACGTTGTTTAATGTTAAAAGAAAATCCCCCTAGTCAAAGGACAGTTGCAAAATCATTAAAATGCTCGGTGTCCACTGTAAACAAAATGATAAACGTTGATTTAAATCTTAAGAAAGCGAAAAAACGCAATGTGCATCGTCTTCTTCCAAATCATATCGCTGAACGCAGGACACGCTGCAGAATTCTATATGAGATACACTTATCCAAAGGAAAATGGAAAACAATTGTCACAATAGATGAATCATGGGTGTATTTAAATGATTGCAACAATAAAAGAGCCATTTATTATCATAAAAGGGGAGAAAAAAATTTAAGTACATGGTTCAAAGAATCGAAAGAAAGTTTTTCTAAGGGATTCATGATTGTTGCTGGTTTTTCTTATAATGGCAAGTTAAAAATAAAGAGAGTGGGAAAAAATGTCAAGATTAACTCGAAATACTATCAGGAACATATTTTATCGCCAATTTTTCTGAATGAAATACCATCGCTTTACCCACAGTGCCATCAATCTGTGAGACTCCATCAGGACAAAGCTAGCAGTCACAAATCAAAATCCACTGTAAATTTCCTAAAAGAAATGGAACAAAAAACTGGTATCAAGGCCATACCCTTCACTGATATCCCTACTAAATCTCCCGATGTATCACCTATGGATTTTTGTGCTTTTGGACTTTTAAAATCTGCATTATCCAAACGTCGTCCCATAACCCTTACAGGACTCTGGAAAGCTGTTCAGGAGAAATGGGATAGAATACCTCTTCTGACACTACAAATGGCATTATTATCCTGGAAATTACGATGTCGAAAGATAGTTCAGAATAAGGGATGTCAAATAGAACATTTAAAACACAAGAATTTTATGTAATTTAGTTTTGTGAATACAATATACATCGTCTAAAAAATGTGTGAACAGCCTCTGTATACCAAGAATACATGGATGGTGGGAAAAAAACTAGCGATCGGGCAAACTGCAAAGGACAATTAGCCTTGACAGTGCGTGGTGAGAGACGGCTCAGGCGTATTGTACGTAGCCAGCGAAGCCAAACATTAGCTCAAATTACCACCCAGTTTAATGACGGTGCCAGTCGTACAGTCAGTAAACGGACTGTGCAACGCTCGCTTCACCGTATGGGTTTCGGGAGCCGTCGACCTACGAGAGTACCACTGCTCTATACTCGCCATCGGGCTGCACGTCTTGCCTGGGCAAGACAGCACAGAGACTGGAGTGTAGACGACTGGAAACGAGAGCATGGAGTGATGAGTCTCGATTCCGACTACTTAACGCCGACGGGAGGCTGAGAATATGGCGTCAGGCTCATGAAGCCATGGATCCTGCATGCCTGGCTGGAACTGTACAAGGGCATGGTGGCTCAATCATGGTCTGCGGTGTTTTTTCGTGGCACAGTTTGGGATCTTTGGTTCGTGTACCAACCTCCCTCAATGCAATTCGGTACGTAGAGTTGCTGGGTGATCACCTCCATCCGTTTAAGCTGTTCTGTTATCCGGTTCTGTTGCACGGTAATAGAGTTTTGCAGCAAGACAACTGTACCTCTCACAAGTCCCGGTTGGCTACTGGCTGGTTGGATGAGCATTCCTCTGACTTCTCTGTCATGAATTGGCCACCTAGAAGCCCAGACTTAAATCCTATTGAGCATCTTTGGGATGTTTTGGAACAAGGCGTGAAAGGCCATCACACAGCACCAAAGAACCTTACTGAATTATGGACAGCTTTAGCCAATATTTGGCAAGCCCTTCCGGTGGAACGTTTCCAGAAACTTGTTGAATCTATGCCTCGTCGTGTGGCAGCCGTTATCAAGACCAAAGGAGGCCCAACTCGTTACTAGGTAGGTATCACTAATTCAGTGGCACTTCAGTGTATATACATAGACTACCTGAGTGGCAACCCGATGTGTTGCATTTTCGATTTAAAATGAAATGGTTTTATTTCTTAAAGATTGATAACTGTTTAATCACTTTTAAAAATACATTAGAATTTTTAAAAAACGAAATGATGATTTAAATTTCCCTTTTTCAAATTTTGGTTTTTGGCTTTTGAAATAATTCTCTCAACTTTCCGTTTTCAAATTTTTGCTTTTTAAACAAAGAAAGAAGCTCATTCAATAGGGCAGTGTCTCGCAGCATATCACATGTCAACTCTTGCAGATTTTACTTCTTGTTTGGCGAGGAGTGGCAAAACATTGCATAATTTAACATGGCGTTCCATGAACATTCTTATAGCTTGTTGAGTAAAATGCTCTCAGATTACGCAAAGTCTTTAGATACGGTATCTAAAGACTTTGCGTAATACGGTTATACGGTATTACGCAAAGTCGTATACGTAAATTTAGTGATATACGGTATCTAAACAAAGGTATATCACTAAATTAAACATTCAGGTACAGCCCGGAAAGGTTTATTCAGTATGTGACCCGTATTTATTGACAGAGGAAGACTGGAGTTACGATACAAGACGCTGGCCTGAAGTAACTTATCCTGATATCTATAAATATCTGAACATAATAATAATCATTCTCAACGAAAAAATGACTATATTCTCTTAAACCTTGCGAAATATTAAAAAAAGTGTTAAAATACCTGTTACATACAACTAATATGATGAATTTTATAAATAAACTTAAATTATTTAACTCAAAATGAAGGTATCGTCCAAAAACACATGCAAACGCATATGAACGGCTTCTGTTTTATGCCACCCGATAATCACGTGATCTATAGTAGACGAAAACTGATGTAGCCAGTGACGTTGCGACGTTTCGCCTTATTAGAAAAAAATTCTAAAGGTTTTAACTTCTCCTTTCCTGAAACTAAAATTATTTCTGGTGCTTTAAAATTATTTCTGAATTTCAATTATTAAATAAATGACTCGTTCTCAACTATTTTGGCATTTGGTTATTTTCCTTTTGGCAACATGGCGGAATGTAAACATTACATCTCATGGGGCGAAAATTGCTTAAAAAAATAGAAAGACAGTTCTGATGAATTCAAAATTGGTGGTGGAAGAATTCTCATCACTTCCTCATTAATTAGAAATAAATTTCACGAATTTGCTGGAATTATTAGTGAGTAAAATAATAAGTCGAAAAATTACGAACTCGGCATTCAAGTTACATTAAGATACAATGGCAATCAGTGCGGGAAATTTCAAAAGTGAGTTTTGTAAGTACGCTTTTTTAGAATGATAACATTTTTTCTATTAAATGTATTTCGTATATTTTGGAAGCTGAACATATATAAAATACCGATAAATCGTAAAATTGACATTAATAGGTGCAGAAAACCGAAATATTTGTCCATCAAAATTGTCGATTTCGTGAAATTCGGAAAACTGCTTTGGGGAAAAAGCTTCGTTTGCAGTGAAAAACATTTTTAACTTTTTGAAAATGTGCATATCCTTAAAGATGAAGAGTTGTAGAACACATGGAAATAAAAAATTTGTCGACTGGTGGGCAAAAAAGTTTAATTTTGCATGCATGAAAATAGTGGACATTTGCGAAACGGAAAGGAGCTGGCCCACCCGGAATGACATGTTTCTATTACCCGCTTCTTTTGAGTTCGGCGGTTTTAATTGAATAATTTAAAAAGTTTAAAGTTTTGAAAGTTGGGGATGGTATCAGTGCACGCGTCTCGTCCGACCGCGTCCATCGGTACCAGTCGCGATATCCTGCTATGCTCGGTTCGCGAGATTAGCCCGTCCCCGTGTCTGCTGACTAACTAACAAACATTTGTTTACCTTCAGCTGTTATTATATAGATAGATAGCATGAAGCTATAAGAAGGAGCGTAAGCTTCTTCGAAGTGGAATTCCTCGAAAAATGGACCGATTATTGTCGCTCACCGGCAGATGGCGCGACATGTTCCACTTCAGCCGATTTTTCATTGAGTTATATGGACACGTATTTTAGAAAATTGTTTTACAAATTCTTAAATTTATTCTGTGCACAGATATGCCAACATGTTTTCCACCTGGTTGTTCCAGTGGCTCTCGATCAGCCATAAAAAGAAACAAAGAAACTGGACAGAGAAATCCTAGTTTGTTTTCTGCTCCTAAGGTAAGAGCATTATTAATGTTTTGTTTTAATATAAGCTGTATAATATTGAGAGAAAAATATAGCTGCTGTGTTTTAATCGAACACAAAGTTAAGACAGCTTCAATTCTGCCGGAAATAAACATGTTTTATTTTTCAATCATCCCTTATTTCAGAAACAAAGATGTTCACAAAGCTTTGTTGTACGTAAACAAAAGTAAATAATTACTGAAATTATTGCTTTAAAGAAAATCACTTAATCAACAAAAGATGTGCGACACTGACATATACATTAAAGTACTAGCTGAAAACCCGCACTTCGCTACGGAGTACATTCAAATTAAATACAACGGTCAATGTATGCAATTAATGCCAAAAAAAAAATAATATATATATATATATATATATGTGTGTGTGTGTGTGTGTGTGTGTGCATAATAAATACAAAGATCAATGTATAAAATTGATATAAAATATATATATATATATATATATATATATATATATATATATATATATATATATATATATATATATTTATTTATTAAAAAAATCGTAAGGGATATTTTTAAAGACAAAATAATGTAGATGAAAATATTCAAATTAAATCTAACAGGACATACTAAAGAATACAGTATAGTAATATAGTACAGTTTGAGGAACATATCTTTTACTGTATTTTAATATTATTTTGGATAATGTCCAATCGTCTGCCGCATTAGCAAGAAAAAAAATATTTTTTGTCTATTTAGTTGTTATGCACGTGACGATAAATTTATTTAAAGTGCCAGAAAAAGAAATCACGTGATCAGCATTTAATAATTTAAATTCTAAAAATTAATCTTTAAAAATTCACCAAAAATCAGAAAATGGAGGTAAAGATTCGATAAAGACTTCATTTTAAAGGAATTTGTATGATCTTTCTCGTGATATAAATTTTATAACCCTCAAATTATTATTTTAAATGCAAACTTTAAAAAAGTTACTAAAACAGCTTAAAAATTTAATTTTATAAAATCTAAGAATTTTTCAAAAATCTTTCTTAGTGCACCCTTACACCATAAGAAGAATCGCCATGCAAAATTTCAGCCCTTCAGGTCCAGCGGTTTGGTCTGTACGTTGTATGTCAGTCAGTGAGTCAGTTATGGAACTGTTTTATATAGAGTGGCTCCCAAAAGTGTTCGTACACTTACGATTTTCAATGAAATAGGGGTCTATCCATTAATTAAAATGAATATTTCAGAATGGGTATTTAATAATAGGATCTATAATCTATTCTTCACAAAACTTCATTGAAATATTTTGTAAACATAGTAAAACTTTATTTTTACGAAACCAGTAATCAAAAATTAACAAAAACTTTACCTCACAAAAGTCATCGTACACTGAAATATTTTCGGAAAAATTCATAATAAAAATTATCGCCTGGCGCTTTATTTTTATTTTTGAATTGTGGTGGCATTTAAAATATCGTTTGGCTTTAATTTTTGCTTGGCTACTCAGTAATATTCTATTTATTATTTAAAAATGGCTCGTAGTCGATAATAGACTACAAACAGTATTCGAAAATTGATTATTTTTCATCTTAGTAGTGGAAAATGAGTTCGGAATATTGCTAAATTACTTAATTAATCCCATTCTACTGTGCAGTATGTGATAAAACGCTTTAAAGAAGAAAATTGGACCGAAAACATGGTAAGAAAACGCCGTCGGCAAAGTCAACAAAACGTGATCAGAGATTTAAAATTAAAAAATTTGTGAAAAATCCACGTTTGAGTGCTGTAAAAGTTTCTGCAGAATTTAATGAAACATTTTCTACTTCAATTTTACCTGAAACTGTTCGACAAGTTCTCAGAGCAGCTGGATTACATGGGCGTTCTGCACGCATAAAATTGTTTGTGAGTGAGAAAACATAAAGCTTAGGCTTTCCTTCGCACTATCAATGATAAATAAGCCCAAAAAGTATTGGAATAATGTCTTATTTGCCCATGAAAGCAAGTTTAACATTTTTGGTTCCGATGGGCGTATAATTGTTTGGAGAAGAAAAAATGAGGAACTTAATCCCAAGAACTTAGTAGGAACACTTAAGCATGGCGGTGGAGGCGTCCTTGTGTGGGGGTGCATGTCACCATCAGAAATAGGTAATTTGGTATTTATTGATGGCATAATGAATGATGCTGTTTATATAAATATTTTAAGAGATAATTTTAAATTATCAGCCCAAAATTTGGGTATTGGAAACAACTTTGTTTTTTATCAAGATAGCTATCCTAAGCACACGGCTCTCAACATTCGCCTCTGATGTCTCTATAATTGTCCACAAGTTTTGAAAACACCACCTCAATCGCCAGATTTAAACCCAAGAGAACATGTATTTGGAGAGAACTGGCGGTTCGAGTACGAAAATACGACATTCACACGAAAAGCGAACTAAAAGCAATTATAATGGAAGAATGGATGAACATTGATGCAGAACTTACGAAAGAACTAGTGCAATCTATTCCCAGACGTTTAAAAGCTGTTGTGGATGCTAAAGGATATCCTACTAAATATCAATTTAACGAAAAATAAGAATATTTACTAATATGTAGAGATTTTTTTACAAGTGTACGATGACTTTTGTGAGATAAAGATTTTGTTACTTTTTGATTACTGGTTTCTTAAAAATAAAGTTTTTCTATGTTTTTAAAATATTTAATGTACTTTTGTTAAGAATAGATTATAGATCGTATTATTTAATTCCCATGCTGAAATATTCATTTTAATTAATGGTTAGACCCCTATTTCATTGAAAATCGTAAGTGTACGAACACTTTTGGGAGCCACTGTATATAGATTAGTTTTTGATGTTTTTCATATTTTTTACATCATTTTACTCATTTCCTTTAAGGAGGGAAATCACCTTAAACCCTTCAAAAAACTCAATTTTTTTATTATGATTTAATTTTGAAGAATGGAATATAAGGAATCTTATGAAAAAAATTTAAGTCGATACTACAATTAAAACCGATTTTATGGCCAAATGTATAAAGCTAATAGTAAAGTAATTTATAGAAAATTTAAACTTTAAATTGCTTTATCTAAAAACTGATATTTTGAAACTTGTGCGCACTATTTCTTCAAAATTAATCATCACAAATTGCTAAAATTTTCTGTATATATGTATATCTTGCATGTTTCTACAATTTCTACCTAAATTTAGGTAATTTTGCGCAGAAATTTTTTTTTTTTTAATTTATATTTTTTTGTACATTACATTTTTTTGTACATTTTGTAAAAAAATATTTTTATGTGAAATATGGTAACTATTTTAGGTGTAGATTAAATTATAACTTATGTATAAAATATATACAAATAATTTAATATATATCTCTTATAGTTTTTAAAAAAATCTGCACATTGCATTGATCTAAGATTCACTATTCATAAAACATTTTTTTCATAAAATAATTTCTAATAATCTCCCAAGAATTCTGTTTTTTTTTTTCTAGGAGATAAAACTTTGTACAATTTACCTTTAAAAATTGGTTTAAATTAATTACAAATTAACTGTTTGACAACACATTAAACTTGGTAGTAAAATCAGTGTATTTTTGTGCATGCAAAGGTGATCTCTCCCTTAAGAATTTTAATGAAGTTTAGCAAAAAAAGCAGGTCAAATAAACATTTTGAATGAAGATAAACAATTGTTAAGTTGAATAAATAAATTCATATTAAAAACGCTCTAAAAAAAACAACTTATTTCTTTTGAAAAATGCGAAACATCTATATTAAAGCGTATGGTTTCCGTGTTATGGCGGAATAAGTACAGTCGCGCGCGCCACCTAGTGGTGGCGACCAAATGGGAGACACTTTTTTAATACGGAGCTGCTCCTCCTTCTGTAGCTTCATTATAGATAGGTATAGATATACAGTGGAATCTCGCTTAACGAGCACCTCGCATAACGAGTATTTCGCATAACGAGCAAAATAAATCGTAAACAAATGGCTCGCTTAACGAGCAACATTTCGCATAACGGGTGACGTGGAAGGAAGTCCCCTCTTCACGTCACTCGGATTTTCACGTCACCAGGATCCTCAACGGCCGAAAAATAAGTATTTAAGGGTAGTCATGGATGGTTCGATAAGCAAATATCATGGGACTGGAGGATAACAATGATATTGAGGAGCTTGTGGAAGAGCACAGCCATGAGCTGACCACCGAACAGCCAATAGAATTGCAGTGTCTTTCACAGCAAGCAGTTATAGAGGAGAGTTTGTCAGTGGCGAAGGACAAAGAAACAGCAAAGAAACAATCTTCTGGCGCAATAAAAGAAATGATAAAAGCATGGGAAACTGTTGCATAAGTTACAAAGAATCACCCTGATAAGACGGTGGCTATGCGCGCTATAAATTTATTCAATGACAATCCGGTGACACATTTTCGTCAAATTTTGAAGCGCCGAGAAAAAGAAATGTCGCTAGATAGCTTTCTAGTAAAAAAATTAGATTTGTGTCATAAACTCGTAAATAATAAACTACATATGGATGATTTTGCTCCTTAAGAATTTATGTATAAGTAATTTTCTTTAAATAATAAACGTTACATCTAAAAATTTTTGAGTATTTTTTGGCATGGAACGCATTATCGTACTTTACATTAATTTGTATAGGAAAAATTGTTTCGCTTAACGAGTGTTTCGCATTACGAGTAAGAGCCTGTTCATATAGGAGTCCGTTGCGTAGCGTTAAGGGAAAGATGACGTTGAGACGAAAATAAACCAATCATAGGCGTTAAAAATTTCATTGCTAATCGTTTGGAGGCCTATGATCGTCTCAACGTCCTCTTTTCCTTAACGCAACGCAACGCAACGGACTCCTATGTGAACAGGCCTTAAGACTCTAGAACGAATTACGCTCGTTATGCGCAGTTCCACTGTACACTGAAATATCTATAGAAGTTGCCACTTCAGTAATTGTAAAGTAACAAATAACACCAAAATAAAAAACAAGCACGCAAACGATTCCAGATGCAAGTGTAACATTGCGTCACACTGGTAAATGTAATTTATATGGAGGCCGGAACATGTCACCGTCGTTTCCTTACACACTCCCACCTTTGAGTCGTGAGGATTACGACTCAAAACGCACAGTTGGCATTAGGGAGTTTAGTCACGGTATCTGATGGGACGTCTCACAGTTCTACCATATCTTGCTTGTACTGTCTTCTTTCTTACTTCAGGTTTAGGGCCTGTTCACATACGAGTCCAGTAGCGGAGCGTTAAAAGAAAGATGACGTTGAGATGAAAATAAACCAATCATAAGCGTTAAAAATTTCGTTGCTAATCGTTTGGAGGTTTTTCATTGGTTACATATATTTCAATACTTTAACGCTCCGCTACCGGACTCCTATGTGAACAGGTCCTTAGACAACTCTTATTTTCTTTGAGCCACGCATGATGCTCTCTTTACCTGAAATATTTGCTTCATGACGTTCATTTTCCCTTTTAGTTTGATGTTCTATTAAGGGTGAATCAGAATTTTCTTCAGGGCAAATCTCTAAGTGATAAACTCTCTGAATTGGTCTGGAGAGTGTACCTGATGAGGTTTTCAATTTAGCTATACGAACTTGCCCATCTTTCCCAAGGATGAGTTCTTTCACAACTGCAAGTGGCCAGTTCATTCTTTTTCGATTTTCATTCTCTATCAATACAACTTCATTGATACAAAGTTTTCTGTTCAATTTCGTTGCAGCTAACTTCAGTTGTCCTAGGTACTCATGCCTAAATCGCTTTCGTAGACGTTCTTTTATCTCTTGTAAATTGAGAGCTCTCTTGTTAAGCTTCATGAAACTCGCAGCATCACAATCTGGTGTCCCTACTTCTTTAAGATCGACTAAAAACATGCAAGGAGTTATTGGGACTAAGTCAGTGCTGTCATCAGAGACATAAGTTAAAGGTCGAGAGTTCATCTTAGATTCACAATCGCACACAACTGTTTCTAGTTCTTCATAAGTTAAATATGATCTTTCTAAAGTTTTCCTTAACAACTGCTTAAGAAGTCTGATGAGGCGCTCCCACCAACCGCCCCACCAGGCTGCCGTTGGAGGGTTAAATCTCCAATCAATCCGTTCAGCTGTAGTGTATCTATTTTTTCCCAGTCTATTCGCTTAAAGAGGTTATTTACACCGACAAAGTTGGTGCCATTATCACCATAAATGATTTTGGGCCTTCCCCTTGGTCAAGGTCAAGGTCAAGGTGTTAAGTTTTCGTAGAGTACCAATTCGACGCGACAGCGTCGCTTCAAACTCTTAACGGTAATGAAAAATAAAAATCATAAATTAATAATTTCCGAACATAATAAGCCGTAGCAACGAATTTTGGGAAAAACGCTGCGGCATCTGTCGAGATCCGACAAGCGGTCATCGTTAGTGGCGTAGCGAGAGGAGTGCAAGGGGGTCTACCATGCCCCGGGCGCCTCTCGCAGAGGGGCGCCAATATGGTCCTTTTCACTAATTCTATATATTACATTACTACATGTTTTTCGGGGGGGGGCACCAAAAAGGTATCGTGCCCCGGGCGCCAGTTATGCTCGCTACGTCACTGGTCAACGGCAGTTGCCGGCGTGGAAATTACCTAAAAAAAACACCAAAATGATGGTGGAAAAAGGGGATAACGATCTGTTCTAGAAGAACTAAACCTTGACGATGACAGCCAATTAAAAATAGAAGTAGAAGATTTGAAAACAAGCTAAATTAAAACATTTTGGAGGGAGCGAACACTCGAAAAGAGATTGGGGAACACTTTCTCCCTGGCGCCATCTATCGATTGAGAGGAAAAGCAAAAACGAGTTCCCGAGAATAGGGTAAATTAAGAAAAACATAACAAGAGAGAAATAAAATTTAAATGATAAAAATGATGTGGAGTCTGGCGAGGTAAGGAGAAAGGTCGGCAAAACGCGAGTCCAAAAGGAAGGACAGGAGCAAATATCATAAAATTTAAATAAACCTGAACCTGGGCCTTCCCTTTCTAGCTATAAATCTTCTAAGAGTTCTTATGAATGTGTCCGTAGACAAAGATGGTGCTATTTCTAAATGAACTGCCCGATATACGGCGCAGGTAAACAAACAAATCCATACTTTACTACCGTCTCTTAGATACAAAGGTCCCGTGAAGTCTACACCTGTGCTTTCAAAGACAGATGCTTCGCGTACTCGAGGTTCAGGCAGTGGTGGTGGGTTTACAATATAGGTTTCGATTCGTATCTTTTGCAGGTTAAATACTGATGAAGGATACTCCTAATCGTTTTTCGACCCTTTAAAATCCAGAAATGCTCTCGCAAAATACTCAAGTCCTTGAGGCCCAACATGACAGGCATTTTTGTGTTTACTCAGTAGAGTTTTTTTACAACAGGGTGTTTCGAGGGTAATACTACGGGCATTCTAAACGTCACAGAATCCTTCCTCTCGATAATTTTTGTCTTCAGACGTATGATGCCTTCGGAATCGACGAAAGGGCGTAATGTACGAAGATTTTCGTCTTCTACACCTTTGAAGGCTTCCTTTTGAACAAATCTGAGAATCTGGTTTTCAGCTCGCATAATCTCATTAAATTGTAGCTCTTTTCCAGTACGTTTCCTATTGTTTCTTTTACAATTATTTACAAAACGTTGTATCCAAGCCAACGTACGTACAATCTCCTCGTAATCATTAGAAAATGTATGGTACCAGCTCGCACTTAAAGAATCCGATTTAGACAGAAATTAACATATATGTTACCTTTTGACTTTTCTTGTATTACTTCTTCATTCGGATCAGGCTCCTGGGTTGGCCATTCTTCTGGAGCACGTTTTAGCCAAGGCTTACCCTCCCACCATTTAGACCCCAGAAGTTGTTGAGCAGTACAGCCACGACTAGGAAAGTCTGCAGGATTAAAATTTCCTGGCACATGCCTCCATGAATCTTTCGCTGTTAATTTGCGGATTTCTTGTACTCAATTCCAAACGAAGATTTTCCAACGCTCATCTCTTCTGATCCAAGCAATCACAACGGTAGAATCACTCCAGAAAATATAATTAACGGGTTTTTCAATTTCTACAAATTCTTCTGAAACCGAATTTGTTAATCTGGCACCCATATTTGCAGTCAACAATTCCAGTCGTGGTGATGACATCCGTTTAGGTGGGGCTATTCTGCTCTTAGCTTGCACCAATTGGACATTGACATAAGCGCCATACTCAAAACAAATGAACACAGCCGCAGCATAAGCCAGTTTACTTGCATCGCAGAAAGTATGAACCGAGCAACTTATTAACTGTGCATCTATTCCACGTAACCAACAGGGAATCTTTATCTCTTTCAAAAATTAAAGTTCCTTTAACCACTTTAAAAAGACCTTCTTTATGTCATCTAGAACTTCATCATCCCATCCACCTTTCATTTTGCAGCACTGTTGTAATAAGAGTTTCGGATAAAGAGAATTTGGACAAGTGAAACTTACGGAGTCGAATATTTGTTGAGCTACAGATAAAATTTTTCTACACGTAATCTTATCCTCATCAGCATCTTCACAACTGTTCACGGAAAATATCTTCTTTTTTGTTCCATTTAAGTCCTAGAACGTGAGTATCAATTGCTTCGTCTAGATGGATATCAGAGAATTCCCACCCTCTTAATTCAAATTTAGTTGCCTCAAATAACTTCGTTGCTTCTATCATAAATCTGTACAATTCTTCTGCGTCATCAACACTAGAAATACAGTCATCCACATAAAAACTTTTCCTTAATTTCTGAATGACATGTGCAGAAAACATACTCTCTGAGCTCTGAAAAGCTTTCCTCAGATGAAGATCAATCACTGCACCGAACAAGAAGGGACTACAGGATACTCCAAAGACGACACGTGTGTGACGAAATATTTTCAGGTTATCGTTCTCATCTATCTACAAGAATCTTAAAAAGTTTCTATCGTCTTCATTAACGCTAATTTGAAGAAATACCTTTTTGATATCTGCAACCACACTGATTCGACGAAGTCTAAAACGGAGAATCAACGAAGGAATAACTTCGATTAAATTAGCACCTTTTTCTAGACACTGATTAAGAGATGGCCCACCCTGTTCTCTTGCTGACGCATCAAATGCAGGACGCACCTTCGTGGTGCTATTTTCTTTGAATAGTGGTCGGTGAGGAAAATAATGCTCTTCATCCCACTGAGATGGATACTGGCACTTCTTCAATTATACCTTCTTGATACCATTCTGATAAAACGCCGTTATAAACAGACATCTTATGATTATCTTTCAGCTTTCGAACTACATAATCAAGTCTTTTCTTGGCTGTATTAAAATTTCTGGGCCTATTCAGAAAATAAGAATGTTATGAAAATGTATTAAAATTTCTGGGCCAAAATTTCTGGGCTGTATTAAAATTCTGGTAACCCCAAAGTCCGAAAAGAAAATCTCTCAGAAAGTGGCCACTCGGGGGGGAGGGGGGAGAGCAGTTCTTTTTTCGAGGGATGGAAAGTGAGTAGGAGATTGTCACCAAACATCCCCCCACTTTTCGCTAAATAACGGTATTGGCATCAAGGAAGAGTCGAACAGGTGTTACTTCCTGCAGACGGGTAATGGTTTACCCTAAGAAAAGGCAGTGTTTACAAGAGACAAGTGGGGAGGAATACACATCTGCAGTTAACAATTGAAAGAAAATTTTCAACACTATACCTATTGGAATATTAACTGCCGTGATTTGATGTACAATCTGAAATGTTTAAACGCTGATTTCTTATATATATTTTCCAAGTTATAAACTTGCAACTAGGCAAAAAATCTTTCACGTTTTCATGTAATTTTTAAACTGGGCAAAAATATGGCTAACAAAAACCAAGTTATGAGAAGATATTTCACAAAGGATGAAATTAGAGTTTGACGAAATATTCCCCTAGTTAAATTGCGAAAAATGGGAAATTTTATAAAGTGTTGAAAAAATTAAATGCATGTGATTTTTCATTGGAATAGGTCATTAGTGTAGTAATCATAACACTTTCAAGGGCAGGACCGGCTTTAAGCCGTTTTGACCTATTAGATTAGGAAATTTTTTTTTTAAATGTCTAAAAGAAAATTGCGTTAACAGATGTAAAAATTATTCAGAATAACGACTAAACGAGGTGTGTAAGACGTGCATATGTATATCTCAATATGCTGGTTGAAGAAATGAAAGCATTCTTCCATCTTAATATGTCTGAAACCCATAAAAATTCTAAAATTCCTCGCTACGAATGATAGAGCTGCTGGCTTTAAGAAAAAACTAACAATTTCAAAAACCCAAATACCCAGAAATCTGCATCTATAATAATAAATTTTTGTATGATCCCGTATTTATAAAAGTAAACAGGACTCTAAATTTTATTGAGGATTTCTGAAACTCCTTCACATTACTTCGGGAAATAGTAAATAGAACGATGCAAGGTTAAAAGTTTCAAAATACATTGATTACATGAAAATAGAAATCAAAACACGTGATTGTTTTCTTAAAGCCTAAATATTTAAAACCTTCATAATTTTCTTAATTCCTAAAGAGAGATAAATACTTCTCGTTATGTAAAAAATTGGCAAAGTAATTTATAAGAATGCATGGTTTCTATGAGAGTCACATACTATTTGAAATCAAAATGAACAGGAAACAATTCTATAGGAATTAAGACAATTCGAAAATTTATATTGGTGTACTTTAGAAAATTAGTTCAAACTGTGATGTGAAAACAAAACTTGTCTCCCGCTTTGCTGGAAAGCAACCGATGGAAAATCAATCCTCAGTAGGCGATAAAAGGCCAAATATGGCAATCCGCATTTGTAGCGGCGGGAAGATACTTACGTTGCAGGTGTAAATTGGCCGTTGTAGCATAAATAGTAATGTCAACTACGCTTTGCCCCGTGTATAACAGTTCCACTGAAATATTCCAGAGCTTCATATTCTCGGTCTTCCATTTTTCTTTTCTGAATAGGGTCTTGAATACCAATAACTTCTAATACCCAAAGATTAGCAATAGATTCTGTTCGCAGTAACATGGAAAGAGATGTCGCTAAACTCAAATCACTCTGTTTCTTCGAATCAATCTTACCCATTATTGTCCAACCTAATCTGGTTTTTATTGCAACCAGTTCACAGCTTAGTTGTTCAATTCTATTCGTAAACAGTTTTCCAGCAACATCCGCACCAATTAGGACATGAATCTCCTTTGGTACGTCTTCGCTTATATGAGTTTGGTCGCAAAATAAAATTCCCCTCTCTTTAGCTTCTTTTATCCAAGGACCTGTTTCTACTCTTGGAATTTCTTCACAAATTTTCTTTTCATCTAGTACTTCAAAACTACAAATGTAATCTTTATCTAAACTACTAACAACAATTTTATAACATTGATGGTTTTGCAGTAATTCTTTGCACCCGAAAAGATTATGTACTACACTTTGTATGCCATAGCAATGGCTGCTTCTTTGCTGGCATACGGCCGCTGTGATCCTGTATCAATCAAAGCCCGAACGACACAGCTTTTACCTTCTCGTCGAAGTAAAACTGTTAAAGTCTGTAGCAGAACATCTCGAGTACATGTACGATTGGATAAATTAGAGATATTTTCTTATTTTCAACGCGTACGGAATCACCTCTATTAACTTCCGGACACAAAATGGCAAAGTGACGTCTTTACCATTGTTAAGACATTTCAAACAACTTAATCCAAATTTGCAATCTTTCGCAAGATGACCCGTTTTCAAACATACGAAGCATGCACCTGATTTATACAACAGCTTCTTTCGTTCATCTAACGCCATATTTGAAGCGAATTTATAGTCTTGAGTATTGTGCATTTTACTACAGAACAGGCATCTTTGTTTCGCGAATCCGCTCAAATTTGTAGAAAATAACCCAGCAGCAGTTGGTAAACTATCTTTAAAATTTCTTGCTTTATGGAAAAATTTGTCTTTACTCGCTCGTTCTAAGCCAAAACCACTTTTGCTACTTTTATTCTTTCTTCGTTTTCTACCTCTGCTTTCAAAAATGCCATTAAATAATCTAATCGCGTTTTACTAACTGTTTGCATATTTCTAACATTATCACTTCTTTGCCCCGCTCTTAAAATTTCTTCAGATAAATACGATTCTACAAGTGGGTAAAGCATTATTGCATATTTTTCACTAGCCATACCTAGGGACTCTAACGCTCTCAACTGTGTTTCTATTCTGTCATATACATATATGACAGAATATAGTCTATATGATACATATAAACTATATGTATCATACTCAGACTAATTCTATTATCTTTAGAATTCATTAGCAATGTTTGTTTCAGTAATTCTCGTATGTAGTATTCCACTAACAAATCCTCTCTTCCAAATCTAGCTTTTAAACTGTCAACAGCGTTTTTGTAGTTGCTACCAGTCGGCGGGAAACTTTCAACTACTTCCCGAGCTCTAGTACCCGGAACTGTTGATTGTATCAGATACTGAAGTTTGTCCGCTTCATCTATATCTGGGTCTTCAATTTCCTGGAACTGACCCCAAAAATTAAACCAATCCTTAATTTCCCCGCTATATTTCTTCAGTTCTAGGGGTGGTAATTTAAATTTTCTTTTAGTAACATTCAAAAGGGAACTATCTTCGTTAACAACATTTTCATTTACAGTTTCATTGAAATGCTTCTGTACTAATAAATAAAGACTCTTGTACTTACTTGAATATTCGTTTTAGTCTCTATTTCTTTTTCAAGGTCACTTTCACTTACATCTTCTTTAAATAGAAGGTCAAAAATCTCAGTATCTAAATTAATCAGTTGTGCCGACTTCTCTTGTAAGATATCCAGTTTTGCAAGAAAATCACATTTCAGTCCTTCAATATCCAAATCTGGAATACATTCACTCAAATCTTTATACGCCGTTGTAAAAGCTGAGCGTACAATACCTCGTTTCTTCTTTAAGGATTCAATCACTGCTGTGAAATCAATATTTCTGAAATCTTCTTATGAATATTTAAACTCATCCTGTCGCGGACGCCAGATAATAGTTTTGCTATCTATTCTAGCCTACCCGGCTTCACAGATTCAATAAAATTAAACATTCAAGTCTTACAAACTAACTTCCTTTATTTTAGTCTAACGAGTTTTAAAATATTACACATCAACGCAACAGCGCTATTCCAACTTTTAACTTCAGGAAGAGTAGTGGTAACTACAGTACATGGGCCGGGCCCTCCACTGTAGGATGATATAGCAATGCATAAAACTTCAGTGATCAATAAAAAATGAAAGTAGGAAAGAAAATAGAAAGTGGGGAAAACAAAAAGCTTCGATAGTACAAGTAAAGCTAAAATATGGGGGAAAAGAGACTGGGCGAACAAAGAACAGAACAAACAATTAAAAGTTACGAGCAAGAATGGCACAGGGCCGTTTCTTGTTTGCTGGGTCAGCAGGATCGTAATCGGCAAGATTTTTAATAAGATCATTTGGTAAATCTTTATGGAAGTTAATAGCAAGATTTGAAGATAATTTTGAATAGTGGGGAGATTTATCTCCCAATAAATGTCAACATTGCGAAAATACCATGGGTAGTTAGTGATTTGCTGAATAGTCATGTTTTGAGCAACAGCCAAAATTTTAATGTTAGAATCCGCTGCATAGGCCGGAACATGGCACCGTCGTTTCCTTACACCTATTCCGAATTGATGCCAGCTAGGTTTTATTTTTGTTCATTTAAATTTAAATCCTAGAGAAAGTCTAAATCATCACAAAAATATGTGAACACTCTCTGTAAAATGCATCAGAGCAAACCAGGGTCTGTACGTGTACAGTCAACCCTAAAACAACCTCGACTCAAAGGAGGTGCCCAGTTGATGACCGATTGCTTAGTCCTAGCCAGATACGAAAGTCGGTCCGATCAGTCGATTGATTCACTTGGGACAAGTGTGAATCAACCGTTCACCTGAACCTGAAGCCAAAGTAATGTGTTGATCGCCATCCATTTGCGAGATACGGGTATTCACGCACGATAAACACGAGGGCAGCCACGAAAAGCTAAGAATTTGAGGCGACGGGAATTTCTCATGGGGAACCCTCACCTCCGATAAGGAACCACACAACGAGGGAAAAGAAAAAAGGTAGAATACAGAGAGAAAGATAAAATGGGGACTATTAGGGAAAGATCGCTAAGGTATCGCAACAACTATGCATACTTTAGCTACCTTATTTTGATACTATTAGTTACTTATATTTTCGATTTGCTTACATACATATCCTCATTTCCAAGTTATACATGAAAATACGTCAAAACTATTTCTACAGATTACTTTTACTATAGAAAGCCCAAAGTAAATTAATCTGCGTATGAGTTGATTTTGTGTTGATGGAAAACAAATTAATTTTAAAAGAAAAATCGAGTTTTGGGTTTTAATGAAAGCATAGGGGCTGAAAGGAAATGTATTTTTTTTATAAAGTGATAATTTTCACACACACAATAAATTTATAATTTAGTGATCTAAAAGGCGAAACAAGCGTGATTTAGAGCATGAAAATAAACGTTTTGATTTACGATTTTATCAGAATTTTCATACGTAGCGGGATTATTTTATCCGCTGTCGCCGAAGTCCCCTTGTAGCATGCGGAACCAAGCAGTGATAAAAGCAGGCGTCACTTTTTATGACCTGCCATGTAAGAAATGAAACAAATACCGCTCCATTGCAAACGATAACAGATAAAACAGGTAAAGAGAATAGCTTTGCACTCAAATTCATTACACTGTCCGGAAACAAAAAATTATTTCGAAGTTACATCAGATATTCAGTTATCTGTCTACAATACGTGCCAAGAAGGGATAAAACGGTTTGGGCACACGAAGCAAAAGGGTGCTTTCAGCCCTCATTTTCAAGCATAAATTTTCGTGATAGGCTTCATGATCGAATTTGTTAAAAAACTTTTACACTTCTCCAACATACCACAAATATAATACTTAATCTACTGATTCATCTACACAGTTCACTAGTAAAACAAGTGAGAGTAGCACACTTGTGTTTTAACGTTCTGTTTTCGTAATCCAATTTAAACGTCATCACATAATATCGAATAAAAACTTTTCTTTCGTAATTCCTTTTCGGACCTCAACATCTCTGCAGACAAACACTGATTATTCGAAATCATTAATTCGAAATAGAGGCTTAACTCAGTCATCTGTGAAAAAATCCTCTCCCCACACACCAAACTCGGGTTAAATCTCTTTTACTTTTAATAATTGATGTTGTTTCAGGAAATAAATGACACTGCAAAATCTTAAATTGTGCAAAATTTTGTCTACGAGATTTAAGGACTTATTTAAGGCAGCCACTTAATATGGCATCCCTACAATCACAAGTTTAGTCCATATAGTTCCTAAACATTACCTCTGAAGGTGCGGGGGCAAGTGTTCCGGTCTCGTCACTTAACTCGGTTCAAAATTACGGGACCGGTACGGGTGTAACCATAGGAGTGCACGTGTCCCCCCCCCCCAACTTAACTCGAAATAAATTAAAACGTTAATAGAAATTCAGTTAAAATCGGAAAACTGTAGAAAACTTTTAAGAAAGTTGGTTTTTCCCGTTTTTTCAAACTGTGGAAACTGAAGATTCCGATTATGCCTTTAGCCTTAACATAGTTTTTTAAAAATGATCCATAACAGAAATTCGATGCTATATTTTTTTCTCGTTTTATTTATATTATATTTATTTTTCTCATTTTATAACTTTTGAATACTAGTCAAACATCAATTCTATTGTTATTCAATTTACAAAAAAATCATATTTCATATTTTAAGGACCGTCCGACAGTCAATGCACTGAGGAGGGCCCTAACTAAATTTAATTCATGCCCCCCCCCCAAAAAAAAAATAAAAATAAAAATAAAAATAAAAAAATAGAAGCACACTACGCCTATGGGTGTAACGTGGAACCAGAGCCTGTGGTGCACACGGGACAACACATGCGGCGAAGTGGTCACACACTTCTGGCTGCTCCCGGGGGGAAAAGGTAACTCTCAGCTCCTAGCCACTGGAAGGAAAAAAAAAAGTTTGGTCCATATGCGTTTTGTAAAACACACTATTTCACATCAATCTACTCGCCTGGGTGTTTTATAACACATCTCCCAAAATATGCATGTATATTTTATACTAGTTGTAATATTACATAGGTCTAAACAGTGGTGCGCCCAGGGGGGGCAAGGGGCCCTGCCCCCCCCCCCCAAAGAAATAGAAATTGTATTATGAATATTGAGTTTGCATTGTAAATATTTTTATCCGTTCATCTCGGCCCTCCCATGCATTATAAATACTTTTTTCCGTTCATCTCGCCGCCCGCCCCCCCCCCCCAGAAAAAATCCTGGGTGCGCCACTGGCTCCAAAGCTCTCGAAACGCCATATATGTTAAACTTTCTTCTTTCTTTTTTTCAAAATAGGAATTCCAATATCCTCAGAAGGTGCCTGAAAATTCAACTGCTCGAGTTCATAAATTATTCTTTATAAATATTCTATATCTTAACTGAATTTTTGCGTTCGCACATACTATCCCCCCCCCCCCCCACACACACACACACACCAAGTTTTTTTCTTTTACTGATCGCTTTGATGGTTTGTTAGTTTAAAATACTATGCTTACCGCTTTTGAAAAATAACTCAAAATATGATTTATATTTTACCATTTTCCCTCCTAAATATAATGCTTCTGTTTTTGTTTTTGTTTTTTTTATTTATTTATTTTCTGTTAACCAATACCATTTGATTATGGTATTTCAAGAAATATTTTGTGTATATCATCTCGTTTGATTCGCGTATATATAATACTCGTTCAGTAAGGATGTATCCAAACACCACAGTAAGAATTGTTACATGGATCCCAGGTGCGTGAAATACGCAGGTGATCACCATACCCATGAATGTCCTGATGGCAAAAAAGCTGTCACTATCAAATGTTGTAACTGCAATGGTGATCACCCGGCTAATTACAGGGGATGCCCTAAATTTCCACACAATATTATTGCCAAAAAACAAGCTGAAAAAGAAGCTAATGAAATAGAGCGAAAAGCATCCAAACTAGCTACATCAAATCTAACATACGAACAGATGGCTAGTGCTAACTTAATTAACCCAGCAAACCCTAACACTCCAGAATTTAATCAGGATATTCCCCCAATAAACCAAACTCCCATGAAAACCCCAAACAACAGTATTACTCTAATCAAACAATTTCAGGAAATAACTACAATAATTAATGAAATAATTCAAGAACTCGGTGTTCAGGACTTCTCAGAAATACTTAATAACCTTAGAGCCACTAGAGCCAACATTAGAAAATCTGTGACTGCTGAAGATAAAACTTTTAGCTTTTTCAACGGTTTGAATAAGTCGTTCCCACAAGTTCGATAATGCCCCCCCCCCCCTTTCTCTTTCCGTTTTGGCAAGGAATTCCAATGGTATCAGCGCTCGCATCCTTGAGTTCAAAGAATTTGTACAAGAGCATAGTCCCGATTTAAATCTTCTGCAAGAAACACACCTCAGAGCAAAGAATAAGCTCCGTATTTTTAATTATACAGCTTACAGAAATGACTATACCAATTCTCCCTATCCCATGAGAGGCACTGCTATATTAATCAAAAACTCCCTTCCGCATCATAAAATTATTTTCCCCCGTCTTAAAGTTGTCAACACTACTGCTGTCAATGTGAAATTTCATAACCTCCCCCATTACACCATTTTCTCTACTTATATTCCGCCAGGGTATAAAACTGTTGACATTAAAACCGATCTAAATATTTTTGACACTTTAAATATTAACACACTCATCTTCGGTGACCTTAATGCACAACACAAACTTTAGAATTGCACTACCCATAATTACTACGGCAACATCATCTATGACTTCACTAGCAAAACTAACTTCGATATAATTGCTCCCCCTTTTCCCACTCACTTTAGCAACACTTGCAGCAGTATCATTGACTTTGCTCTCGTTAAGGGTTTCCCCCATGACTTTACTATCAACACCCATTGCGATCTCTCTTCTGATCATAACCCTGTAGAAATTAAAATCTCTCTTGATCGCAATCCTTTAATTATTAACTACACTAAGAAAATCAATTGGAAAAAATTTACTAGCGAGCTGGACAATATCCCTTATATCCCCCCCCCCCAACCCATTGTAAATAACGTAACTGATCTCGAAAACCTTGTTAACCGGCATCACTACCGATATTAATAATTATCATAACAATAGCACCAAAATTATCCCCCCCACAAGTTAAAACACACCAAGATCAGCAACTCAAAATCCTTAATCTACAGAGGCTGTTCGCACATTTTTTAGACGATTTTGGTAAGCGATAATAAAAAATCGTTTGCTGCAAAAGAAATAATTGCAATTATACTATGCTTTTAAAAGTCAAAATTATCGTCTGCGGCTTGAAAGTTTTGTTTTTATTCAAAATGGCGTTTTTAACAAAGCAGTGGTTCGAAGGCTACATTTATGCTCTTTCCGAAGAGAAATATGCATACTCCGTTATCCAAAAACGATGTGAGAGTCATGGTTTTGTCATATCTAACGCGTCGATAGGTAATATCGTCAACAAGAAAGGAAAAAAAACGTCAAATTGGAGCCTCAAGTGGGACAAAAATTCCAAACAAGTATCTAAGGAAAAAACGGACATCTTCGACTATTGCAAAGGTACGTTGTTTAATGTTAAAAGAAAATCCCCCTAGTCAAAGGACAGTTGCAAAATCATTAAAATGCTCGGTGTCCACTGTAAACAAAATGATAAACGTTGATTTAAATCTTAAGAAAGCGAAAAAACGCAATGTGCATCGTCTTCCAAATCATATCGAAGAACGCAGGACACGCTACAGAATTCTGTATGAGAAACACTTATCCAAAGAAAAATGGAAAACAATTGTCACAATAGATGAATCATGGGTGTATTTAAATGATTGCAACAAAAAAAAGAGCCATTTGTTATCATAAAAGGAGAGAAAAAAATTTAAGTACATGGTTCAAAGAATCGAAAGAAAGTTTTTCTAAGGGATTCATGATTGTTGCTGGTTTTTCTTATAATGGCAAGTTAAAAATAAAGGGAGTGGAAAAGAATGTCAAGATTAACTCCAAATACTATCAGGAACATATTTTATCGCCAATTTTTCTGAATGAAATACCATCGCTTTACCCACAGTGCCATCAATCTGTGAGACTCCATCAGGACAAAGCTAGCAGTCACACATCAAAATCCACTGTAAATTTCCTAAAAGAAATGGAACAAAAAACTGGTATCAAGGCCATACCCTTCACTGATATCCCTACTAAATCTCCCGATGTATCACCTATGGATTTTTGTGCTTTCGGACTTTTAAAATCTGCATTATCCAAACGTCGTCCCAAAACCCTTACAGGACTCTGGAAAGCTGTTCAGGAGGAATGGGATAGAATACCTCTTCTGACACTTCAAAAGGCATTATTATCCTGGAAATTGCGGTGTCGAAAGATAGTTCAGAATAAGGGATGTCAAATAGACCATTTAAAACACAATAATTTTATGTAATTTAGTTTTGTGAATACAATATACATCGTCTAAAAAATGTGTGAACAGCCTCTGTATATATATAAAAATGAATGTTTGTTTGTTCGTATTTTATGCGGGGCCGTACCTTTTAGCCGATTGCGATGAAACTTGGTCAACTTATTGCTTGAACTTGCACGAAGGTTATAGACTATTTTCATCCTGCTACGACGTTCCATTCCCGAATTATGTTAGAAAAAGTTTGCGCGGTATCAACAGATATTTTTGTTCAAAGCCATTGTAATATTTTATTGTTGCCAATTAAACTAGAACATTTCCGTAAAAATAAATAGACATGAATTAAAAACGTGATTTATTCATATATTGGCACATGCAAGAATGAATTTGATATATTATTTTCATATACGTGGCAACGCCGGAATATTTCTTTTTAAAAATAGAAATATAAGGATGGAAAGTCATTCATTTTCAATGAATGTGTTATCTATCCATTTCATGGAAACATAGCAGATGATTTAGTTTTGAGACAGAATTACAATCATGAAATAGGTGTATATTATAATTAAGAAAGTCTGAAAGTGGCATTGAAACGTAACAGACGATTTAGTTTTGCGAAAGAATTCCGAACATGAAATAAGTGTATAAACTTTTTCTATAATAATTATCAGATTTGCTGTGTTTTAAGATTGAATGTGATCTTAATCCATTCAAACATTATTGATTCTTTTTCTATAATAATAAATCCATTCAAACGTTATTGACTAGCTGTAAATTAATGCTTTAAAATGCTCAAAAAGAGGAGAGCAACTTTTAATCCTGCAGAAGTAAGGGCAAAATGTCAAAGATTGTTGAGAAATGAGCAATGTGATGAAAAAAAAAAGCAGAAGAGCGCGAAGCCAACAGAATTCGAAATGCAGTTAGACGCACACAAGAATCTGAAGAAAAACATTCCCAAGCGCACGAAACCAACAGAATTCAAAATGCAGTTAGACGCACACAAGAATCTGAAGAAAAAACATTCCCAAGAGCTCGAAGGCAACAAAATTCGAATTGTAGTTATCCAAAGCAATGAGACTGATGAAGAAACTTTTAACGCGTCGAACATACGATTGTCTTACTTGAAGGTAATCAAGGATGGCTAATAATACTGGTAGCAAATACTTATTAGGCATTTATTTAATACTAAAAGTTAAAGCATAAAGGAATCTTAGTTACAACGTGACACACCACACGGTGTGTTTTCTAGGAGGCCGCCAACTCACTGTAGGCACTTAAAGTTAAAGTACACAGGCATAGATTTATACATCAACACTTCCCCTAAATCTATACCTGTCATCAAAAGAAAACATGAATACAAATTAAACAGTCTTAAAAAAACACTAAACAAAAAAGGATCAAGTTAAAGTCTTAATGTCAGACATGCCAAGACAGTCTCGAAGTTTCATGTAACGAAACTTTGGCAAGGGTTTTGTGAACAAATCAGCAACTTGTCTTTCACTTTCACAATATTGAACGTCTAACAGTCCATTTTGATATTTTTCTCTAACAAACTTAAAGCGAATATCTATGTGTTTTGTTCGACTGTGAAACTCAGGGTTTTTTATTAATCGAATAGCACTTTCATTGTCAATTTGTAGCACAGGCCTATCAACTGAGGAACATAAATCCAGCAAAATTCTATGTAACCACACAGCTTCTTTTGATGCCTGACTTGCAGCAACAAATTCTGCTTCTGTAGTCGACAAGGCAATGCATGTTTGACGTTTACTGGCCCAGGTTATAGCTCCGCCACTGTACTTGAACAACATACCTGAAGTAGACTTTCTACTTACTGGATCACCAGCAAAATCAGAATCGCTGAAACATTCTAGTTTGGTGTTTGCACCTGATTTATACTTAATACCCCAACTAGAAGTTCCTTTTAAGTATTTCAATACTTTCTTCACTAAGCACCAATGGATTTTTAAGGGTTTATCCAAAACTTGAGATAATACACTTATGGTATATGCTATGTCAGGTCTGGAAACTGTAGCTAAATAAATCAAACTTCCTACTGCTTTTCTATAAGGTGTTTGTTCATCAAGTTTTTCTGAGGTTTCTAAAGAGAGCACATTTTTGTCAATAGGAATGCAAACAGGATTTGCTGTAGACATATTAAAACTGTCCAAGACCTTCTTACAGTAATTTTCTTGATGTATAAAAATAGAACCATCACTTAAATATTGAATTTGTAAGCCCAAGAAATAATTAGCAGGTTCAGACCTTACACTGAAGTTTGCTGACAATTTTTCAAAGAACAGTTCCAGAAGTGTTTCATCTCTTGCAGCAACCAGTCCATCATCAACATAGAGGACTAAAAACAAGGATTTGTCCTTGTTTAAAAATAAGCAAGGATCACTGTCCATCTGGTTTAAGTCACAGCTCTGAAGAAATTTTTTAAACTTTTCATTCCAGCATCGAGGGGCTTGTTTCAGCCCATATATGCTTTTCAATAGTTTGCAGACTCGCCCAGTTCCATCATCATACCCTTGAGGCTGCTTCATGTAAATCTCTTCTTGGAGCTCACCGTGCAGAAATGCACTTTTGACATCAAACTGTGCCAATTTTAAATTCTCACTTGCAGACACACTAATTAGAGTTCTAACAGTGTCCCAGCGAACCACTGGACTAAAAGTTTCTTGAAAATCAGTCCCAACCTTTTGAGAGAAGCCCTTTGCAACAAGCCTGGCTTTGAATCGATCTACTTTGCCCTCAACATCTCGTTTGATTTTGAAGACCCATCGATTCTCAACTGCTTTTCTGTCTTCTGGCAAGTTTATTAACTCCCATGTGTTGTTTTCAGCTAAGGTTTTTAGCTCTTCTTGCATTGCAATAGTCCAATTATCTTTGTCAGGAGAATTGAGTGCTTCATCAAATGTTGTTGGCTCATCTTCTGCAAACATAACATAGTCACTAAATCTTGCAGGTTTTTGCATTTGAGATCTATCTCGCAAATTTAATCCACTTCCAACCGGATCAGTATTTTCTGTATCAGAAGCTTCTATATTATTACTACCAATAACATTACTTTCTTCACATGTTGTTTCTGTTGAGCATAAAGGAATCTTGTCCACAGGCATTTTCTCACTGATAATTTCATTTCTGAAAACTACATCACGTGATAAAATAACCTCATTCTTTTCTGGGATAAAAACACGATAACCCTCTTTGTTTCCACAATATCCAACAAGATAACCTTTCTGTGCTTTCTTGTCAAATTTCTTTCTTCTTTGTTTTGGAATGTGAATAAAGCACTCAGTACCAAAAACTCTTAAATGATTTATAGCAGGTCCTTCATTGAACCAAAGTTCATATGGTGATTTTCCTTCTTCAGGAGTAGGACCTGTGCGATTTAATACATATGCAGCAGTATTGATAGCTTCACCCCGCAATCTTTCAGGTAATTCTTTAGCATGCAGCATAGATCTTGCAGCTTCGACTAAAATTCTATTTTCTCTCTCTATAGCACCATTCTGCTCTGGGGTATAGGGCATAGATGTTCGATGATGTAAACCAGCTTTCTGCACTATGTCATTGACTTCCAAATTGTCAAATTCTTTTCCTCCATCTGTCAAAAATTCTTTTAAAGTATAACCAGCAGTTTTCACCTCAGCTAAAAATCTGGACAACATCATTTTAACTTCAGATTTTTCTTTCATCAAGTAGACAGTTCTGTATTTAGAATAATCATCTTTAAATGCTACAAAATACCGATTACCTCCTAAGGACTTTTCAGGCATTGGCCCACATACATCAGCATGAACTAAGTGGCCAGGAGAAGTAGGTCTATTCTGACGAGTGCCAAAGCTTAATCTGTGCATTTTCCCATACATACATGCATCACAGTATTCACTATCAAGCTTTACTTCTATACCTTTATGTTTTAAAAACTTTTGAACATGGCGTTTGTTTTGATGACCCATACGCTCATGCCATAATTGAAGACTGTCATTTTCAACTGCCAAACAAGCAGTTTCAGGTCTCAATACACGCATAAGAAGTCTGTATACTGTATGATGTCTAACCCCAACAGCAACAGTCTCACCACTACTATTTCTGAATTCACGAAGTTTGTTATCAGCATGTTCAGTTAGATCATTGTCCAATGCTGCACCTGATGAAAAAAGATTTTGGTCACTCTCAGGAACATACCAAACTTTAGTGAGATGACCTGGTTTCCATTTACCATTGACGAGCATCTCAATTTTAATTTCGCCAATTCCAATGGCAAACATTGCTCTACCATCTCCGAGTCGTAAGGGTTTTGGAGAATCAAATTCTTTGTAGGATGAAAACCAGCTAAACTTTGAAGATATGTGATGTGAAGCACCTGAATCAATAAGCCAATAATCTTTACTGTTATTTTCAGCAACTGTCATAAATGCTTGACCAAGATTTTGCTCAACTTTCTCAGCACCTTTTCCTTTTAGTGAATAACAGTTCTTTTTCAAGTGCCCTAGGCAGCCACAAGCATAGCATTTAATTTTCTTATTCTTAGAAACCTTCTGAGAATTCACACCATTTTTATCAGAATACTTTTTATCAGCAACATTATTTGGCTTTACTATAAATGCTACACTGTTATTTTCTGTAAAAGGTTTTCCCTTAATTTCTTCCAACCGTTGCTCATGTAGACGCAGTCTTTCAGTTAATCCTGATATTGTTCTTTCTTTGGAAGGCACTGATTCCCAAGTATTTTTAAATTCCAAATACTCATTAGGTAACGTATTCAATATTCTATTCAAAAGCATAGACTGAGGGAGTTGCACGTTTTCAGTCTTTAACTCTGCTTGTAGCTCTTGCCAAATTCTTTGCAATTTAGACACATGAATAGCTATATTGTCCATTGGATCTTTGACATAATTAAATAGCTGGGAATATAATAAATCTAACCTCCTTTCATTCTTTTGCTCATAAACAGAATGTAGAGCATCCCACATTTCTTTACCACTTTTGCAGGTAAGAATATGTTGCTTAGGTTCAGGTCTTGCACTGGAGCCTATAATGTACCGAGCGATTGCGTCCGCCTCTTCGTAAGCTTTCAGTGAAGTTGCATATTGTTTACGCACAGCTTCCGTAGCATCCGCTTCCGGCACTTCGGGTTTCGTCTTCTCGCCCAACACCAAGGGCATAGCTTTCTGTACAGTAAGTTGTAATTCTACATCGAATTTCCAACTTATCCAGTTCCTTTCGCCTTCTAATTTTTCTATGAAGCTGAACTTATCCATGTTCCCGCTTGCAAAAAAAAGAAACACCTCTTAAAAACTGTCCGAAAAAGAACTTACGCCAGTTAGGCCTAACAGAATGCCGATCACGAAACGAAGTCCACGTTTAACAAAGTTTAAACTATTAGCATTACCATGCTGGGCCCATAACCACTTGAAGGTAATCAATGATGGCTAATAATACTGGTAGCAAATACTTATTAGGCATTTATTTAATACTAAAAGTTAAAGCATAAAGGAATCTTAGTTACAACGTAACACACCACACGGTGTGTTTTCTAGGAGGCCGCCAACTCACTGTAGGCACTTAAAGTTAAAGTTAAAGTACACAGGCATAGATTTATACATCAACAGTCTTCGAGCTTCAATATCGAAAGGAGAGGAAAGCGATGAACAACGACAGCACCGACAACAAACTAATGCTATTTGCTACCGCAAAAGAATTTTAGCGAAAACTGTAGAACATCATAACATGAGGCATCATAACATGAGGCGTTTTTAAGATATTCATTTTGAATATTTTTCGTGTATTTCTGTTCTGTCATTAGTGCGCAATTTTTAATTAGAGCTAAAATTACTTTGAATCGAAATCTTGTTCTTTATCTCCCGGGTTTTCCACACATTTGTATTTTTTAAACATGCTAGTGCTCGAAATGTTGTTTATAACATCTGGGCACCGAAATCTTTTATAAAACTTTGACGAAGAACCCAACTTTTATAAAAGTTGTCTTTTATCAACCTAAAAAAATAAAAAAATCTTCAAAACGAAACTTAAAACGGGAGCGAAAAGGAGTGAATGGAGAAAACAATACTATCAACAAGGATGGGGCGCATGATAGGCGCTTTATTGCCGTTTTTTCACCAAACCGCAAAGTTTCAGCTATAATACGTAAGTACCCTTAAATCTTTATTCTTACATTGTGAAAATTTTGACTTGAATGTTTGCAATGTAAGTATAGTATTAAGACTATATAATAAACAATCTGAGTCTCAGAGTTTATGAACAAACTCCAATCTGGACAATTTTGCTTTTCATTTTTAGAAGATATAGCAAAGCAAAAAATGCAGCATCGTAAAAATAAAATATTAAAGACAATATTTAACAGGTTATGTCTTAACCGATTACTATCCTACTAACATAAGTACTTATTACAGTGAAATATATACATGTAAGATATTTAATATATATAAATGTAAAAAAATAATAATAATATATAAGATACCCTCGATGACTTAATATTCATAAGCATTATTATTTAGGTGGATGAATTGAGATAACTACGGACAATCAAACTCTACATCGTTACTACAGGCATATCCTCAGCTAGCTAGCTTCTAACTGAAGTTAGTGGCTGATACGCTTTTATTTACTTTTTGTACACAGGTGCTGCCATCTACATTTATATATATTAAATATCTTACATTTAGCACATTATTAGAATTTTTGTCAAGTACAAATGCAGAAACAAACAGATATGGTGAATGTAATCAAAACGAAAATGTCCATTTACAAATATTCAAGTTATAACATTTCAATTTCCTGATTGAACTTCAAAAATCATAGTGTTTGTTCACAGGCAAATAGAAACTTATGTCTACCTGTGAATTCTGAAAAATTAGCATTTTTAACAAAATGCCCCTTATGGCATACTCTCCCCTTCTTAATGCAAAACTGAATAATTAGATACCCTGTTCCATTAACATCTTCCCCTCAACTCTTCGATTAAGTCTAGAAAGAAGATCAATAGGTCATACGAAACTATTAAAGGATAAAATAATTACAAGATAAAAAGAGCTTTTTATATACCATGTTTTTAAACTTTCTGTTGAATCATATAAACTTGACAATTCTATGTATTACTAAATACTTTTTAAAATTTTTTGATGAATTATCCCATCAACTTGAAAGAAAATGAAGTTAATTGGAAGTTAACTTGCGTTTAACTTTTCGTTCCTGTCCTTTCTGATAGATGGCTGCACCAGTCTACAAAACAAAATTAACTGAAAAAGAATTCAAATCTGCTTAAAGATGGCTAAAAGTGTTAAAATAGTGCATTGTCATCGTGTTCTGAGCTATTCTAAAAGTTTCAAATGTCTAGCTTGTCGGGAAGTTAGTTAAAATCGACTGCAAGATTTGTACCGGACAAACACACACACACACGCAAACAAACAAACAAACAAACAAGCGAGTTAATAAAAACATGGTAATAAAAATATTAACTGAAAGAATTAACAAACAGTGAAACAAGGCAATATAAATGACTTGAAAGAAGCTATACAGATAATAAAATTTACAAATAAATAAGTATAAAATTTCTTGTTAAATGAATTTACTCTCCTTGGCACATAGATTTGATTCCTTTTTTTCCTGCAATCTATATACAGTGGCTCCCAAAAGTGTTCGTACACTTACGAATTTCATTGAAATAGGAGTCTATCCATTAATTAAAATGAATATTTCAGAATGGGTATTTAATAATAAGATCTATAATCTATTCTTAAAAAAACTTCATGAAATATTTTGAAAACATAGTAAAACTTTATTTTTAAGAAACCAGTAATCAAAAAGTAACAAAAACTTTATCTCACAAAAGTCATCGTACACTGAAATATTTTCAGATAAATTCATAATTAAAATTATCGTCTGGCGCTTTATTTTTATTTTTGAATTGTGGTGGCATTTAAAATATCATTTGGCTTTAATTTTTGCTTGCCTACTCCGTAATATTCTATTTATTGTTTGAAAATGGCTCGTAGTCGTAAAGAAACAACAAACAGCATTCTAAAATTGATTATTCTTCATCATAGTAGTGGTAAATCAGTTCGGAAAATGTCTAAATTACTTAATTTATCCCATTCTACTGTGCAGTATGTGAAAAAAACGCTTTAAAGAAGAAAATTGGATCGAAAACAAGGTAAGAAAAGGCCGTCCGGCAAAGTTAACAAAACGTGATCAGAGATTTATAATTAGAAAATTTGTGAAAAATTCACGTTTGAGTGCTGTAAAAGTTTCTGCAGAATTCAATGAAACATTTTCTACTTCAATTTCACCTGAAATTCTTTGTCGAGTTTTCAGAACAGCTGGATTATGAACGTTCTGCCCGTAGAAAATATTTTGTGAGTGAGAAAAACAGAAAGTTTAGGCTTCCCTTCGCACTATCAATGATAAATAAGCCCCAAACCTATTGGAATAATGTCTTATTTGCCGATGAACATTTTTGGTGCTGATGGGCGTATAATTGTATGGAGAAGAAAAAAATTTGGAACTTAATCCCAAGAATTTAGTAGGAACAGTTAAGCATGCCGGTGGAGGTATCCTTGTATGTGGGTGCATGTCAGCATCAGGACTAGAAAATTTGGTATTTATTGATGGCATAATGAATCATGATGTTTTTATGAATATTTTAAGAGACAATTTAAAATTATCATCTCAAAATTTGGGTATTGGAAACAACTTTGTTTTTTTTATCAAGATGACGATCCTAAGCACACGGTTTTCAACGTTCGCATCTGGTGTCTCTATAATTGTCCACAAGTTTTGAAAACGCCACCTCAATCGCCAGATTTAAACCCAATAGAACATATTTGGAGAGAACTGGAGGTTCGAGTACGAAAACACGACATTGACACGAAAAGCGAACTAAAAACAATTATGATGGAAGAATGGATGAACATTGATGAAAAAATTACAAAAGAACTAAAGCAATCTATTCCCAGACGTTTAAAAGCTGTTGTGGATGCTAAAGGATATCCTACTAAATATTAATTTAACGAAAAATTAGAATATTTACTAATATGTAGAGATTTTTTACAAGTGTACGATGACTTTTGTGAGATAAAGTTTTTGTTACTTTTGGATTATTGGTTTCTTAAAAATAAAGTTTTACTATGTTTTCAAAATATTTCATGTAGTTTTGTTAAGAATAGATTATAGATCTTATTATTAAATACCCATTCTGAAATATTCATTTTAATCAATGGATAGATTCCTATTTCATTGAAAATCGTAAGTGTACGAACACTTTTGGGAGCCACTGTATATCTTGGTCTCATCCTATAATTTACAGTTTATGGGTTACAAAAGATAAATTTAAAAAAAAAAAAATCTGAGCATTAATTTGTTATATCAGCAATCTTTAGCAGAAGCAAATTTTCAAATTTTTCATGTGTATGACATAATATTTATTTGAAATTGCATACTATCAAATTTTCAAATCCACATAGGATTTTATTTTTATTTAATAATTAAACGACAATATAAAAATTAATTAGTCAAATTATTAAAAAGAAAGGGAATATTTAGAAATTATCATTCCTTCGAAATATCATTTCTAAATATTGTCCTGATATTTTGAAACATGACTCTAGTTGTACTGCCCTGATACACTTTTATCATTCTAGTTTCCAATTACAGTGGAATCTCAATCTATCGTTTTCAAAGGGACCGATTGAACTGAATGATAAATGCAAGAAAACAATACATGCGGGAACATAACACAGCACTATGATCGTCGGGACTGGGTGAAATAAAAGACACTTGCGGGAAAACAATGATTCAGAGAACAATCCTTCGAGATTCCACTGTATACACTATTTATAAGAGGCCCTAGTAAAAAACAGGAAATACTTTAAAAATAAAAGTGAGTTTTAAGATATTTATTATTTCTCTGTTGTTAAAGATGACCTGGGAAAGTAATACTCTCAACATAAATAGCAAAACACAATTAAAATTTCTTAATTAATACTAAATTATTACTATTCTAATTAATTAGTTAATTGTATTTTTGAGCTCTGCAGTGATACTTGATCGGGACAGGTAAGAGTAGTAAAGAACCAATTCCAAGGTGTACCTAACAAATACAGAGCATGAAAACATAGATTCTGGTATCTAAGGCATTAGACTGAAACATTAAGACTATTTCTACATTAGACTGAAATTTGCTTTATGATCAAGTGTGCCAAGCAAAGCATTAAATTTTGCTAATTAATTTACGTTGAAAGGATGATTGGATCTAATTAAAAAGTAAATTGTTATTCAGGGGTTTTTAGTATACATTAATATAGTTGTTCATTCAATTAAATATAAATTATAATTCAACAATAATACAGAGATGTGATTAACATATGATTTGAGTTTACCAAGCATTTACTCAAAAAAAATGCATGACTTTGATCAATGGTTAAACTGGCCAAACTCCAGTAAGGGCAAAGTGAAGCTATCAAACATACACACAGGTTACAAATTTCAATATTCAAAAACTGGTAAAAAACAGAATAGTTGAGTTACTTGGACAGAATGATTGGTGTTTCAGGATTGGAAACACAAAATTAATGTTATAATGGGTTCGACAAGGGAATCATTTTTTGTTGACATCTATAAATGATTCATTTGATCAGAAATAATAGTGGTAATTTATAACTTTTTAAAATTCTGTAAGCCTATATATTTTTTGAAATTTCTTTGGCTCAGACAAGATTAGAATATAGTGTAGTTAGTAATAAGAAACATGCTCTGCAAAATATTTTATTTAGTTAATCAAAATCAGTTAAAAGGGTTAACTTCAGATTAGTTGAGTTCCTTCCTCATCATGCTTTGTTGTATGTCTGATTTTTTTTTTTTTAATTCTTCTTAAATCAGTTCATAGTAAATCTGTTCTAAATTTTACTAATTGGTATAATACAAGAATAAAATTTTAAGAGGAATGAAATATCAATGAAGTCATGTAAAAAGTGGTGTTTTTGTGTATCAATGCAAATAATTATATTTATGCCTCTTGTCTGCTTTTATGGCATCTTTTGATGCGTATAAAATCATAATTATTTTGGAAATGAAATACAATTTTGTATTCCAGAAAGTAATTTATTGTTTCTTGTGAGGGTTGTCAAAACTGTTTATATCAGTAGTTTGGCATGCTTTTTAAACACTCATCAAACCAGATTATACATTCAAAACATTAATCTCTATTTTAAAGTAAATCAAATAACTTAAACCCAAATTTTTTGTACAAAGTTTTTTCAATATCCCCAAAATTTTGACAACAGTTTTTTAAATTATATATCAAAACCCACAATCACTTAAATTCTTCAATCAAATCGAAATTATGATAAAGCTTCATTTGAAGCATTGACATTACTGAAAAGGAAACAAAATACTAATAAACACAAAATGTGGCAAAGCAACATACATATACGAGGGTGAAATAAAAACAAATTTCTATTTAGAAAAAACACATGCGGTAATAAAAAAATGCCATAATCTGAAATAATACCAAATGACATTAAAATTTACCAGAAAATGAACATTACAAACACACTCTCTCTCTCTTTAAACAATAAATATTTCCAGAGATGTATTCAAAGTAGAAAATTAGTCAAAAATTACTTTTGTATGTTTGATAAAATAAAAATTAAAATTCATGTACGATTTGAATTACAAGTTATTCCCAATATTAACAACATACTAAAAAAGAAATATAAAATACCGCTCAGGGCAATATAAAATAATACAAGGACAAACTTACTTGTAGGTAGTCAGCAAAATTTTGTTTACAACAATAATTAGAAAAGATGAAACTCCGTAAAATACCGCAGAAAGCAATCGCATTAATACTGGGTTAAATAATTCTTCACTGCCTCTAGGTGAATCAGAAATTAACAATTTAACATAGCCATCAGAAACACCAGAAGATTCAGATGATTTTGTACAAAATTTACTCATAGTTATAATCTAACGTTTCGGCATAAACATATTAAAAGTCTCGTTTAAACTCTGTGATCATTTACTGAAGCGGATGGAGACAGATCCAGTACCTATGTACAGAAAGAGGAGGAGATTGAGCTGCGCTGGAATCCAATTGCGAAAAGTAACATCCTATTTTCACGCGAAGAGAGGACGCCACCGTACCGTAAATGCTACAGTAGATAGGGAGCTAGAATAGCGATGAGTGAAACGGAATCTCTTTCTGAAAATAAGACGCGTTAGCAAAATTTGTCATTGATCGTAGTTTTTCTACCACATTCTTCTCTTTTTAAGAGGTAGCTGTTTCGTTCCAGGTTGTCAAAATAGCCATAAGAACAATAGAAGTTAGCGAAAATTAGAAGGAAAGATCTAATTTAATTCTGCGGTCCGAATGCATCTTATTTCAAGAGTCTTAATTTCCTCTATAATACCTTACATTCATAACACTGAGTATATAAGAATATGTGATAACGTGTATTTCCTAACTGTATGTAATAATTCCACATACCGTACAGCGTAACTTAACAAAATGTATTAAAATTCCATTCGTCAGCCAGCAATGGAAACAATTTTAAATGTAATGTCCCCGCTCCAATCAGAGAGAGGCGAACCATGTAACATCGGTTCATTCCCCATTCCCTTCACTTGGGGAGATGCGCACCGTCACGTGGGAGTGGAGGAGAAAAACCTCTCGCTGGTCAGACGTGCGATGCCGAGTGATGTTCTGAATATGTTTGTTGTGTTGTCCGAATAAATATGTATTTTAAAACCTTCTGATGGAGTAGTTTCTAATAACCTAGAGGCACTTCGAACCATCATATTGGTAATCCTGCCATCAAACACATCTTGCGTCTTCGAACACTGGACTTACGTTTTCATTTTCGCCAGCAACCATGCCTTTCTCCCCTGGATCAACGACAGAAGCTTCTACAGTAGTAATACCGCCCTATATATCGGTGGACCCTACTTTACGGTTCCATATGCTTGAAAGTACATTCAAGTTGGCATCGATATTGGCAACTCCCAACGCTGCATCTGAATCGAAAACAAAATACAGCCATGTTGTCGCCCACCTGCCGCCTGCAACTGCTACTATGGTGCGTGCTTTATAATGAAGCCGGATACTACATATTCATACGAGGAACTGAAAGCTAAAATAATCGAAAGATGCGGAGAAAGCCGAACATTAGAAATACGCAAGTTACTAGCTGGCGAAAGCCTCGGCGATAGGAAATCCGCCGAATTGCTGCTTCTAATGAAGAGAAGAGCAGAAATCCTTATGTAAGCAACTTGGTTGCAGAAGACTGGTTGGTCTTTTGCAACCAACCAACCATTCAATTAACCAACAAACACAACTAGTTAACAATCCTCCTACAACTTTAACAACATCTGGACGACGCGTCCATTTTCTTAAACGATTAATACAAGAAATGTAAAATCATTCTTATTTTTGTGTATATACATGTCTCTCCAATATATATCGTCATTTTTTATTATTAATCTATTTTGTGTTTTTATATTGGAATGTATTATTGTACAGTTTAAATATATTATTGTGTTGTTGTTGCTTATGCCACTTGACCGACAGCAATATCAGGTCACGTCTCGAAGACTATGGGCGATGAAGGTGCGGCTCCTGTTTTGACTGGCACCACAAGGGTCAGAGTCCGACTTGGCCAAAGGACCAGTCCTGTAATTTTGAACCGAGTCAAATGACGAGACCAGAACACTTGACCCCGCACCTCCAGAGGTAAATTTGAGAACTTGGAGGACATTGCAGCCACGACCTATTTTACGTGCTCCGGCCACCATTAGTGAACACGGATTTGCAGCGACGATCATCGAACTAGGCACGTTCAGATCTCTGGCCTGCTGCTTTTGCCAACTGAGCCCCCGCACCCCTATAGCATTTGTATCTATCATTATTATTAAGGTATCACATTTGTATTGTATCTATTTATCTATATATTGTATATATCAATCATTTAATTACCAATTTCTGTAATCGTTACTACGTCACGGGGAGCATACTCTATAGTGTTCTCGCTCCAATCAGCGAGAGGCGAACCATGTTCGCTGTGTTGTCCGAATAAATATATATTTTAAAAACTTCTGATGGAGTAGTGTCTAATAACCGAGAGGCACTTCGAATCCCCATAAACGCATGCATCCATACATGAAACGTTGATATGGTCGAATGATTTTGCACGTATTCGAAATTTAACTATCTTAAAATTATTTATTTTTATTTAGCACAGGAAAGAGCAAAGAGGAGATACTGCAGTTTTAGGGAAACCATCCACCATCTTGATTTCGGATTTGACCCGTTTTTCTAACTTGCTTCTCTGGTGATAAAAATTGCAACCCCTACATACTGCTAACCTCCATCTACTGCTATCCCTATGTCCCGTAGATGTAGATTTCATATTTCAATGTTTCAACCCAACATTAAGCATTAACGATTTCATATTTCAATGTTTTTTATTTTGTTTGGACATAAATAGTTATTAATTAAAAAAACATTAGTTTGAATTTGATTACATTTAACTTTTTGATTATGACGAGTTTGTTTAATAGAATATTATTTTGTAATTTAAAAGCTTTTGAATAAGGAAGTTAAAACTACAACTTTAAGCTGAGAAGAATGTTTCGTAAACAGAAAAAAACCTAGCTTAGGAAATGTACTTTAATTTATTAATTTATTTTTTAAATTTCACATAAGATTTATTGTCGTTAGAGATAGGATTTACGTCTATAAATTATCGTTATTGTAATTTAATAGCAACTTAATTTAAATTTTCCAAGTGTAAAATGAATTTGAACGACATCCATTTTCTACACTTCGATTTTCCCAAAGAGGCATTGATGACACTCCATCCAACTACTTTATTCTGATAAATCAGTGTTGCCAACTTGGGGGTTTCCCCCCTAAATTTGGGGGTAAGTTAGATGAAAAGGGGTGTTTTTAGGGACCACATTTTTTTAGGGGCATTTTGTAGGGGGAACATTTTTTAATATTTTGTACAATTGAGACGCGTTTTTTTATTAGATTATAAGTTCCATACATATGTCAATTGTAAATAAACCTCCATTTCATTATGTAAGTGTGTATTTTCTATTTATTTCAATTTATCTCTCAAACAGGATGCCTATTTGGAACCAGAATTTCTTTTAGGAAAATCTAGGGTGATCTCAAGTTGGTGTTAGAGGGATTTCGAGATGGCGCTAGGGGGAGGCGCTTCGTGTAAGTTGGCAACACTGTGATAAATCGTGCATGTGTGAACATAACGATGTGGGATGTCACTTTCAGGTTTGGAGACGAGAACTACTTTCCCCCATAGAAGCGTAGATAGGCGATAATTTTGATTATACTTTACGAAAAAAATCAATATTTTAACTCATTAAACCTGATTAAATTTGTTTCGATTTCTGACTTCTTTTCAACAGTGGCGTAGCTAAGGGGGTGCGGTGGGTGCGGTCCGCACCAGGCGGCACATATTTTGGGGCAGCATATTTTTATTTAGTATTAGTTGTAAAAAACCACTTGTTCAATTCATAAGTTTACTATTTGATTTCTACGAATTATGAATTACTATATGATTTCGAATATTAGGAAAGCACAGCGGTGTTCAAACTCGCATTAAATTAATAAATCCAAATGCAGAATTTGTAGCGTGTACAAATCATTCTTTAAACCTGGCATGTTTACACGCAGCTTCTACTGCTATCGATTCCATAACATCTTTTGGAACTGTCGAGCAGTTGTTTTTATTCTTTTCTTCTTCCACTCATCGATGGGATGTTTTACTTTCTGTCACTGGACAATGTGTTAAACGCAGCGTAGAAACTCGCTGGAGCGCTAGAGCAGAAGCAGTAACTATACTAAAAAAACATTTTTTTTTCACATTTTAAGCGCCTTGGAAAAATTGACATCTGAAGAAGAAAATAGTAAAACGAGATCAGATGCTGGAATATTACTCAATTCCATGCAATCTTTTTCTTTTCTATGTTATCTCAATTTCTGGGAACCCGTCCTTTTGGAAATTAATGACGCGCAAAAATACCTGCAAATAAAAGGGTTAAATGTTCATCATTGTCATATAAAACTTGATTCTTTGCAAACCCATTTCATGGAACAAAGAGATGCGCTAATACAAAACGCTATCATAGCAGCCAAAACAATTTGTGAAGAGTTGGAGATATCGACTGAACGTCGAGTTAGAAGGAGAAAAAATATGAGTGAGGAAAATTCACGAGACGTAGGGCTATCCTTAGAACAAGAAGTACGAAGAGAAATGTTTTTATCAATGGACTAGTATATAACCCCTGACAAAAATGACGGAATGTTGATCAGCGTTTCAAGAGGTCATTCATCATTTTCATCGAGCATTGCTGAAAGCTGTACTTAAACAGCAGTAAACAACAAAACAAAACTAAACTAAATCAAAACTAAACCAAAACTGTTTCAAAAGTGAATAACTCACCACACAGCAGGCATTGCTGAAAACGATACTTAAACAGCAGTAATAAACAACAATAAAATAAAACAAAAATAAAACGTGAAACACAATTTAATTAACTGTAAAATTAAACATTAAAAATGTAGTTATTTAAAGGGAATATGAAAAACCACAGAGTAGAATGAATTCGAAATTCAAGTGAATGACTCAATCGAATAAATGATTCTTTTCAATGGATATTTTAATTTGAAGATATTTCAAAAACTAAACGGTTTTGAACTAGGGTGTTCACTTGAAATTTTCATATTTTTTAAAGGGCTTTCAAAATATGTAACTTTTATGGTATTATTTTTCAAGAAAAATTTCAGAAGATGGCGTCGCAATGTTAAGATGTTCCCGACTTAGTCCGTCCCGGAATGGTTACTTACAATATTTTTACTCTAGGCTTTTATATAAGTAAAGATAGAATTCTAAAGGAATAAAAGAACGCTTTGATCAGTTGCATGTCCTTGCAAGAAAATATTCGTGTATAATACCATGTAACCTGCTAAATGAAGAATTTGAATGTCAAATAAATGACTTTATTGGCATTGATAAAGAACAGTTCTATACTGAAAGAAAAAGGATCCAGGTTTTTATGGATGTACCTGCACTACAAGAAGACGCAAAACGTTGGAAAGACGGAAAGGAAGGTCCTCTTGATCTACTAAAATTTATTCAACAGCATAGATTGGAAAATTCTGTACCCAACATTGTAATTTTGCTAAGAATTTTTTTTAACAATTGCTATCAGTGTCGCTAGTTGCGAAAGGAGCTTCTCCAAATTGAAGTTAATAAAAAATTATCTTCGTTCCACAATGAGAGATTTAAGACTACAAAATCTTGCAATATTGTCTATAGAACATGAAATTACAAATAATATAAATTTTGAGAGCATTATACACGATTTTTCTACTGTGAAAGGTAGAAGAGTAAATATATAAATATGTTTTGTTTACATACACATATGTTTACAATTTGTTTGTTTATCCAAAAGAAATTAAATTATTTATTTTTATTTATAAATATAAAATAAAACATATTTTATGGAATTTTTTTTATAAATTAGGTATATGTTTTGTCTCATAGGTGGGGAAACTGCGACCTCCGTAAGTTTCTTGTGGTCTTTATAAAAGTTGCATTTATAGGTATATCAACTTAAGCGGCCTCCTTTATTACTGCCTAATTTAAATATGGCATCCAATGATAAAAAAGTTCCCCACCTATAGTTTGTCTCAATTACAATTATTTATTTATGTTTATTAATTTATAAAAACCACCAATTGATTGACTTAGAAAGGGCGGCAAAAGTTCTAGCTACGCCACTGCTTTTCAAAAGAAGTTTTAATCAGGTACGAAAATAAATGTGGTAATGAATTTGAAAAACCGTCAGGATTCCCGAAAAATCGGCTGTTTTATTATAGTAAGTGCGTGTTTTATAGTATAGCATTTGGCGAAAAATTAGCTGTCCAAAGTTAAATTATATTCCATATTCAATGAATTTTATAATATTTGGAGGACAGCATTATAAAACTAGACTGATAGATTTTTCAAGAAGAATTAGTACAATGCATTTAAATTTAGTTATGCTTTGAGAACAGTTAAAGGAATTTCGACATGTAATTTTAATATGTGGAATATTCGTTTGGAATTTCAGAGAGATGGTGCTGCGTTATCTTTTAAAAAGCAAAACTTTTGCTGTTATAATAGTTAACTTTTTACCAAACTATTAATGCATCATTTTGGAGCTGAAAAGAAATATAGCTACGAAGTGGGAAAGAGCAGTTTCTTGCTTCCCATTTGTCAAGCGACAAAGATAAAAGTCTAGAGAGTTATGTTAGTTAGTCTGTTTTCATGTGCATGTGTTACGCTTATAAAATTATACTCCCGTACTGGGGATAGTCTAATTTTTTATAGAAAATGGCAGACCTTGATTTATCTCATTCAGTTTACTCGTTCAACAAAGGCGATAGTTAAAATTAAATGCTCGTTAAAAAATGTGCTTCTGAAAACGTAGGCATGAGAAAAAGAAATTGAAACACATTTGCAAAAAGCTAAGCAGTGAAAAAAATGTTAACTCCTTAAAAGAGCTGCGAATTTCTAAATAGAATATTAAATCAGAAATTAAAAAAACTGTCACAGAAATTAATTTTTCAGACAATTTCTCAGTACGTTAAAACACTCTTAAAAACTAGGAGTTACACCAATTTTTCTCAAATATTTTCAAAGGTCTCTGATTAGTCTTTAAGTTTTTCTGAAATTTCTCTCAGTTTAACCTAGATTAAAACTAAACTGTGATTAAATTTAATATTTTCAAAGTCCCCGAAAAACTCCCCTTTCCTTAGAGATAATTGTGATTAAACATAGTTGAAATATTTTCTAAATTTTAAATAGCAGTTAACAATTGGGAATACAATTAAAAAACTTGTAAAAGTTATAAACATGTTTGACATTCCTTAAAATGTTAAAATGGACCCTAAAATCTGCGATTAAAATTAGTTTTCATTAAATGTTTCGTTAGTTAATAGCTTCGAAAACATCCTAAATTTAAAAAAAAAGAAAAGAAAGGAAGACCCGAGTATTTTTAAGAGTTTCTGGATTTTTTTTAATGCACAGCTTCTGAACTAAGCAGAGGCGTTGACAAGAAAATATTACCTCTTTCAATTACACATCTCGCTTTTTTTGAAGAAAAGCATTTGTTAACGGAAGTTTAATTTTAATCACTCCATCTTTAGAAGGATCAGAGAATATGTGCCAAATATAAAGGTTGGCGATTTTGTCCCAAAATTAGACTAGCTCTCGGATGTAAATGCGATGATTTCAACTTATCTGCCTTTGATGAAAAGGTACTTTAGGATTATACCATCGACCTACTTTGGGATTATTCCGTCGACCTGTCAACTCTCGCGAAAATGCGCAAATACTTTGGCGCCATCATAATGAAAAGTAATTTCCAAAATGAACATTCTAAACACATTAAATTTATTATTAATACAAAAATATTATTAAAACACATCTATATATATATAAATGAATGTTTGTTTGTTTGTTCGTATTTTATGCGCTGCCGTACCGTTCATCCGATTGCGATGAAACTTCGTCAACTTATTGCTTGAACTTGCGCGATGATTATAGGCTATTTTCATTCCGATACGACGTTCCATTCCCGAATTATGGCAGAAGTATCAACGGATATTGAAAATTTCCAAATTTCCCCGGATATTTTTGTTCAAAGCCATTGTAACATTTCATTGTTGCCAATTAAATTATAACATTTCCGTAAAAATAAATAGACATGAATTAAAAACGTGATTTATTCATATATTGGCGCATGCAAGAATGAATTTGATATATTATTTTCATGTATGTGGCAAAGCCGGAATGTTTCTTTTTAAAAATGAAAATATAAGGATGTTTTCATTGAAAATGAAAGTCATTCATTTTCAATGAATGTGTCATCCATTTCATGAATTGAAACTATCCCAAGCTACCTGTTCAAACTCAAATATACTGCAGGACACGTTGACTTTGCTAAAAACACGTGCGTTTAGCCTTAACGCGATGATTTATATAACTGAAGTGACATTGAAACATAGCAGATGATTTAGTTTTGAGAAAGAATTACAATCATGAAATACGTGTATATTATAATTAAGAAAGTCTGAAAGTGGCATTGAAACGTAGCAGACGATTTAGTTTTGAGAAAGAATTTCGAGCATGAAATACGTGTATATACTTTTTCTATAATAATTTCCAGATTTGCTGTGTTTAATATTGAATGTGATCTCAATCCATTCAAACATTATTGATTATTTTTCTATAATAATAAGTCCATTCAAACGTTATTGACTAGCTGTGAATTATTGATTTAAAATGCCCAAAAAGAGGAGAGCAACTTTTAATCCTGCAGAAGTAAGGGAAGAATGTCAAAGATTGTTGAGAAATGAGCAATGTGATGAAAAAAAAAAAAACAGAAGAGCGCGAAGCCAACAGAATTCGAAATGCAGTTAGGGCCTGTTCACATAGGAGTCCGTTGCGTTGCGTTAAGGAAAAGATGACGTTGAGACGAAAATAAACCAATCATAGGCGTTAAAAATTTCATTGCTAATCGTTTGGAGGCATATGATTGGTTTTTTTTCGTCTCAACGTCATCTCTTCCTTAACTCAACGCAACGGACTCCTATGTGAACAGGCCCTAAATGTGATAAAATTTGCGGTTATTAACGCAAAATGGCGAAAATGAATCGGGTTTGGCGAAAATGGTCGACGGGATAGTCCCAAAGTACTGATAAATTTTTATTTTAATTCGATAAAAATCAAGCATTTACCACTGTCAACATAACGAAGAAACACATTTGGCCTCCAGTAATACATGAATTTGAGTTATTTGGCGAGTATTTTACAGTAGATTGTCGTACAAGTCATACGTTTCCATTTGGACATGGAAACGTATCCAAACTTACTTGAAAGTGTTTGGTATCATAAAATTCTGAATTTTATAATATTTATTGTTTTTCTCTTTGAAATCATTGCTCTCAGACATAAATTTTTGAAAAATCTCAGTTTTTAATATCGTAAACACGTGCATGGAAGGAATTCTGTAAATTTTGCATAGGTTTTGAGCAATAACCTCCGTAAAATCGACGCCATATTAAATCTCCATTGGGTTTCCAAGATAGTCTAGTCTCAAAAATGGCTTCAGATGGTAAATGCGTTAGATTTTTGTTGCATCAAAAGGTATAATCCGGTTGCGTAGTAACGCCCATGATGTCAGGTGTTCTACTGATGTTCACCATAATATGAGTACCCGTGGTTTGGGTGGCAGCTGCAGGAGATCTACAGTCTCGCAGTGACTTCAGACGTCTCTTGTTGTTGCACTTTCGAACGTTGATGTACTCCATGGAACCTGACCATAGATAATGTAATAATGATGGGACTTAAACAGAGGAAATGCTTCTTAAAATTTAAAAATAGCTTACTTTCATGAAATATACCTTTAGATATTCGGTATTTCTCTAAATTTCAACGAACGATTTCTAATTATTCTGAGTGCTAAAAAATTATACTTAACTTTGTATGTTTATTATCTTCCCAAACTTTTGTTAGATATAGTAATTAGGTTAAATAAAATATAGCAGGTATTTTTTAAAATTTAATTTCTTCTTTCATGATCGTACAATTGTACTCACTTATGTTAGTGATAAAAATACTTTTTTCTAAAACTGCTCCATAAGGTTAGAGCAGATCATAATTTTCCATCATTCGCTGTTTGAATTTCATTATTACTTTATTTTTCCGTCTTCTTTTAGTTAGATTTTTCATATTTATTAATATCTGTTTATTAATATATTGTCAGAAGATTTTTTTTTCCTTCAATTTTTAAGTTTTAAAACATTTTTTCCCTCTTGTGAGGAATGATAGTTGTTCGAGGTTAAAGTAGTATTCGTGGAAAGGTATAATGTCGGATCGAGAAAGTGGGGACGAACAGCATCCTGCCCAAAGTATGTTTACAAATTATTATTTAACTATTTTTTTATCATAGGCTATAAGAGTTTCCAAATAGAAACTTTTGTATATTATGTAAAATAGTATGATAATAATTTAAAATTTCTTTGGGATTCTGAAATCATTTGGCGGGTTCATTTTAAGCAAACATGGCGAGGAAGGCAACTTTTATCTACTTTTTAAGCTCTTCTGCGAGAAATATATTTTATAATTTCCTATCTATAGCCGTTTATTTTTCATATCTAAGTTTTCTGACTATTCATTGTGTTTAATTCCGTGTAGAAGTTCTGTGGTGGTCGAAAATGCGCTCATTGAGTTTCCCTGCTGTTTAAATTTAATATATGAAATCCGTTAGTTTTAGGTCAATCGTATTATACATTTCAGTGTTTATTTGCGCGATTATCGGAAAAGTAGATGAATAAATTACGGTTCATTATAGTGATGAGAATATTATTTTTGACGCTTATTATCTTGTATGTAGCATCATGTTTGAACCAAATTTCTCGTCTGCTGCATAAACGGGGATTTTAATGTGAAACAAATCATCGTATATTTGCCTGTACTTTCAATTAGAATGTAATATATCGTATAGATTGAGATGCGAGAGCTTTAATGATTATCTATGAGAGTATGTGTACTGGAAATCCAATGTATAAATTTTTGCATAAAATACAGATTTTTTTGTGGGTGGGACATCTTATTGCTTTATTTGTTAGATATCTTCTATGTATAGTTCGGTATGACATCGAGGATCGTGAACGTTCTTCAGTTATATGTATCTTGAATATCTAGAAAGTATTATGATCTGTTTTTTTATTTTATTGCAGTTTATATTCAATGATAATCTATGTGTAATAGAACAGTTAAGTTTAAACTCTAGAACTCCTCTCATTAATTGATTGTGAAAGTATAGATAACTACTTCTACCAAAGCGAATGAATGAACTATACTAACTTTCAATCGTAGTTAGAAATAACATCAAAGCTTTAGTGTTATTCATAATACTATTTGTTACGTAACATTTGAGTCTAAGATTTTGTTTGTACTACCTACATGAGCATGTATAGAGAGAATTTCAAAAATATTTTATGGTCTGATGAAGTATATTCTAATATGTATTTTTGATCCTGTACTTTCAAAGAATCAGAGTCAAGATATTTTGAAAGAGATATCGGTATGTTATCTGTTGAAAGTACAGGATCAAAAATATTTTTTGTAGTTTAAAGTTTTAAATTCTTCTATTGAATGATTTGTTATGCATAAAAACTTAGTGAAGTAGTAAATACTTTATTTACATGCACAATTTTCCCCTGTATGTTTAGTATCATATTAAGTTATACATTTGAAAAATAGAAATTAGGAAATAAAAATGGGAGCAAAAAAATATATTTAGTAAATTTTAAAGTTGGAATAAAATTTCTTGTAAAAAAAAGATGTAAGTTTATCATCAGTGATATGAAAATATAGTAATCTTGTATGTACCTTTAAAAATTTATTTGCATAAATGGCTAGTTATTTAATGTGCTATGTACAATAACATGTACTGCACAAAATGTATTTTGTTTAAAGCATTTGAAAAAAGTATCACTTTATATAAGATAATTTTCAAGTCTTTTTTTTTTTTTTTTTTTTTTTTCCCTCTCAAGAGAGTTGACAGTTATTTTTGTGACGTTAAAATTGTATTCATGGAAATGTTTAAGATTAGACCAAGAAAGTAAGGACAGATAATATTTTGCCCAAAGTATCTTTGCAAATTATTATTTCAGTACGTTTTTATCATAGACTATAAGAAGTTTTTGACATTTTGCCGCCCCCCCCCCAAAAAAAAAAAAAAAAAAAAAAAAAACACCTATGAAAACAACTACCAAAGTAATTTTTATATGTTATTTCAAAGTATGCTTTAACTAGTATATAATGTATAGTTTTATGTAGTAATTTTGATAAATGAGAAAATGCAAGTAATGTTTTTGCCTATCTGTTTTAGTAGAGTATTATCCTATAGGAACCATTATATGCCTTCTTCCATACCTATAAGAGATTACATCATACAGGAGTTTATAAATGCTGTATAATAGGAAGTTTTAATGTCAGGCTAAATGCTCAACTCCATTCTATGTAAAAATTAAAATTATTTTATATAACTTGATATCAGCTGTTAAAGAATTGAAAAGGTGGTATACAAGATGTTTTTAAAACCATCTCTCATATAGGTATCGTGTAGTGGTGGCTAACCATTGAGGCAAATTGCTCTATTACTTTTAAATTGGATTCAGATGAGGATTTCTAGGTAGTTTTGTATTAGTTTATGAGTATTGTTGGAGTATTGTCATTATATAAATAAACTGTAAAAAAATGACCTTCCAGGATCAATACAGACTTTCTAGCTTTTCTGAAGATCTTTAAGGTACTTCTGGAGGCTTTTCCCAGGATATCAACAAGTTGTCGAATAATGGCTTCTTGGATAGTTTTAATATATGCCTGATACTGTCACTTTTGTGCCCAAGTTTTTTTGGGAAATTGAGAAAAGGACAAACAGAGAAGAATATGGTGATGGTGGGCTAAGAATTATGTTAGATAAAACAATTCATAATAAGATTTTGCATTTTATTGAGAAAGCATTAAATTTCAGGTTCCGTTGATTGGAGAGGAGAGGAATAAATACTGTGATATGACAGACTTATAAGTTCTTGATTTACTATTTGATTCTCAAGGGCAAATTATTTATTGATTATGGCTTTGCTAACAACTAGTGTCACCTCTATGATTTCAAGTGCAGATATCTTAGTTGATAATTTTAGTCATTTTTTTTTCTGTTGATATTACCAGATCTAGGAGCATCATCAACAGATTTCTATCTGTTATTAAAATCTAAATATCATTCTAAAATTATCAGATAGTGCCTCTATACCCTTTTTTTAAACATAGTATAGTATAGTGATTTTCCAGGCTTCTTACAGAAATAGATGTCTGTTGCGTATTTCTCCCTTTGTCCACGAGAGGGTGCTGTGTGAGCACCGCATGAAATGTGTTTTTCGTGTTTCTGTCAGTCTGTGGCAGGCGAATGAAAATGTAAGTTCTGTAAGGATTGGGGTTGCCTAATAATTAACGCCCTCAGTTTATTAAATCTTGTAGATATGTAAATAGGTGTGAAATAAACTTAATTAAATACGTTAAGGGCTGATTAATGGATTACTGAAGCACCGTTGCAAAAATGTCTGTTCTGTTACATTCCCATTTTAATAGTTCAGTGGCAGTTAATAGTTGCGAAACTTTAATATTGTAGTACAAACTCAAATGCTATATTTTTAACACTTTAGTGTTGTAAATGCAGCAGTTGAGCTTCATAACAATATTACATTTTTGCTGACTAGCAGGATGATGATAAAAAAAACTCACCTGGAAGATTTTATCCACTCCTCCCACTTCCAGCAGAAATTATTTTAAATCTTTTAAATGATACATGCTAAGAATTTGATTCATGGGGAAACATCTAATATTATGTAGGTAATCTAATTATATATAGGTAAATCTAATATTATACGAGTGTTAAATCTCTTAGATTGTTTTGCAGTGGAAATGTCTTGTTATCAACAGGCCTGTGAACTTTTTTCTTGACTTTAATATTTTCTGTCTTTCCTTGATTAGCTCTATGTAATGGCCAGTATAACAGAGAACCTGTAGCATATCTAATTATTGTTTTCATGAAACTTAGTAATGACAATTGCTCCAGTAGGCAAAAGGTAATAATTAAAGGGTATAATTATAAGGGTTAATTTTTTGGATGGTTAATTGGATTTGGGGGTATTTGTTCCTGTTTCAATATTTCAGTTTGTATATATTAATTTCACTTCGTTGCTCCTTCAAGTATTCTAGCCAACATATAATACTGTGTTAAGGTTGTCTGCAATTGTACTTTACACTGTACTAATTCTGAGAGAGTTATTATTATTATTATTTTAACTCCAACTGCACCTGTTGTGCACAAGTGTTTAGGCAGAGTTGGAAAACGCAGCTTGATTCTGCTGATGTCTCTCTCTCTCTTGCCCCCCCCCCCCCCAAGTTATTGCTAGAACTTTCTTTCCCATATCTACTGTTGAAATTCTTTTTAAAGTCATCTTGCTTTAAATGATGAAACTAGATATCTCTTTTGGGAACAAATGCGTTGTCGTGCAGAAACGGAGTGGGCTCTAGTTTATTGTTGCCAGTGTGTACGGAGCGCTATATCACCCCAATTGTCCGACAGGTGTCGCCTTTAAAAATTCAGAATCCAAAAGTGCTATGCCGAAACTAGGAAAAGGAACCCTAGACCGTAACACTAAAGTACGATGACCGAATCGCTAGGGCGCTGGTGGTCGGTAGCAGAGTCTATGGGTTCGAGTCCCACTCTCTTGGCACCGACGTTTGCAGCCGTTCGGAATCGGCTAAGTAGTAGGCCCCATTCTAATTAGCCCTTGTAAAGTAAAAGTTGACCGTAGCGCTCCAAACCAAACCTAATTTCATTGGCGGCACAAAGCACAACGAGGAGTACCATTCGTCTGGTATCTGGTAAATTCATACACGTCAATCAGCTTGTCAGATTATGTACCGTGCTTTATTGGACCCTCTTCCACAGATCCTATGAAGATGTGATGAGTATCAATCTAAACGATGTCCGGCATTGACTAGTGTGATCAGTGCAGCCACGACGGTGAAAACCAAGGGCAGTATTCTCCTTTCGAATGTTTATAACGTTGATTTTAGCTCTCAGCACATTCGGAAGTCATTTGCGATAGATTCTAAGGCTGACTTAATATTTACTTTGGCACCAGGCTCCCGAGTTCGCCCGTCCCGGGCTATAAGTTTCTTTAGGTTTACTAGATCGATAGAATTGGTTCAGTACTCCTTTGACGTATTCATTTTATATCTTTAAGGTAGACTGGGGCACATTCAGTTGTGTATGAATTTTCCTGACTGAATGTACCTAACCTTTTGGTCCCCAAATGTCATGCATCATACGAGCGTTCTGAACACTTGTTTGTGCATTTTTACAACGAACTGTAGCATTTTTTATTACCTAATAATATTTGTTGCCTTATACCTTGCCGTTCTGAGGTCTTTATAATTAGTTAAAATAATTCTTTTCTTTTATATGTTAACCTTGTGAACTTATTTATTTTCCTGCAATGGGGCTGCTCTTTAAATTTCGTATCACTGTAATTTAAAAGAGCTTTTGAACCCGCTTTTCTGTTAACTTACCTGTTATGTGTATTCTACCTTAAACTCTCTATTGCAGGGGTCGGCAGAGGATCAGTAGAGGAAAGGTACTTGAGCGGTTTTTAAATTTATTACCACAGGTGAAATAATTTTATTACCCGGGAATGGAATTTGTTTAGAATTAGAGAAAAAAAAAAAAACCTTGTTTAATTGAGCTAGGCTTTCTAACTGATGTAACTGTAAAATTGAAGAAACTAAATATGAAACTACAAGGTAGAAATCATATTGCTTCTATGACAGGTACGATAAATGCATTTAAAGCTAAATGGCGCTCTGGAAATCGCACATGGAGAAAGATTATTTATCACATTTCCCAAATTTAAAAATTGGCTATCAAAAAAATTATTACGATGGAAATTCTATCACGTATGAGTTTGCCAAACATTTTGATTTCTTATTGGAAGAATTTAATCCCAGATTTGAAGAATGCTACGAATTGGAGGCATTCTTAACTTTTTTATAATACTTTCTCTCATACAGAGGACGATGTGACTAATAAAATCGCAACATATTTTGATATTTCCAATACGGAGGACTGAGAGTTCGAAATTATAAATATAAGAAAGAACATTGAATTAAAATTACATCATAACGAAGAAAAATTCTGGAATTTATTGAATGGAAATAGCTTCCCATTGTTGAGAAACTGTGCTCTGAAATTGAACTCTCTTTGCGCGTCGACAAATACTTGTGAATATTTGCTTTCCAATATGAAATACTTAAAATCAAAGAACCGATCATCTCTCATTGATACTCATTTGGACCATTGCCTGAGAACTGGGAATTCGACTTAAGTGCCACATTACAACGAGTTAACGAGTTGGCCGCAGATTTGCAATGTTAAATATTGCATTAATTATCAATGTTAATTTATGTATTAAAATTTTATGCCACATTAATATTTTCATATTTAAAAATTAACTCCCATCCTCCTCCTCTTCATCCAGCCGTGCCCGCCGAACTATCGCATTTCTGAAATATGCCCTCCTAGTAAAAAAAGTTGCCGATCGCTGCTCTATCGCATGCATATAAGGAGATAAAAGCCGAAAATCTCCGCAAGAGAATACTTACATTTAACGATGCTATTCATCTATTGCAGGATTGTATTTATGAGGAAAATCTTTTTTTATATAGTTTTACAAAATAAAGTAGTTTAAATTTATAGAATTTGTACTGATCATAATTTATTTATTTATTTTTATTTTTTTGGGGGGAGATGGGGAGGGATTTGTATAAAAAAAAAATTGCCTTTTTCGACGAGATTTCTTTGTCATGTAACTGTGCATCCGTCTGGTTCTACAATTATTCACTAATTTGCTGATAACTTACTCTCGATTTATGATTTTCATAAAATACTCGTTCCAAAATTAAGGTGCAGTTGACATCGTTGAAGTCAAAAAGGTTTATTTCGATGAATATTTGCTAAGCCTTTAATAGTATTTCTTTTCCTGGAGAACGAATGTGAGAAATTTATCACAAACATTGATGCCTTATTTTAATTCATTTACATGAAACGTTGTTGTTAATGGAAACAGGATTGAGAATCTTGTGAAACAAGTTGGTCGCGTAAGATTTTGAGCATATTAGATCAGTGTTTTGTAAAAATTCTGTTTTGGAATATATCTCACGTTCACTAAGGTACAAATTTTTTTGAAAGATTCCGTTGAGAATACTAATTTCTCATCTTAAGTTTTACTTTTGTACATTTCACTTAAAATTTCATTAATATTATTTACTTAATTTCTTATTGTTGTGTAGCCTTTTATTTCTGGTTAAAATAACAGTTCTCCGATTGATCTCGTTCTGAGTATCACGGATTTTCATGGGCCTTCTTAAGATCTGAGTCAATGTATATACGCATTGTGTGTGGGTGTAATTGCTGAAAGCATAGGCCCGAATCTTCTGTTTCAGGGTGTATACCGGTCACTAAAGTCTAGATAATCCCAAAAGAGTCGCGTAAATGGTTCATAGGTCTCGGAAATCCTGAAATTGTCCCGAAATTACAGATCGGTCACGAACAAATCTAGTCGCGCCTGATAATAGACCATTAATTTTACTCTACGAAAGCTAAATATCACTGTTTGTCTTTTTCTGCCGCACGAGTGCTATATACGGAATCCGAAAGAACTAGTTATTTATTTATTTTTTTTATTTTTTAATTACAATTTTCAAAGCTGGACTTCTTTTCAATTCTCTCACATGTGCATAAAATCACAATCCCATTACATCTGAGTAGCGAAAACCCGAAAAGTGTATTGTTCCAAATGATTTCTTCGGTGAGGATTCCTTCATTTCTTTTTCCGGTGTTACAATTTTATGCATTGACTAGCTGAAAACCCGCGCTTCGCTACGGAGTACATTCAAATTAAATACAACGGCCAACGTATGCAATTTATGCCAACAAATAAATATATTTATAATAAATGCGATGATCAATGTATACAATTGATGTAAAATATATATATATATATTTATAAAAAAATCGTAAGGGATATGCATTTTTTTTGGATAATATCCAATCGTCTGCTGCATTAGAAAGAGAAAAAAATATTTTTTTTTGTCTATTTAGTTGTTACGCACGTGACGATAAATTTATTGAAAGTACCAGAAAAAGAAATCCCGTTATCAGCATTTAATAAATTAAATTCTAAAAATTAATCTTTAAAAATTCACCAAAAATCAGGAAATGGAGGTAAAAATTCGAAAAAAATTTCATTTTGAAGGAATTTTTATGATCTTTCTCGTGATATAAATTTTATAACCCACAATGTATTATTTTAAATGCAAACGTAAAAAAAGTTTAAAAAACAGCTTAAAAATTTAATTTAAAAAAATCTAAGAAGAATTTTTGAAAAATCTTTCTTAGTGCACCCCTACACTATTAGAAGAATCGCCATGCAAAATTTCAGTCCTTTAGGTCCAGCGGTTTGGTCTGTGCGTTGTATGTCAGTCAGTCAGTCAGTGAATGAATGAGTCAGTTACGGAACTGTTTTATATATATAGATTAGATCATGTATAGGCTGCGTGCGAATTTTCATGGTGTTTCCCCCGCCCCCTCTCTTCTCAAATGGTATACAAATAATGATTAGCTCAAAGAACAAAAAGCAATTGTTAGTTAAGTTTCACCAAATTAAAGTTTTTACTGACATGCGAAATCTTTAGTTAACGGGTGTTTCCTCAAGTGGGATTCTTAACTTTTGGTACATAATCAAACGCGCGTGTACAGAAGGTCGTTCGCACTTTATGGAAACGATTTTGATAGTTAAGTTTTATGTATAAATGCCGTATATTTTTGCGTCGATTTGCTTCTATCTGATAGCTATGGTTCTTGACAATAGCTCTTGCTCGAATTTTCCATGAAAGTAAACTTTTTCTTAGTAATGTCATGTCAATTTTATCTCATTCCTCTTGGACCGTTTTCCAAAGTCCTTTCAGTGTTCTTGCATGCTGTTTTCCTAAGGCTCGTTTTAATAAACCGAAAGCGCAAAAGTCAATTGGACAAGCGTCAGGTGATTTTATAGGTATTTCGTTAAAGGGGATACACTTTATTCCTGTTTCTGATTCTTTCTTTGCTAAATAAACGGCAATTGATTTAGACGTGTGACTAGAGGATTTGTCCATATGAAGCTCAACTTTATCCATGTGCTTTCCATATAAAGCTGGAATTTCTTCCTGAAATATTGGTTCTAAAATATTCTGCTGATTGTAGAGTGAATTAATTTTGGCTTTACTTGAGACTTTTTTGATTTTAGTTTGCCGTTGTAACAAAATCCTGTAACTATCATGAATCCCTTTGGAACTTTTCTGTACACTGACGAAGCCACCTCGTACGGTCATTCCCGTCAGTTGAGCAATAGAAAATTGATCTTTTTTTATTACTGTCACTTAAATACAGCCATGCCTCATCGAGTGTTACCACAAATTTCCATTTTTCAGCAGCTAGGTGTTTTTCATATAATTTTCTACAATTTGTTTTTCTTTCAGCAATTTGCTTTGGCAAAAGCTGATGAACTTTAGGTTTAAATTTCTTTTTTAACTTCAAATCTTTATGAACGATTTTACTTACAGTGTCAGAAGACATTCCTAATTTCGATGCAATGGATCTTTGAGTCGGTGGATTTTCTTTTAGAATCAGAGACTTCACTTTCCTGATATTTACCTGCGTTCGAACCATCTTCGAATGAGGTTTCGCGTTATGTTTTCATTTTTACTTTCAGTTAATTTTTTTTACTTTCAGATTTAATACATTATAAATACATTTTTTTGAAATGCCATAACCGCGATATTTTCACCGCTTTATAATTTGTTGATACGACTATTTCTCCTCGGAAAGCGCAGTTGCTTAACCTGCAAGCCATCTATCCATTTTAGGAGCCATTTTCAAAATAAATCTTTTATTTTACATTCCAATCAAAACTAAACTGTAGCAGACGATTATTCTGAAGTTGCCAAATTTTTGTCTCAAAATGCGAACGACCTTCTGTATATGCAAGCTGTAAACACTACAGGTATATTCGGGTGAGGCACTTATTACAGACTAGATAGTACCCGTCAAAACTTGACGGTAAATAATTGAACAATTCCAATAAAAAAAAGGTTCATAACCTTGTTAAAATATTTGAAATTTTTACAGAATATTAGCTGTTTTTCTATCCGATGTTATAATTAAAAATGTTGTAAAAATCCGAGTTTATAATTTAAAAAACGTCTTCTTGGAAAAAAAGCATGCTTACCGCTGATATTTCAATCCGGCTTGCACAATCTAACTAATATGCTATGCATGCAATCTAACTAATATGCTATAAATATGCTATGTATAAATATATTAAGCAAAAATAAAATATATAAACTAAAGAAAATCAGATTAAAAAATCATACAAATTACTCACGTGCAAAAAATTTTTGCAGTCTATTTAGGCAGCGCTGCAATCGCGTTTCAGAATTTTTTTATTTTCATGAATTTTAATGATGTATACACGTTCATTCAATAATTGGAACCGGTAGGCAGCGCTGCAATCGCGTTTCAGTTTTTTTTTTATTTTCATGAATTTTAAAGCTGTATACACGTGTATTAAATAACAATTAACTTAACCTACAAATTTGTTAAACAAACGATATGAGTGAAAAATTATCGTTTGTAATAACGCCAAGCTGCATAGTAAATGTAACCTGTTAGAAATTTCTCGCGAGAATGAGCAAATCTTAGCTTTTAAATATTTAATGGTTTTTTTCCCCTAATATTATCTAATGCCTTTGCTTTTTCCTTTCGCATAAGGTATTAAAAAAATTCAGTTAACCCTCATGCGTTCCTCTCATTTCGGTTACACTGAAGACTCTTGGGGTCATAAACGACCCCACAAGTTTTCCTTCAATTAATTTATTATTGCATGTTACATATATATATTTTTTAAGTTTACACACTTTTTAATGATAAAAAAAAGAAAAATGAAAAGACGCAATCAAAGTAAAATTTAGTTTATGTATTAAAAAATATTAATTTTAGAGGAAAACTTACAATAACTGTAGATTTATTGACAATTGTCACAGACCTGAAACGAATGATTTTTGCAAATGAATTTCAAACATTTATGACATTTTTCGCTACATTTTTTATCCTGTCTCTTGGACAAAAGTTGCAACATCCTCTTTTTTGGCATTTGTCTTGCTTCTACTCATATTTGGATCTACTGTAGGATCTATTTGCGATTTCTTAACAATTGCTGCGGCTGTTTCAGTTCTTGGGAGAAATTTTCTCTCCTGTAGTGCAGGTTTTATTAATTCATAACCTAATTCTTCTGGAAAATACCTTCTTCTATTCTTTTTGTTTTCATGGTATGAAGGGTTAATTTCCCGCCAAATCACAAAAGCATTGTACGCAGATACATCAATTATGTTGTGTAAAAGTACAACTGGCCAACGAGCAGTTCCTCTTTTACAAGTGTAAGTAGCAACTATTTGTCTTCCAAATTGTTCATCCCACAAACTTGTCAGTGCTTCTCCATGTGATTTGAAAACCCTAGCTAAGATTAGAAGCCCCAAATAGCAATGCAACTCATTGTAATCCATTTTTTCCCACTTATCTCCGAATAATTTAGCACTTTCAATATTCGTCATGTCATAATAATTTTTTCAGTGGTAGGTGGACAGTACAACAGAAAAGTAGATTTTACATGTATTGCTCTTGATGTTGCATATGATGTTGGTCCAGGTTTTAGTTTTATGATATTTACCGACGAAGTTCGTCCAGGTCCTGCGTATAGAGTATCACGCCATTCAATTTTTTTTTAATCTTTCGAAAACATATATTTACATGGATATAAGAACATTACAAGCATATAAGAACATGGGAGTGGTAAGCAAACAAGATAATACCTCTGGGGTCAGTGACCCCCAAAGGTCTCGTGTGTAAAAAATGCAAATTTGGGAAAAATAAAATAAAATACAATATAGTAGCATTATTTTATATAAAAAACTAAAAGAATAAAAGTCACAAAATGTCTTTAAAAACAAATGGTTGATTAACAAGATATATTAAACAGAAATTGCATTGGGGTCATATATGACCCCAGGGACCCTCAAGTTTTAAATATATGTTTAAAAGCCGATTGTTTTCAATAACTTACAAAAGTTCCTTCTGGATAATTTTGGAAATTGCGCGAGAACTGATCCGCACCGTCGCAAATGTCCATTTGTTTAACATGAGTGTTTTTTTATTAACTTTTTTAAAAATAAATTTTTTTTTTTACAGCAAGCATTTTATAAAATAAAAATTTGAAAGATATTTCAGAAAAATGTATGTACCTAATGCCCAGCAGAATTTTTTTTTTTTTTTTTTTCGAATTTCTGTTTTTTCGCACCATGTGTGTGGATGACAATGTTTACATTTAAAGAACTTCATTAAAATTTTCAGTTTGCCTATAAAAAATCCCGCCAATTTTTTTAAAGCAACATTTCAAAGTTTAGTTAGGGAAATACACTTTTTTCACGTAGTGATTTGTGTTCGCCCTAAAAAAATTTTTTTTGAGAAAACTATATACTGTAGGCAATCTGCAGTATAAAAATGCATCTGTTTTCTTGCCTTACTTGCAAGAGTATCTGTAGGAATCTCTTTAAGTCAATACAAATTTATAGGTAATTATACCTTTCCCGCCCTTTTTCTATAATTGGAATTACTGTAAAGTTGCATCGGCAAAATAAAATATCAGAAAGATTATTTTCGTTATCCCCCCCCCCCTCCAACCCCCCCCAACTTTTTTGTTAATTTCTTACAAGTCGTTTTTAGCATAATTGTATCCATAGAAATATTTTTGTACCCGTAAATAATTTTTATTTTTTATGTAAGTAACATGTTTTACATCTGTAATTAAAATTTGTTAATTATATATTAGTTTAAAAATTTTCTGTAAATACGCTTTTTTTCCCATGGAGGAACTACTAGTAAAAGGAATCTTATAATTTTTTGTTGGGTCCCTAAAACGTCATAAAAAGGGTCGAAATTGAATTTCAGAAAATTAGCAGACACCTTAGTTTTTCATTAGAAAGGTAATATTGTGATTTTTTTTTCTATTTAGTTGCTTGATGAGGTGCAATCCCAGAAATTTCTCTCCTGCCTATCTGGTTAATTGCATTATTACTAAACCAGAACATCTTTGCGTCTCGTAATGTTGCGTATTTATTTAAAAGCATTTGTATTTAATTTATAAGTTTTTTGGAGGATCATAGAACTGTAATTTTGGTAGATTAAAATTCTTTCCTATTTTTTCATAAATTTGTGCCTGTTTTAGCTTCTTAGGTATGACCTGCAAGTAATGATTAATGATATAAACGAGACCTCGTACCTGATGTGCAGCAATTACCTTCGAAAATTCCAGAGTTTTTCCAGATTTTTGGGGTTTAAATAAGTACTGTTTAACCGATACGGATATCATTACAGAGTCCAAAAATACGCGAATCAGATGCATCACTAAAAGCTTTTGGTAGACGGAGTGTCTAGCGGTGAGTGGGAGGCGCATAATTAACGCAATTTAATATGTTGTATTACAAACAGAGCTTGAAAATAACGATTTTGCTAGAAATTTCATGTGTTCAAATTGAGACTTTTAAGCTGAATATGCATGGTTACAACATAGGAGTAATGACAAACATTGTTGACCAATAAAGGGTCAACTCATGTTTGCACATGTTTCAACCTACGTAAATCTTAGGTGTAGGTTTTCGTTACAGTAATGTGGGTTGTGTTGGATATCGTTTATTTTATGGTGGTATTAATTTTTTTTAAATAATAGATTTTTCGCATTTTAACACGGTTTATGTTTTTAAATGACGCTTCTCGAATTGTTTTAATAATGAACTTTGCCCCGACTTTTAATCAGATACATTGTCTGATTGTTGTTATTCTGTTTAGAGTGAGTAGTGGACAGAAAACATTTTTCCTACCTTGTAATGGTGCATTCACATTGGACAGAGCTCTCTCCCCGACTCTCCTGTCAACATTAGTCACGGTAACATTAGACACGGTATTTAGAACCACCCCCATTCCAATGAACACGTGTCTTCCAGATATTCCCCCATTTAGAACCCCCCCATTCAAGCCGCCAAAGACTTCGTGTTTCTTGATCTAGTGTCCCCCGCCCCCACTGTCACCATTTGACCCCCGGGACCTCGAGTTTGCCTTTGATGCAATGCATACGGACCGCCAGAGCGAGCGATCCGACGCAGGGAACAGAGTACAGAGACATAAATCACTGGAATAGGCAGAGAGCGCTGTGCAAGTCTGTACGCGCTATAAGACTATGTAATTGTTTATGTTGTAAATAATGAACTTAACATTCTGGAGAGTATGAAGTAACGGATTTTTTTCCCCTATCTGATTGCACCTCAAAGCATATTTTTCCGCCCCCAAACTGAAATATTTCTTAGCTTTTACCGAAGCTTTACAATAATCAGAATTTACCTACAGTAATCAGGAAAAAAAAAAAAGTTTCTTGGTTTAGTAAAATCAATGCGATAAACTCAGTCATATACTAAAGCGTTTGATTTCTTGATTATCTAGCAGAATATATCTAAATGAAATTAGGAACTAAGACTTGTTAGTCGAAACTCTTTACTGCACCAAAATGCCATATTATATGTATTATATTAAATATTATTTATCGTAATTAAAAATTTGAGCTTGAAATTAGAACTGTGGTTTTTTTAGTGGAATAATTTAATAAAAAACTAGTTCATTTTATGTATAAAAAATAAGCTTGACTTTTTTAATATTGAACCAGAATTTTGTACTGAATTATCATGAAAACCTGGAAACGTTGGGGGGGAATTAATCTACTTTTTGGTTTTGAACCCCCCCCCCCCTCTTCCCTCCCAATTGTGAGCCCCAGATCATTTCCTGAGACACTCTTGGCCATAATTATAGCCTATTCTGACGCATTTCAGGAAAAAATATCGACCTTCCATTTTTGGTTGGTTTGGAAGTTGGGAGCTTAGTATGTTCGTTACATGTGTTAATCCTTTATTCAGTTAAGACTGTGGTTGTTAGTCAATTAACTACCGCAGTAGGTAATGTAGACCAACTGGAGATTAATAAATTATTTTGCGTTGTCATAAAATGCGAAATCAGAACCCTGCAATGATAAAGAAAGTAAGATTTTTTGCGAATAAATTTTTGTTGTTCGCCACGGCCATTAGATGATACGACTGAAGTCATGATTACTTCCTATTTGAGTCCTATAATATGTTTAAAATTTGAATGAATGACGTTATTTCTTATTTTACTTCCTAATCCATACGCTCTCTTGTGCCTGTGGCCTGGTGGCCTTCGAATCTATATTCTACTCGGAGCAGCGGGCAGGGGAGGGGGATCAGGCGGGCTGCGCTGAGACATCGTTTTGGTCGTATTCACGCACTGTCTGGCAAGGTCATTGGCCGACGCGGAATGATGGCAGAAAAGGTGTTTCCAAAGGGTTACCCCAGTCTATCGCTTGTCTGGGGCGGCATGTCGTTTTAAACTGAGTTACTCTGTAACAAAATAGTTTAAAATCAGATATCGTTTTAGAGTGGAGTTAGTCTTAATGGAATCCACTCCCTATTTTACCTGATTTTGCAGCATTTTAAAATGAAAATTCATTCAAACATTTATTTTATAATTAAGTAGATGTTATTATTTAGTATAATTGTTGGGGGGGGGGGGGACATGAAAGATGACTTTTTTGCCAAATAGAAGTTCACTATGGGGTTAACAACTGCAGTATTTTACATCGATATAAAATTATAACCTTAGTTTTTGATTATTAAATAATTTTCTATAATAATTATTGTATTGTCATTTTATTACCATCCTAGGAAATTAGCAATATATTGTTACTGTGTTTTATTAGTTTTCACGTTATTTATGTGTGCTAAGATGAACAGTAAGAGAGAAGTCCAGCAATAAATTACTGCTGCAACAACCTAAAAAATTCATAAAAAGCATATGCTTAAATAACAGTTAATACAATTTCTTCCATTGGAAGACACTATTTCAATTATTTTTCATCACAGATCAGTATAAAAGAAAATTAGAACTGATATCCAAAATATGATGGTGATATGTAAGTAGTAAAGTTTAATGGTAAAAGGCTCTAAAGGTGCCAACATTATCAGCAAACTAAGGAATACTTTTAAAACAGTCTCTTGCCTTTCATGCTTGAATATTCAAATCAATGATAATCTTTGTTACAAGGAAATAAATTTAGCACCTAGCAAGGAAAGCTGTTATGATTTAAGAAAAATGGTTACTGTGGTTGTAAGTATTTAATTCTAAATAATTTCAAGTGTCCCCCCCCCCCCCCAAAAAATAAAAAAAATTCCTGTATTGGAATTTAACCTGTAATTATTGTGTACTGCTGATATAAATTGCCTCATAGTATTTAAGCAAAATTCAGTGAACTAAAAGGAATCATTAACATACATCTTAGGAATTTTGAGTATTGCTGCTCATAAATTTGCTTTAGAAGTATTCGTTATCAATTGAAAGATAAGACTTTTTAAAAATATTCTTTGTCTTTCAATACATACATCGGTTTATTAAAAAAAAAAAGCTTTTTCTCCCCCCCACTTTATTTAAATAAGTCTAGTTTGTTTTCTTCCATTTACAGAGAAATTTAGAATTCTATCTCCACACAGGACTCTCAGGTTTTAGATTATGACATGAAATTAGAATGTACATGTTATTGAAGAAATAAATTATAGTATACATTTTTCTTATGAACCTGATTTTTTTTGTTATACAGTGGACGCTCGTTAATTCGAACTCAAAGGTTCTCGGAAAAAAGTTCGAATTATCCAATGTTAAGAGAAAATATATAACTTTTAAAAGTGTATCACTGAAGAAGAAAAATCTCCTAGTATGTATAACCCCGGAAAATATATTATACTATGTTATCTAAAATTAACATATTAAAAAGCAATTCAGACTTGCCTTAATCATAAAATGAAGCAGAAGATATGCAGTAGAAAGTAAACTTTAATTAAAAATACGAATTACACTTTGGGGAAAAACTGTAAAGTGGATGTTTGGTTTTCTTTATGATGCCTACATTGTTCAGCCAACTTCTCGATTTGAAGTAAACATTTCAATTCATTTTCAGAGGAAGGTTCCATCTGAATAAGTGCTTTCAGAGTTTTAATAGAGTCCATTATGGCTTTTTCCATTATGGTCGCATTAAAAATATCTTTCGGCAGGTAAGTAGAGAAAAGCCCTGGCAGTTTCCTACCAAAATTAGTGCATACGTCTTCGTTTACATCAGAGCTTTGGCCACATACAGTTTGATAAGAAATATTGTGCCTTGACTTAAATCGAGAAAGCCATCCATCACTGCATTTAAAATCTTCAATACCCATTCGACTTGCCAATTCATCAGCCTTCGTCAGCACTGGGGGTCCATTTATCGGAAAATTTCGAGATCTAACATCCTGGAACTATAGCAGTAGAGCTTTTTCTAGATATTCTTGGGATGCATTTCTCATGCGTTTCCTTCCTCTAGCAAATTTTGATTTTTCCCATGAATCTAAAATTGACTGCTTGTTTTTCAAATAAGTTGACAAGATTTTTTTAAATTCCATAGTCAGCTGCTAACTTTGTTTTACATTCGCCATTCTCTACTCTCTTTAAAATTTCTACCTTTGTCTCCAAAATTAGAGTTTTGTACTTTCCACGCGTAGACATCCTGAATTTTTACACTTCCACATCACACACTGAAGAAGAAAAACTAGATCACATTAACTTGTCTGCACTGCAGGCATAACTGATGCAGCTCCCTAGAATCTGTAGTAAAGACTAGTTTTTCTGAAATTCTAAGAAAATCGATACAAATAACGGAAAACCGCTTTTCCGTTAAGCACTGATATTTTAATAGTTTAATAGTATCTGTGAAAACTTAATAACTTGTAATGTCCTCGTAGTAGAAAATAAACACACGAGAGACAGAATTATTTAAAACACAGCTTATATTGAAGATATATAACTTATGTACAATTATACGGTTGCATAGAGACTATTTCAAGAATCTGCATCAGAGAGATTTCTCTTAAACTTTCATTAAGACTCTTTCAGTATTTAACCAAGAGATGAATCTGCACCCATCAGCATTTGTGACAGCTTCACCCCAATCCTTCCGCTGATCTCATTGATTCTGGCTGCTGGCCCTCTCTCTTATCCTTTTATCAGGTGTTCCTATATATTGGTTTGGTGACAGTGTCCCACATTTTCCGAGGCTACAGATGCTGGTCAAGCGAATGGTCAACTCTCAGCTCCACATGGGGTCATCTTGATCTCGATGGGCCTTTTCCTGTCCAAGTGCCAGTCAGTCTCAATGATTCTTTAGGGTACCCAGGGGTCAATGCCAGCCAGTCTCCCTCTTTATAACCCTGGTCTCGATGAACAGAGGTGTGAGGCAGGTTTTTTTCCCCTCCTGTCTGCTCTCAAGGCGTCAGTTGGTTTCAGCTTGAAATATGAAAGCTAATTTACACAGCAGTAGCCCAGAGGCTTACTTTTCCCTGGTGATTAGGTGTGATCTGCTCAATTCCATGGAATAGGTTTTCTAAGAAAAAGAATTTTGGTTCGGGAAAGGAGAATCTACAATATTAGTCTCCTCCCCTCTCCCAACAGTTTTCTTGTAGGCTTGGATGAAAACTGTACAAAACAACACAGTTCATGGCAACATTTACAGTAGAAGTACCTAGCATTAATTATAAGGCAAGTGACCCACTAAATTATAATAGTACAATTACTTTAACTCACATTTACAATGCTAACACATTATTAGGAAATTCTAATGAAATACCACACTTTATATAAAAATAATTAGCTACATTTCCCAGACATACAAATTAAAATTTACATTTTAAATATAAATCAACAAAGTATATTTACAACAATTAGTTTCTAGGTTAATTTTATATTCATAACATAAAATTAATTCATTGACTATGTCAAAAACCTAATAGACTGATGACCAGCTTAGACTGTAATAATCTACTTGCTGTAAAATTCCACCCATGAAATTTTGTTCTTTAGGTGCATGACAGTCCAAAATTTCTTTCATTTTAACTATGCCAAGCTACCAACAATCTTTCCCTTTTATAGGCGTTAGCGAATTTTGCCATTGCCTAACCGACTGATTTTCCCCTCCTTATACTGGTTAAAGTCACAAGCACTAAAAACCTCAATTATGTTTGGAAAATCTATCTTGTGCAGAAAATCTATTTGGCACTTGATCTCTCTTCCCACCTTTCAGTTCAAAATTCTGACAGCTTTAGGATTCATGTAACATGGCCTCAATAATCCAACAGTATAAATTTGCACTTTATCCTTTCCATAGCTATTCTCCCTATTAATCCCCAAATTCAATATTCTATTACAGGGGCCCATTATTTGGGTCAGTAATCTTTCCGATGGTAAAACCCATTTCTTCTCTATGCCCTTATGTCTTTTTCGACTTCTTATCAAAAATCCCCTTTCTACGATGTACCTATGTATTAATTCCCGAGTCCGGATACCCTTCTCTTTAAGTATCTCTAATCTAGATGTCCCCCAGATGCCCAGTGGCAAAGTGGTTTAAAGGGTTAAGCTATCACACCACAGGTGCAGGGTTCAACCCTGTGACTGGGCAAGGTCGACTCATGCCTTTCATCCCTTGAGTGGGTTGATAAAATGAGGACCAAGCATTCTTGGGAACTAACTGTGGGGGTACCGTGTCAGGTTGACCACCTGACCGAGATATATGCTGTATGGCACCACAAGCTCACGGTCATGAGAGCGGAGATGGCCACAGGCCTTGGTCCACAGTGCTGAAAAGGAATTCGGACTGTTGTGCCATGAGTTAATTAGATGTCTCCCAACTTGACCATTTCAAGCCAAAATCTCCTGTCGTAAAAAGTGTCAATTTTTCCACTTCTTCAATCCGGCTAAACAACTTCCTTTCACCTTTGTTTACTAATGAGCGAGGAACATGCTCCTCGTTAAGGAACCTCCCTCGATAAGGAACCCGTATCTTCAAGTTTTTCGGACTCCACCAATACCTCGTGGTCTTTATCTGAACCACATCTGCTCCTTTCTTTTGCGCTTTCCCTAAACATTTGATTTTCACTCCTTGCAACCGTGTGAGTGAGAAATTTTCTCTCACGTTTTATAGCAAAATGGCTCCTGAACTATTAAGATTTCTGGTTTTGGAACCACTTTCCTGAAAACTAACTGCAAGGTCCATTTCTTTTTCCTCCTTTTTGTTATTGTTGCAAAAGGAAAGGTTCAGCATTACGTCTAACTGAAAATCATTCTCTCCCCCCCCCCCCCCCCCCCCCATCCGTACTTTTACGGGTAATTCAGCTTGTCATTCTAAGGCTTAATCTTTAATGGACTCCTCTGGAATAATCAATTTAGTGTTTCTGTCGCTAATACTAACCAAATCAGTTTCAAAGCTAAAACCACTACTTAACTGATTTTCACAAGTAGCAACATTAGACAAAAGTTTTTCACATGTTTCCCTCGAAGACAACCCTTTAACTTTAACTGGTTTAACTCACTGTTCCTTGAGTGATTGAAACATTTGCAGGTGTTTTCTTAAGAACAACAGTTCTTCCTCTTTTTGCTTTTTAGCTGATTCCTGAAAGCCGTATTTAGCCTTATACTCCAAATCACATTCCAGCCTCTTTAACACCTTATCACAGCTTAGTTTGAAGGAATCTTGGTCAGATTAAAAAATTTTCAAACATTCTAGAAATTAACTCTTTAATACTAAGATCTGATGAATTTTCTGACTCATTTTCTATCCTTAATTTTTCCTGCTTGAAAGCTCTTTCTTCCTTACGTAATTCGTCCTGGTGTTTTTGCGCTTGTTCTTCCCTAAAAAATTCAACGCCTCTGAATCATTTCTTCCTTGTACTTTGCATTTTTTAAAATTAGTGTTATCAGCTAAGGGCTTCTTTTACCATTAGGATCAATTCCTAGCTCTACCACAAGTCGCAAAGTTTATTTGGGTTCACTTTATTTAAGAAAGCCATAGCTTAAATTTATAGTTACCCAAAAACAAAAACAAAAAAAATCTTGTTCTTTGAATTTTCCAAATTTTTAAAATCCGAATTGTGTTATACAAAATATACTTAATATATACAATATTAATTCAGTAAAGCAGATTTAAGAACACATAAAATAATTCAGTTTAAATAAATTTAAAACATTTTAAAACTAGCTGTTAAAACAAATCCAATTGATGTATTCTTAAAACATTTCACATAAAAAAAAAAAAAAAAAAAAAAATCATCAAATTTTAATTTTTCCTATGGCTTATAACACACTTAACATAAACTTTAAATTTTAAACTGCAATAGGTTTATAACACAAAAACATAAAATTTCTTATCCAAATTTAAAATGGTCACTGTCCTATGATAAGCTAAGTACTTAACCCGTTTTACAGAACACATCAGCAGGACAGGCTCACCACTTTCACGAGAAACCAGGAGTCTGTTCTTTTAAAGTTCAGAGAACACTAAAAAGTTCTTGACAAGTTCACAGAACACAAAGTTCTTGCCAGAAAAGTCTCGATGTCACACACACTTGAAACATGATTGACTGTATCCTCACACGTATTCACTCAAGATGAAAATCTTAATTTCCGAGAGATCACACTCTCAAATAACTGAAACAGAACTGACTGCATCCTCAGAGGGTTTCACTTGAGGTTAAAATCTCAAATTCCGAGACATCGCATTCTCAACACATTCAAAACTGAACAACTCTATCAGTCTTTAACCGAGAGATGAACCTGCACCGATCAGCATCTGGGACAACTTCGTCCCAATCCTTCCGTTGATCTCATTGATTCCGACTGCTGACTGTCTCTCTGATCCTTTTGTCAGGTGCTCCTATATATAGGTTAGTTTGGTGGCGGTTTCCCATGCTTTCCGAGGCTATAGACGCTTGTCAAATGCATGGTTAACTCTTCAGATCCATACGGGGTCATCTTGATCTCACTGAGCCTTTTCCTGTCCGAGCGTCTGTCAGTTTCGATGATTCTTCGGGCTACCCAGGGGTCAACGCCAGCCAGTCTCCCTCTTTATAACCTCTGTCTCAATGAACAGAGGTGAAGGGCAGGTTTTTTTTTCATCCTGTCTGTTTTCGAGGCATTAGTTGGTTTCACCTAGATAATGAAAGCTAATTTACACAGTAGTCCAGAGGCTTGCTTTTTCCTGGTAATTAGGTGTGATCCCCTCAACTCTATGGAACAGGTTTTCTAAGAAAATGAGTTTTGGTTCAGGGTGATCTCTTCTCAAGAAAGGAGAATCCACGATGTTACACTGTATTAAATAAAATTGAAAGCATTCTGTAATGCTAACTAGCTATAAAATCTCTACAGGAGTTTTTAGTGCCTTGAAGGTGAGGGGGGGAGGCATATAAGATTTAAGTATGTTTTGAATGATCTAAATTTAAAAAATATTTATATTATATATGCATAATATAGAGTTTGAACAACAATTAATACCTACATATTGAAATAACCAAACTTGGGCAATTACTATTTTGAAATAATTTGATATTTCATTTTAAGGACACTTGTATAATGATTTTGAAGCTATAAATAAATCTTAAGATGTTTAATGTTCCTTGTGGATCAGTCTAAGCTAATTGTTAGTGTACATTGGGATAAGTGATTGGGAAATATGCAATTATCCAGCTGTCTTTATTGCAGAGTAACAGTTGAGTAGTTGCATGTTAATCTTTTAGATCCAGTATAAGGAGTTTCAAATTCCTCTTCTAGGATATTGAGTAATACAGTGCTAGAGATAACTTCCCTCTTATAGGATATCATAAATTTTTTATATTTCCAGTATTTATCCCACAATATTCCCTCATTTTATGCAACTTTTTTCTCCAATGAATTCATGCATAGGGCACTAAGTTTATATATATATATATATATATATATATATATATATATATAATTTTTTATTAATCATATAACTTACAAATTGCAAAGACAAGTTAAAATAATATTTATCAATTTTTTTCTGCAATTTAACAATTCATTTATAAAAAAATTGACATAAATATCTGTGGTGTTTTTATTTAAAAAAATTTTTTAAAAAGATATTTGTTTAGAAATTTTTGTGATATTCCAACTGTCAATTACATTTTTTGAAATTATTAAAATTATTTTTTATTTTGATTGCAAAGGGACTTATAACATTTCTTTTTTGTTCAGGGGGGCAGATGATGCCGCAGGGTGAACAAGAACTAGCAACAAAAATGTTGCAAATACAGTCTAAAAGGTTTTATCTGGATGTAAAACAGAATAGAAGAGGACGTTTTATTAAAGTTGCTGAAGTATGCCTTTTCTCTTTGTAGTCATAATTTTCATGTTTTAAAAGTAAATTTCACATATATATTTATGATAATATAAATATGATATTTAAAATTTTGTTTTAATGTCTTAAACCGTAGGTTTTAATTTTTATTAAATGTTATTAAAGTGTAGTTTTCAATATAGTGAATTTTTCACATTTTTGTATCTATAATATGTTGAGAATTTTTCTGTTTTTATTTCTCCAAATATACATGTAGTGATCATTACATAAAATTTATAAAAGAAAACAGATTGTGCTTTATCTGATATTGCAAATCAAAAGTTCTTTATTCATACTTACTAGAATCAGTTAATGTTACAGTATGCTCTTCTACATATATTAAATTCAGTTATTTGAGTAAAATTTTCAGTGTGTAAAAGCTTTAAATTCTTAGAGCTGTTTTTAACCGTAAATTTTGTGTAAATTTTCTATGTTGTAAAATCTTATAAATTTTATTTAACCTACAATTATAATAAAGGTTCTCTAAATTATAACTCGTCCAAAATCATGTTGATCATTATATGCATACTAAAATATCTTCTTAGCTCAGTTTCTATGGGTTTGATTTCTTTTCATGCAAGTTCAGCAAAACTTTGATGAAGGAAACAATTGAAATATTTTTATAATGTTATAATATGCAAATATTACCTTGCCATTTTATTCATGATAAAAGTTTTCAAAATTTTTAAAATAATTTTTTGATTGTTTTTAAATGACCTTTTTTTCATAATGTATTTAAAACATTTTAAAGTTTTGGTTAACAAATCTTAGCAAAAAGTGGGTTTTCTTCTTTTGAAAAAGAAAAATGAAGTAGGTATAGGGAAGAAATTGGATTCCTTTATTTACGTTAAATTTATGAAAGTCATTTAGAGTAGAATATTATGTATATTTTCACCACCTCAATATTTCATTTAGGAATATGCTTGCTCTGATACGCTGGAGACAATCTCACATCATAGTTGTCCTTAATGAATATGAAAAATTTGTTATTAAATTTTTTCTTTTTGATTACATTATACAGTAAGTCCTCGAATTACATAGTTTCGTGGATACGCGGTTGTAATTTTAAACTTTAATACTACAATAATTTTGAAGAAAAGAGGTTTTAATAGAAACGGAGAAATTATTGATAAATTTGGATTGACGATCTCCAACACAAATGCATACCGATATGTCTTAATCTGATACAAGCAAAAGTGTTAAGTATTTTTGAAAGTTTAAAGTACAAATGCTGTGATTATGTGGATGATGGTAAATTTCTTCTTATGCTTTCTACTTGCGCAGAATGTTCTGGAACAAATTGAGTAAATAAAGGTTCTGTTGTACATGTGTATTGATGGTTTTTTTTTATAATTTTTATTGAGATTGTCTAAGTTTTTGTCAAAATTACTAACCTTTTAATGATAAAACTGTAAAATTACAGGTACTTCATTTCTGGGAAAATATATTCAGTTTTATAAATATTTTTGTAATTGTTCTCATTCTTTTAAGAAATTAAGTTTTTAAAAGTTATTTGGTTTACTAAACTGCTTTTTTTCTTCTTCTTCCCCCTTTTTTTTTTTCTTTCTTCAAAATTCTGTTTAAAAAAGGTCAGGTTTTTTGTTTTTTCTTATATGGAAGTGTAATGTGAAATAAATTTTTTTTACTACTTTCTTTACAAAAAGTTAATAAGTTATCATAAATTATATTTCAAACACTATGAAGATATAATATTCCTTTTGGTTTTCCATTTTGCACCGTCAAAGAAAGGCAGGGAAAAAATTCTACCATGAATAGTATATGAAGAATTATATTTAGGTAAGAAAACATTATTATTGCTCAATAAAAAGTCTTCCGTGCACCCACTCACAAAATAACAAGCAAATATAACAAGAAGAGCAAAGCAAAAATAAGATTACACAAAAAGTAATATGTATTCATCATTTAGCTATCTATTTCTAGAAATTTTAAGCATGCCCAAACTGTGTAGGGCATGGCAAAATTTTACCAGACTGTTTACCCAAGCTGAGATAGGGCAAATCAGTTAAGTGGTTGAATAATCTCTGGTCTTCTTTCCTTGTCAATAAAAAAATACAGGTATTTCTTCTCTTTACATGTTTTTATAAGCAACAAAACTGTGTTTAAGTTTTTGTAATATGTCTTAGAACTGTATATTTTTTAACCCAATTTAAATTTTTTTTTACTGTGTAGAGTATGTGTGCATTTATATATGACAAAGAGATATTTCCATGTGATTAGAATATTTTATGTGTGTACTTGTACATGTAAAGAAAAAATATTATAATGAATATATCTGACCCTCGCTCAGGGGTTAGGCAAGTCATAGCACAGGTTTCGCATACCTTGGGAAAAATGTTTTCTAAGACACTTTCTTCCAGTCTTCCTGGAACTTAAAAAAGCAACCTAGAAACTTTTTTATAGAGATTTCAGAACAAGACCTCCATTAGTAATGCTTTCGATTTTGATAATCATCTGGATGTTATCTGTATCTCTATAAAGGAGATCATCTTAAAATGTGGTAAAATCACAGTTCTAAGAAGTGAAATGAAGGGAAACCATTGTTTCTGGACTGAGGACCTAAATCAGTTGAAACAGATGTGTCATTAGCTGAGAAAAAAAGCTGAAATTACTAGTAAAACATTTGATGTTCAAGTTTAGAGGTGTTCAGCTATCTTTAGGAAAGCCATTTTGGAAGTGAAACTGACTTGCTTTGATAACACCATCTCTTTAGCCAATTTTAAAATTAATAACTTCAAAACCTATAAATTTTTGTCAAGCAGTAAAAATGAAAATGCATAAAGTAAAAGAAAGCTGTTTAATGTTGGCAGTAAGGTTATTACTTTAGAAAAGAGTTCCTAATGCTCTTATGCAGTATTTTACTGGAGCACAATGAAAAAGCTTTTATGCAAGAAGGATGTCTAAAATTATTAAGTGTAAGGTTGATTGTATTCATTAAGATTATTCATGCAAGGTTCTAACAATATTTTAATTCCCCATTATGAAAGAGCATCTGAATTTTACTTTATGTGACCTTAAATCGAAAAAATCTTGTAAAGACTAACTGATGTATAAATATAATAATTATTCATAGTTCCTTCAATATCTGGGATACGAAGTAAGAACCACTTTATTGAAGCTGTTTCATTTAACCTAGAGGTTAGGTATGGTCCTTGCCCTGTTGCATTGCTTAGTTGTAGCCTATCTCTTTTTTTTTCTTTCTTACAAAGGACAAATCCCAGTGATATTCAGAACCACTGTCTCTTTTCCCCTATCTATTGTTTTACTTTAATCGGTACAACAATGGAGAGGATCATTTTTAGAAGACTTAATTGATTCTTGGAATCTCATGAGTTACTCATAAAAAAAAAAAAAAAAACAAGGCAGGTTTTAGATCAGCAAACTATGATATAGCTCTCCATAACCAAACCATTAAAAATACTCTGGATAATAGACAAGTCTTAAAGGTAGTTGAATTGAAATCAGTCTTCAATGTGGTATATAGAGAAATTTTTTTGTTAAAACTAAGTCACACTGAGGTAAACTCTTACATGTTCAAATAGATTCAAGACTTATACGACAGCATTTATTCAGGGTCAGATATTGAAGCCGTTCTAGAAATTATGAACTCCTTTCAGCCAGACTCCCTCAGCAGGTGTTAATGAGTAGGAGATTTTAACATATACTTCACTGATTTTGTTCATAAATTAAAGTCTATTCCTGACAGCAGGTATTTCCCATATGCTGCCTATCTCAACATCTAGAACTAAATGAACTTTAAATCAGGTTTTCTCAGTTTTGAAGAACTGGTGCAGTGTGAACAATATGAAAGTCAACCTGTCAAAAACAGGGTTCCAGACTTTCTCTATTGCTTATGGTTCCATTAACCCTGTGCTCCTGTATAGAGGCATTCAGGTATGTGCTATAACAATTTTTTCTTTTTTGGATGTGACTTTCAGAACTGACTTGGATTCACCATGCTGAAAATATCATTAGCAGAGCAGCAGGTTGTCTTCGTTATCAAAGTGTCTTGCAGGCTGCGAATGGGTTGGTTTCTAGATCCACCCTCAACATGACTTACAAAATGTTTGTTCTCCTGACAATTACTTATTGTTGTGAATCATTGGTATCATCATCCCAGTGTTTGAAAAAAAACCCTTGAAGTGTTTTAGAATCGAGCACTACATTTGGTTAAAACAGTAGATCAAATTGGTATGATTATCGGTATGATCAAATCTACTCCCATAGATACCATGCTCCTAATGCTTGGGTAACAAACCAGTAGAATTTGTTATTCAAGAAAAGACCACCTTTTTGTGTGAAAAAATATTAAGAAGTCTTTGTTATAGGTATATATTATCTGTATCTTGAAATTGGGAGGAACTTCAAGTCTCAGTCGGGCATTATTCTGAATCTACTCCAGTTTAAAGATCTAATGACCCTGAAAGGCTGTTAGGTCCCTATAACCCTATGGATTTTAAGACTTCCAATATTCATACTGAACTAATTTCAATGTTTCCAAGTAAGAAACCAATCAAGACATCTTAAAATCCTTGACCTATAAGACAATTAATAATCTTTATTGTGAACCAAATTGGTTGCAGGTATATACTGATAGCTCTTGTCTGACTGATTGTATCAATGTTGGAGTTAGAATTTCTTACAAACTTTTCTATGTGCTCTGGCTTGGTGACATGGCATTGCTTTTAATGGTGAGGTCAATGTTGTGTACACTGAATTAAATCAATTCAGTGTCATCTACATCAATTTCCAAATGCTATCATTCTGTGTTGTTCTAGGGCTGCACTGCAGACTATTAACTCTCCAGATGCATCCCAATCTGCAGCCATTGAGTAATGTCAAAAGAGCCTTTGACTTGTTTGCATAAAGGAAATTAATTGTTCTTCAGTGGATTCCAGGACACATCAGAATTGCAGACAGTAAAAAAGCTGATTATCTGATTGAAAACGGAACATTGCAGACCTCCCCTTACATTTATGTATTTCAATTCCTTTAAATGACTGATTTGGGAATGATTTTTGGTCTCAAAGAACAGTTCTCAGAAAACAACTCGGATATTTCTGGTGGAGCAAAGTTTATACTGTCCTAAATCTACTCAGAAGTATGGCATGAAGCTTCTAACTTATCATGGTACAAGAATGTCTTACTCATCATCTTATTAGAATTGTATTTTTAATATCTTGTTTTGCAGACTCTGTAACTGTCATGAAGGAATGGAACAGATCAAACTTTGCTGGCTGTTCTGCTATTGTTTTCTTTTAAGAGCATGATCATTACCGGGAGGCAAAGGATCATCTGAGTTATGAATTTTTTAAATATCTTATTTTGTTTAGGAGTTATTTCTTGCTCTTGTTTTCTATACCATTGTAATCTGACATTGGAAATTTTAAAAATGACATAGTGAATTAATTTAGTCTATTAATAATTCTGTTATTCCCAGATTTTAATTTGTAATTATTTTGGAAAGGTTGGGGCTGCTGGTCGAAAGAGTAGACTACTTCTTGCAATGTCTACCGCAGCTGAATTCAGAGACCATCTAACTTCATTTAGTGAACTTTACGCATCTTTAGGTAAGAAAATAAATATACTTCATAGTATTTATGATAAACTATTTTATAGTTAAGGATTTTTATCACATCTTTTAATTTTCTTGGTACATATTTGCACAATTCTGTGCATTGTTCATTTGAATATAATAAATTAAAAAATTTTTGTTCATAATAATGCTAGTTTATCAATACATAACTTGATGACTATGGTCAATCACACCCACAGTTAAAGCCACGGATTTATGCAGAATGCCATTTCAGATCTTAAATTTGCTGGTATTATCATACTGTTTCATCATAGATTTTAGAATACCATTTGAGTCTTTTAATATTGTTCATAAAAAAACTAAGTGATATGTACTTAAAGAAAGAAAAAATATATGTATGATGTGTTTAAATATCTTCCTCCTGCTTCTTTAGTTGTTCTTATTCATTTTACTTTTATTCATGTTATCTGAAGAGCATTACATATTTAAAAAAAAAAAAAAAAAAAAAAGGGAAACTTTGAGTGATTGGGTATTTTAATCTATAGATTTGACTTAAAAATATCCAAATTCTCATTCTTAACTTTTTTCTCATTCTTGTGATTACCTTTGTTCAGAACAATAAAATGAGGAGGGCTTGTGCAAGCTATATGAAACAGGAAAAAATGAAATAATGAAATATTTGGGTGGCCAACCAAACTTGTGAACAAGTTTAAGTGATTAATTATGAAATGATAAATCAGCATTTTTTTCATTGTTATATTCTGTGCTGCTTGAAGTCTTGACAGCACTATGTACATTGTAGAAACAACATAACCATGACATGATGCCTGTGGTTACAGCTTTATATCAGATTCCAGTTTTCAAGTACATGTTTATTTTGGACATAGAATTTTAGTTTTAGAATTGTTGAGTGTTTATGAGTGTTTGTGATTTTCACTTTCATTATATTAAGAAATTGGCTTAAAATTTTGAAAGTCCATAGATTCAGTAGACTCGAAAATAAATAAATAAAACTGAATGTTCAACTTTTAAATAATTGTCATTGAAAGGGATTTAAGATTTTAGTCGTTGATATCTTATTCTATATATTTTTACTCATTTTATACATTACCCTTTTAAACATTGGTAATATGGGTCCAAGAAAGCCTAGTGTTAGCACATTGAGCTTTGAATAGAGGGTGCTTAGTTTAAATCACGACAGAAATCCTTGGTTCATTTCTAAGGAAAGAATGAAATTTTACCTGGCATTTATTTTTTTAAACTGCTGTAGAGGGAGGGGGGATGTTAATAGATACTGCTCTAATTTAAAAATAGATTGCTGTGTTTATGGATACTGGCTATTAGTTTAGATATTGAAGAGTATATCTATTCAAGATTTTTATAGAAATATTTCAACATTATTTTAATATGTTTGTTAATCTTACATCAGTTTTAATTTCATGTTGTCTATATTTTACCCTAGACTACATTTACTTATAAACTGATGTTATTATGCTGAATAAATTAAAAGAAAAGGGTAAAATTAATATTTAATAAATAATAATTTTAGCTAAAATTATTCTTTTTAGTCGAATTTTTGTAGTTAACAATGAAGAGTAGGTCATTATCTTGCCTTTATTTTCTTTGGTAATGCGACTATTTTTATAAATTTTTCCCTTTTTAGCATGTTTAAGTTAAGTACCCGAAACCCTTAATATACACCACTGACTGGCACTGGCTCTCAGGTGGGCAGATATGATTCTGTATTCTTCTTACGTGTATAGAATGCTTTATGCATCCTATGATCATAAGTTTAACAATCATATACTATGTTAAGGAGCTGAAATAATAAAAACTTGAAACATAACATTTAAGTTATTTTTAATGGCATATTGTAATTATTTATATCAAGTTATTTGAATGACTGTTTGATAATCATAAATAATTAAAATAAAAGTTATTTCCGTAGGTCCTCCAAATCCTGATAATTTACCTGAAGATGGAAAGTTAAAGAGTGAAGTTATGGTGAAAGATAATAGACGTTATTATTTGGACCTCAAAGAAAACTCTCGCGGAAGGTTCCTAAGGGTAACTTAATTTTTAAATTTTCCTTTGTGATGTTTAGCTGTTTTATTCTGCTAGTCTGGAATTTTAAATTGTCTTTGTAGCATGCATATGCATATATGTGTAGCATACAAACCTATATCTTATTAGTTGTAATTTAACCATAACTCTATGAAGAACAGATCTGATGTTCTGTTGTCTTCAAAACTTCTTATCACTATACTGAAAGAAATGGGTATGGGAAATAATTAAATGGTAATAATGATGGTTAAAAACAGCTTTTAAAAGAGTAGAAGTGTTTAATAAACGAAATGTATAAAATAAAAGTATAGATTTCACTGAAAAGGCAAAAATTTTGAATCTGATCAGGTTTAGTTACTATAAAATGAACAGAGTTACTGAAAGCAAAAGGAATTTCAAAGTTTATTGAAAAGTAAAGAAAATTTGGTATTTGTTTATTAAGAAGAAAAAAAAAAGAAAAAACTGAAGAACCTAATTGGGGAAATTTTAAACATTTTATACTTTAAGATTCCTTTAATTTGTTTACTTTGTATAACTCATGCTTCAGTTATTAGCAAGTGCTATTTAATTTTTTATATTTTCTCTCTTGTAGGTGTCTCAGACTATTGCTCGTGGTGGGCCTCGTTCACAGATAGCTATACCCGCCCAGGGCATGATAGAATTTCGAGACGCTCTGACCGATTTATTAGAAGAATTTGGAACAGATGATGGAGGTATGCATCCTTTTGTTTCTCACATGTAATTTTGCTATTAATTACTCCCCCTTCTCAGGAAAAGAAAACAATTGAATAGCATGCATAATTAAATTAATAAACATAATGCATATTTATTTATACATTTCTAATAATATCTTATATTCTTATTATAATTTCTTTTAGGTTTTCTGATAGTTTGTAATTTTCAACCCTATTAAATGCTGACTGCAGTGTTTTTGTTTTCTGTGGTCATTATTGAAGGAAATTTTAATAATGATAGTCTCATTAAATGACTCTGTCATTGTTTTTCTGTTAAAAAAGGTTACTTATAAAAAAATAAAGAGATTTATCTTACCTGCAGTATTTGGCTTCTATATTTAAAATAATATTTATTCATACTGTACATATAATCATGCAACCATAAGTAATACTTTAATGTAATATATTTAAGTGTTTTTTTAAATATTCATAGAAATAGCATATTTCCTTAGAAATTGATAGATATATCTTACTGCTTGCCTAGACACAAATTTTTGTGAAGTAATGATTTGGTTTTAAATTATTACAAAAGGGGGGAAGAGGATTTATCAGACAATCTTTTTCACAAGCAGTTAAATCAACATTTATAAGTCTTTTATATGTCATAGCTATATTGCTGATATTCATGTGACACATAGACCTGTTTAACACAAACTTTCTGCTAGCTTTTTAAATATTTAATGAACACTCTGCATTTATTTGTGTCTTAATTTGGTTTTTAGCTGTTTCCCAATCAGCAAAATGTTATTGCTATTCTAGAATTCAAAGGAGAATTACCTGAAGGCCAGCATATGAGGGTAGAAAATAAAAACTTTTATTTTGATATTGGTCAAAACAGCAGAGGAATTTACATGCGTATATCTGAGGTAATTTTTTTATATTTATAACATCTAATCTTAATTAAGAAAATTATTATATAGTATTTTATTTATATGTATATATATACACCTGAGCAATATGATGAAATTTTTCTAACCGTTCTTCGTATGAATATATCTCCAATTTCTTCCTTAAAACTTTAATAATAAATGTATATATATATGTATGTATTTTTCAAGGTTGCAAAAGACCGTCTAATAGTAATAAAATAGTCATTTAAATAATTACATAACCAGAAAATCAGTAATGGTGATGTAAGTTGTACAGGGTGTGGCAGAAAGAAAGTTCTGATTTGGAAAGTCAATAACAAAAATACAAAGCAAGATAGAGAAAGAAATTTTTTATACTTGAGAAGTACACTGTATGCCATTTTCATTCATTAACACGTTCACTGCCAGTAAAATTGATATATCCATCCTCAGGTGCCGACGTTTCTGTGGTGTCCACTGCAACATCACTATCTCCTTCCGATTCGCTCATAGAATCCCAATCGTAATCTTCGTTGTCTGTTCTGTCATAATCAGAAAGATCACTCTTTTCTAATATTTCTGCTTCAGTCAATTTTTTATTTACTTTCCTTATCTTGGGCTGTGAAAGTCTTGCCATACTTGTACTGTCTGCCATTTTTAAAAATGCACATAAAAAAATTGAAACACAAAATTTAAATACCACGCACGTAAAATATAAAAATAATGCTTCAGTAACATGCCTCAAAAATCTCTTCTTTCAACCTTCAAGGCCCCACTAAAAATAAAGCATATAACTTATCTTAGTTGACCATTGTCCCAGAGTGTCGCCGGCATACAAGGTATCGCCATGCTGAAGCACTAGCATGTCAGTGGCAGCGAGCGTGTTAACCCCCTAACTGCCGCAGGCTTATATATACGCTTTGCATAGTCGATGCGTTAACTGCCACTGCCATATATATATACGTCCTCCCAGAATACTTGACACTGTAATTTGTTTAGACGTATAACTATGCCCACTGCTTTGAAATCGGATATATTGACCTTGACACCTCAAATTATCGTTTGACAGGGTCATGCTCATTCCTTACAAATGGGTAGGGGGCATGTGAGGCTGAAATTTGAAAGTGTTAGTTCATGTGAGAGCATGCTTGAATAGTTGTGATTTTTTTCTCTTTTGCTCTGTTTTCGCGTAGCATTGTGTGATACGAGTTATTTTCAATATTTTGTACGGATATGTCTGATAGTGAATTAGATGAAAAGGAAAGGAAAGGAAAGTTCGCCGTGAATTCCGCTATCATTGTGTTAAATATGATGTTGGTTTATGTATTCAACCATGTTTCAAGATATATCGCACAACTACTAAGTACTAACTCTTAATTTTTACTATAATCTGTAATTTAAATTTTGTATTTTTCATTTTCTCATTTTAACAATAAATATTATGTAGATTGAAAACTGTGCCTCTGTTTTTCTTCAATCGCACCGTGTCGCTAAGCATTTGTGCAGAAAAAGGTGGCACTGGAGAGTGCATCACGTAAGATTTCGTCGGCAGTTACAGGGTTAAATTTTAAAGATTACATCAGTTAAATGGTGACTGTCATTTTCGATGCAGTTTTGAAGTCTCTTTCGGAAATTTTGCATGGATCTGTGGACCATATCCTGTGAAATCTCTGTGATTTCTTGCATAATTGCTGCCTTGAGTGCTTGCAAATTTGTTGGTCAGTGTTCGTACACTTTTTTTTTGAGATAGCCCCACAGAAAAAAAGGCACACACAAGCAGCAATTATGCAAGAAATCAAGGCGATTCTGCAGGGCGTGGTCTGCAGATCTATGCAAAATTTCCGAAAGAGACTTCAATACTGCATCGAAAATGATGGTCGCCATTTAACTGATGTAATCTTTAAACTTAATGGATGACAATGGCATATTGTGTACTTATCAGGTATAAAAGATTTCTTTCTCTATCTTATTTTGTATTTTTTTTATTGATGTTCCAAATCAAAACGTTCTTTCTGCTGCACCCTGTAGAACCATCAACATTGTGATATATAATAGAGCATAGATATGTAATACATTATTTTCATATATATTTATACTAAAACATTGTAAATTGATTTTCCTTAAAGAATCTATAATGTTAGGATGTTGGCCGGTAAGGCCAAAAACTAACTATGCATCACGACAAAACATAAGATGCCGATGGCTTTGCACAATCGCTTAAGATTGCAGAGTCGATCTAAATAGCAGTTGGAAGCCCGCCAGTAAATTAAAAAGGAAACATATAAGGCTTTCACCTAGAAGCATTCACTTGTGTGTGAGTTGGAACTTAGTAAAAACGACAATAGTTAGGTATAAACACTGCACATTTATTTAACGAAAAAAAAACACGGAAATGTATTTACAAAAACATTAACAAAAGTTTATGCATTTTTAATATACTTTAACTTAAGTATTATAGCTTGTTTTCCAAAAATTATACACTCATAAATATCTATAGCTTGAGCTAGAGGCGAGAAAAGTTTAAAAGCACTTTACCGGTTTCATCCGGAAAAAGGGAAAAAAAAACGATACCGGTGTAAAACTGGTTCTTCTCGGAACTGGGCTTGCTGAACAAATGGCGGCTTTTAGACCGGAGCTTCGGGCATACTAGGGTTGACTGTCGGTTGGGTGACCAGCATCAGTTGCTCCCGCCAGCGGTGATGGAACGGTGTACAGCTTGGCTAAACTCCGCTACCGGTGACGTGTGGCCTTTCCAATTGCCTTATGCTCGATAACTTTTATTCCGCCATAGTTGGATAACTCCCTGTTGCTTGGCTAAGGTATTGCTATTAAACAGGGATACGCACCAGCATGCACGGCTCTATGTATCGTATATATCGCACCTATAGCACTAACATCATGCAACTGCCGCTACCTCCACTACTTCACTACTTCGTATTACTGGCTTATATATATACAGGCGTCACCTCTGCGCCCTCTGGTGTCGGCAGTGAGCTGCCGGAATATGCAAATTATGCATCACCGGCACGGTTACGACCATCACTACTGGGTAAAAGGTAGTGACGTCATTCCACCTGCTCTTGCTAGCTCTGACGTCAGATGTTGTTATAACGCAATTAACAAGGCACTATCGTTCGACGGCTTGCTAAGTAAATAGGAGAGGACTGTGAAAAAAAACACTGTTTTTCCTAACATATAATTACAGTTGAAGGTCAACAAATGTTAGTTTGTGAGTCAGCAGACACGGGGACGGGCTAATCTCGCTAACTGAGCATAGCAGGATATCGCGACTGGTACCGATGGACGCGGACAGACAAGACGCGTGCACTGGTGCCATCCTCAACTTTCAAAACTTTAAACTTTTTAAATTATGAAATTAAAACCGCAGAATTTAAAAGAAGCTGACAGCAGAAACAGATGACATTCCGGGTGGGCCAGCTCCTTTCCGTTTCGCAAATTTCCACTATTTTCATGTATGCAAAATTAAACTTTTTCGCCCACCAATCGACAAATTTTTTATTTCCATGTGTTTTACAACTCTTCATCTTTAAGGATATATACATTTTTATAAAGTTAAAAATGATTTTCATTGCAAGCAAAGCTTTTTCCCCAAAGCAGTTTTCCGAATTTCCCAAAATCGACAATTTTGATGGACAAATATTTCGGTTTTCTACACCTATTAATGTCAATTTTACGATTTATCAGCATTTGCTAGATGTTCTTAGGAAGAATCACCAATTTCTATTTCTTAGGCCCTTGGGGTGCACCACTGCTATTTGCCTTTCCAGTGGTATTTCTTTTTTACTCACTGGAAACAAAGTCAACTCTCTTATTAAAACCAGAACCTACCAAAAAACATTATCTTTAGGATAAAGTTCCTTTGCCAATTGAATTCCAAGGATAGATTTTTATTTTGCTCCTTCTGAATTGATTTGTCTTAGAATGAAAAAAATTTCGTTCCTTTAAATTTTGCTGTGTGTGTGTGTATATATATATATATATATATATATATATATATCACACACAGTAAACCCTCCTATAACGTAGTACTCTCAGAAAGCAGAGCAAAAATTGCGACAGCCCTCCTATAATGCAGTTTCCATATAATGCAGTATGAATTAATCTGATTTACACTAATTCAGGAGGAGAGGGTTTACTGTGATTTTTATTAATAATTTTATGCATAATATTTATTAAAGGCATGCACTGCATGCTTTGCATTATTAGAGGCTATGTCACTGTTATAATGTTATTTCTCTATATTAGAACACAATTAGATTAAGCAGTGTCCCCATGGCATGAATTCTTCCATTACACTGTTGAAATTAATGGGGGGGGGGGGATTCCCTTCTTTTATTCTTGCATGTACATCACCATTTTTCAATTTCAGTTATCAGGAAAATCTGGTGGTAATGCCGAAATATGCAACACTGCTGTGTCGCCATGGCTACTCGACAACATTCACATATTCTCATGTGACTTTCTTAGAAATTTATTGAAAATAACCTATCAACAGTGTGAAGTAGAAAGTTTAAAAGAGAATTACAAAATTTCTTAGCTTATTTTTGAGATATTTGGTAAAGTTACAAAATGAAACTATATTTGAAAACAAAAATGAAGATATGCAAAGTGAAAAGGGCATTAGGCCTATTAAAAGAAGAATTTGGTCACTAATATTTGATAATGATGAGTAATGTTAATATAAATTTTTACTAAATCTTAAGTTCCTTTTTTTTTGCTGGAAAAACGTTTTTCAAATTATATTTCACATTGTTTTTTTAATTTTCTTATATGAAGTCTTGAACTGATTAAAATAATTTGTAATATGTAAACATATGTTTATTACTTTTCATTTATATAAAATTATTTTTCATAATCATATTCATACCATGGTCTTCTAAAGATGCAGTTTATATAACATAGAATGAATCAGCCTGATTTATATGTTCATACGTATTTACTTCTGAGTTTCACTTAATACAGTTTCCATATAATGTGGTGAAAATTGTTCTATTTTCCATAATTCTGAGTTCCTTATAACGCAGTACGAATTAATTTCATTATAGGAGGGTTGACTGTGTATATATATATATATATATATATATATATGTGCAAACGTATATACATGAGGGTAACACTGAATTTTTTAAACATGGGCAGACAATATGCACCCCCCCCCCCCTCCTAAAAAAAAAATAAAATAAATTAAATATTGTTCTGATATTTAAGTTTGAACTCTTTTATGTCCACAGATGATAATTTGTGGCAACAATTGTAATTTAGCTATCATGGAATAAATTTTAAAAGAAGAGAGAATGGAACTGATGCGAGAGCATTATCGAGCTATGATTTTCTATGTTTTTAAAGTGGGGCTAAATCAAGAAGAATGCCTTCAACGTCTACAATTAGTATATTGAAATGAAGCTCCATCTTGTGCCCTTGTATTCAGATGGTTTACAGAAATTAGAAGAGGTTGAAATTCTCTGTTGGATTAAGAACACCCTGGAAGACCTTTGTCAGCTGTAGTCCCAGAAAATGTGTCTGCTATATGAAAAATGTTAATTGATGATAATCACTGTACCTACCAAATGATACAGAAGCATTAGATCCTCAGCTTTACTTAAGATTATTCAAGAATTGCATAAGAAAAAATTAGTTTGTTGTTGGGTCCCCCATAATTTTAGAGAACACAAAAATATGGAACATGTCAAAATGGGAAAAGAAACCCTAAAATTACTTAATGATGGTAGGCACTGCATTATTTCTAAAATCATAACTGGCAATGAAATGTACATACCTTTTTTTGACATAACAACAAGTCAAGAAAGTAAAGTATGGATCTTTGAAGATAAGCTCAAACCAACAATGGTAATAAGACAACGATCAATGAAAAAAGTCATGTATGTTGTGTTGTTTAGAAAACACTCCAGTCTTTGTTCAGCAGTAACATGAGTTTCATTTTGTGCAGCAAATGCTATCCCATGTTGTGCTATATGAAAAGGGCAGAGCAAGATGTAGCATCCAAGGAAGAATCGCCGCATGTTGACATGCAATAATGATTCTATGAGGAACTATCTAAAGTGCCAACCTATGCTGCCAAAAACAGTTTTTCTAACAAAAAACTTACCAAAAGTTAGCAAGTGACATGAAAAAGGATAAGATGAATACCAAAAAAGGAACCACAGGATTATTGGCTGTTAAATCACTATAATGTGGTGGTGGTAAAAAACAAAAGTAATCTGATTTATTTTGTTAAAGGAGGCATGATCGCAATCCAGTTTTATCTCATAAACTCTGAGTTATTTAACATACTTCATGAGGCTCATCTGTAAATGGGCTAAGGGTGCTATGCCAGAATGTTGAAAGAACTTTCACCAAGTATAAGATCCTTATACTTCATGATACTGAACTCTACATCCACCTTGGTGAACCGTGCCAGAAAAAAGAAAAAAGGTTTGGTGAAGTCTATGGTTTTTTTCTGATTTCAATTCCCATTGTCAGGTCGATCTCATCAAATTCAGACCCAGCCTGACAGGTAATATAAGTTTATAATGGTATTACTAATTTTGTGGTTCTCAAGGGTATGATGTCAAAGTCAGCAGAAAAAGTATCGCACACATTGTTGTTGATTTATTTATGTAGCTTGGAGCACCATTCATTATACAGTTTGACAACAACAGAGAATTTGGGAGTGATGTAATGAGCAACCTAAAGGAATACTGTCAGACTTTGAAGATCATCGATGGCAAGTGTTACCAATCACAAAGCCATAGTAGCATCAAAAGTGTCAATCAGGAAATTGAAAATACATTTGGTATTGGGATGCAAGATGAATAAACTGACCAGTAGACTGAGGGAAGGCATTTTGTCCAACTTATGAAGAACAGCGTCTTTCATTCTAGGACTAAGAAAACAACATATGAAGTTCTCTTTGGCTGTAAAGATAAAGTGGGTCTCACAACATCTTCACTGCCCCAAGTTGTTTTATAAGACATAAAGATTGAGGTACAACCAGGAATTGAAATGGATATGAGCCAAAATAAAAAGTTCAGTCGAATTTCAAGTTGAAATTTTTATTTATTTTTCCTTATGAAACCATTATTTTCGGATGGATTTGATTTTGCTTCAAATGATTTTTATCATTCCAGATATTTATTTGACCTGGAGCAATTAATTTGTTCTGAGTCGGAACAAAAAATATATATCTCTCACAAACAATTTTGCTCCTTTTCCTCTTTAACGAATTTTGAAAGATTATTAAGCTATTCCGATGTGGCTAAAATTTAGAAATTTTTAAGATACTTTTATACAGAATATTGTTTCAAGCTTCCCAGATCCCAGGGTTACCTAATAAACTTCTACCATATTTTGGTACGTGTAGATATAGATCTATACTTAGGTAAATAAAATTGATTTTGATAGATATATAGATGTATATATCTATCATCCTGCAGGATAACTTTTGAATAGATTGGGGTAGAGAGATCAACTTTGGCGCAAAAATATCTCGTCTAGTAGAAGGTTGAGTTCACTGTCCAGCAAAATGAAGCCATAGGAAAATGGTGAAATTTCAATTAAAATTTTTTTGAAAAGTTCTCAAGATTGAGTTTTTTAACAAATGTCTCGAGTTGGGTATCTGTTTTTGTGTATTTTTTCATTCTGAATTCAACAAGGCTAAAATCAAGTCTACAGATTCAACAGGTTTGCATAATTTGTTCAGAGTTGGGATTCTTTTCACAACAGTGTTTTTCCAAAACTATTTTTGAGTTGAAATAGAAATAACGTGTGTTAAATTGACTATATGAACCTTTATTCATTACCAAAATATTGGCTTTTTTCGTTACATTTAGGTACATATAATTTCATGTATACAAGGCATTCATTTATTTTGCAAGAAATATTATATATTTCTTCAGGCACGGTATTTATTTTTAATTTTGAATACAAAAAGAAAATAGCATTGAATTCCATTATCATCTTGTCTTTTTTTCTACTTCTGGGAAACTGCTTAGAACACGTTAAAAGATACACGTTAGATAACATAAAGTGACGAGATCCTTAAATCACATTTTAGAATGATGAAACAGATTCCTGAAAAAAAAATTTTTTTTTTTTAAATTGGAGCAAAAATTTCAAGGAGTGAAAATTTTTTGCTTTTAGCCAGATAAATTCAGAAGGATAAAGAAAAAAATTTTGATTCTTTGGATTCAATCCACATAGGAACTTTATTCGAATGAGCAAGTATTATTTTGTTCTGGTTTGGATAGAAATAGTTTGACCCATATTTCTATTTGGGTTGGAGAGGTTTAGTTCAGAACAAAAAGGATTCGTTTTTTGGATAGATATCTTTAAGCCCTGGGTACAACTGGGAAAAAAACAAAAAAAAAACATTTAAACAATTCATGAAGGAACAGATCACCCTATTGGAAGAGTCTTATGTATAAAACATGGATGAGATTGTAGTCCATAAGATATCAAAGTGGGGGAGAGGACATGGTCACCACAGAGGCTTCCATTTCTGCTGCCTGTTGTGTCTGTTAAAGAGAACCATTAGTGCTCATACATGCAAAAACTATCACTGAAATGTTCATGCCATCTGTGGGCATATCAGTAAATACGATGGAGATAAGAAAATGGAAGATAATGGGGATATTTTAATGGACTCTTATCTTGAATACTGAGAATGTTGTCAAAAATAAAATTAGATCTAAATTAAATCTTGAAATACAAGCCAAAAAAATTAAAATAAATCTGACAAATTTTCTCTTGCATCTTTGAGGGGCCACTCTGCAAATTGCTATTCCTGTCGTCGATGAGGGATGGGTTTGACTTGCGTATTTTGATAGCAGCAGTTGAGTGTGACAAATGATGAATTTTACAGGCTTGGAACTACTCAATTTTGAACCAAATTTGTCACATCACACTATACTCACTATATTATATGTACAAAGGACTTGTTTAAAACATTCCTGACCACAAAATAGCTCTTTAATCAGCTATTATTACTCAACCGACAGGATATTATTGGCCACAGGAAGTGGCCAATAAGTTGCGAGGTGTATGTGCAAAGCGATGTGCCAAATTGTAAAGTGCACTTGTTATAAAGACAATTAAGTGTAATTCAAAATGCCATTCTTGCCTTAATTGTTACAAGAAGTAGTTCGATACTGGTCTTCCATTGTTTTTTCACCAAGAAAGCCCTGTACTTTATTTTGAATTTCTTCTTTCATCTTTATGTCCTTTTCTCCATTAAAGGCCTTTTCATAATCTCTTTTTATACTTTGCCAAAATAGTACTTGTCATTCTGTATAATGCCTAGGCAAAGTATATAGAATACTAGCTGAAAACTCGCACTTCGCAACGGAGTACATTTAAATTAAATACAACGGTCAATGTATGCAACTAATGCCAAAAAATATAAATATATATATTTATAATAAATACAACGATCAATGTATACAATTGATGTAAAAATATATATATATATATTTATAAAAAAATCGGAACGGATATTTTTATAGACAAAATAATGTAGAAGAAAATATTCATATTAAATCTAATAGCATACTAAAGAATATAGTACAGTTTGAGGAACATAATATCTTTTATTTTATTTTAATATTTTTTTGGATAATGTCCAATCGTCTGCCACATTGGCAAGAAAAAAAATTTTTTTTTTGTCTATTTAGTTGTTATGCACATGACGATAAATTTATTTAATGTACCAGAAAAAGAAATCACGTGATCAGCATTTAATAAATTTAATTCTAAAAATTAATCGTTAAAAATTCACCAAAAATCAGAAAATGGAGGGAAAGATTCGAAAAAGATCTCATTTTAAAGGAATTCTTATGATCTTTCCCGTGATATACATTTTATAACCCTCAAATTATTATTTTAAATGCAAACTTAAAAAAATCCAAGAAGAATTTTTCAAAAATCTTTCTTAGTGCACCCCTACACTATAAGAAGAATCGCCATGCAAAATTTCAGCCCTTTAGGTCCAGCGGTTTGGTCTGTGCATTGTATGTCAGTCAGTCAGTCACAGAACTGTTTTATATATATAGATTAAAATAACACAGAGATTTCATACTTTGCCTAAAAATGTCACATTCTATAGATTACCTAGACATTCTAGAGAATTACTATATTTCACACATTGCTGTTAACATATTTGTATATATATAAAAACCTGTATATATACTCACATATATATATACAGTCAAACCTCGATATCTCGAACTTGAAGGGAGAGACAAAAAAATTCGAAATATCGAAAATTCGAATTATCGAAAATCATATGTCATTAGTAGTAATAGGGAAAATAAAAACTTTTTTACATACCTCTTTAAAAAGTAATCCATATTTTTATTTTAATAAACACTATTTACAAAATTCTTTGAAAAAATATTCAATTGTTGCTTGCTTCAGAGAAGAGTCTGAAATTTTATCTATTACACTTTCTAAGTGGACAATGGCTTTAAATGTGTCCTCTTACCTATTTAGTTGACTTTCAACATATCCCCTCAAAGATTCCACTGCAAAAAGTCCTTTGTTTGTCACATTTGGTGGCAAATGGCGGATTTCGTTCTCCTCTTCTTCTGATAATACACAAGAAGCTTTCGCCTGACCGATGATGTCATTGTTCTCCCACTGACCACACACTATTACCGTATCATCTACGACAAAGTCATTAAATTCCATATTATCGAGGTGAATGAGCATCGAGGCATTAACTTGAATGCAAGACAGCACAGGCATGCATTCACATCTGTAGTTTTTTCTTTCACTCCTTGTTACAAAGATAAGAAATTCTACAATCTTCTTGGAAGCCACCCACCTCATGATTTTTGTTCATGCCTTAATTTCCTGTTTTGTTAAAACCACCCCAACCCCTCTAGAAAGTAACCTTGGAGAATAAAAGGAGAAAAAATAAAAGAAAGGATCGATGGTCACTGCATATGCATGGCAACTAACTGAAACGAGATAAGAAAAAAAATAAACAAGAATTTCATCTCCCATCTTGGAGGGTCAAGAGAAATTGTCATTTCATTGTGTTATCTTCCAACTTTATATCCCTTCTTTTTAAAGTTTATGCAGGGTTTTACCACTGTAATGTTTGAATAGCTTTTCTATTTTTTAGAAATTTCAATTTTTTGGATATTATTTTTTTGTTTTTAGAAAATTTTTCTTCTCTATTTATGGAAAAAAATTCAAGTTATCGAGGGATGAGCTAAAAAAATTTCGCCAAATCAAGGTTTTTTAACATTGAGTGCATAGGAAATTTGAAGGGAATTTTTATTTCTTCGAGATATCGAAAAATTCGTTAACATATTTGTATATATATAAAAACCTGTATATATACTCACATATATATATACAGTCAAACCTCGATATCTCGAACTTGAAGGGAGAGACAAAAAAATTCGAAATATCGAAAATTCGAATTATCGAAAATCATATGTCATTAGTAGTAATAGGGAAAATAAAAACTTTTTTACATACCTCTTTAAAAAGTAATCCATATTTTTATTTTAATAAACACTATTTACAAAATTCTTTGAAAAAATATTCAATTGTTGCTTGCTTCAGAGAAGAGTCTGAAATTTTATCTATTACACTTTCTAAGTGGACAATGGCTTTAAATGTGTCCTCTTACCTATTTAGTTGACTTTCAACATATCCCCTCAAAGATTCCACTGCAAAAAGTCCTTTGTTTGTCACATTTGGTGGCAAATGGCGGATTTCGTTCTCCTCTTCTTCTGATAATACACAAGAAGCTTTCGCCTGACCGATGATGTCATTGTTCTCCCACTGACCACACACTATTACCGTATCATCTACGACAAAGTCATTAAATTCCATATTATCGAGGTGAATGAGCATCGAGGCATTAACTTGAATGCAAGACAGCACAGGCATGCATTCACATCTGTAGTTTTTTCTTTCACTCCTTGTTACAAAGATAAGAAATTCTACAATCTTCTTGGAAGCCACCCACCTCATGATTTTTGTTCATGCCTTAATTTCCTGTTTTGTTAAAACCACCCCAACCCCTCTAGAAAGTAACCTTGGAGAATAAAAGGAGAAAAAATAAAAGAAAGGATCGATGGTCACTGCATATGCATGGCAACTAACTGAAACGAGATAAGAAAAAAAATAAACAAGAATTTCATCTCCCATCTTGGAGGGTCAAGAGAAATTGTCATTTCATTGTGTTATCTTCCAACTTTATATCCCTTCTTTTTAAAGTTTATGCAGGGTTTTACCACTGTAATGTTTGAATAGCTTTTCTATTTTTTAGAAATTTCAATTTTTTGGATATTATTTTTTTGTTTTTAGAAAATTTTTCTTCTCTATTTATGGAAAAAAATTCAAGTTATCGAGGGATGAGCTAAAAAAATTTCGCCAAATCAAGGTTTTTTAACATTGAGTGCATAGGAAATTTGAAGGGAATTTTTATTTCTTCGAGATATCGAAAAATTCGCGAAATCGAGGTTCGAGTTAGCGAGGTTTAACTGTATATTCATATAACATATATATACACTGGTGTAAGAAATTAAGACAATTTGCAGACTAGGTTGATTATTGCTAGAACTACTGTACCGATTTTAATGAAATTTGATATGTACATACATTGATACAATACAAAACAAATAACCATTCAATAATTGTAATATACACACATGATCTTGCATAACACTCGTTGGAGTCGGAAGGTATGAAACAGCGGTTGAAGAATAAACAAAAAAATGGGTTAATAGGGGGTATGGTCCCCTCTTACAGATATACAGGTCTCGCAGTGTGATTTCATACTTGAAATAAGGCATTTTATCATTTCCTGTAGCAATTGATCCCACTCGTTCAGCAATGCTGTTTTCATTCCCTGGATGGTTCTCGGAGGGGGGGTTGCGAGTTGCAATTGCCTTCCCCAGAGTGTCCCAGACATGCTCTATAGGGTTAAGGTCTGGAGATCTGGCTGGCAAATTCATCCGGCAAATATCCTCACTCTAGAAATTCGTCGACCAGAAGAGCTGTATGTGGCCTCGCGTTATCGTCCATTAAAATGAACTCAGGGCCAACTGCACCCCTGAAAAGGCGTACATAGGGCTCCAAGACCTCATCCCTATACCTCACACAGTCACAGTGCCTCTTTCAAAGACATGAAGAGGTGTACGGCCATCTAACATGATGCCTGCCCAGACCATTAAACCTCCTCTGCCATAATGGTCGATTTCGCGGACATTAAAGGGTAGGTAGCGGGTCCCTGGTTCTCTCTATATGAATGTACAGCGAGAATCGGTGTTTAGGCTGAACTGGGACTCATCAGTGAAGAGAACGGTCACCCATTGATCCATACTCCAATCTCTATGCTCTCTGCACCATGATAAACGGATTCTCCTGTTCGTAGAAGCGAGCGGGACGCAAACAGCAGGTCTTCTTGCAAATAACTCTCTCTCATGAAGTCTTTTGGAAACAGTCACGGGTTCCTGTGGCTGCATACAAGTCACGAGAGAGCTGAGAAGCTGTAGCACTCCTGTTACGCCTCGCTATAATCGACAAATGGTGATCTTCTCTGGCCGTCGTGGCTCTTGGACGACCTTGCCCAGGCTTTCTCTCGATGGATCCGGTATCCTGGAACTGTTTCCATAAGTTACACACGGTGCTGGGCATTAAATTAAACTCTCTACAAATTTGGACTTGATATTGGCCTGCTTCTAGTCTCCCCACAATTCGCCACCGCATTCCGTGATCTAAACGTTAGTGGTTACTCATTTTTACTGTTGCAATTTGAAATTAACCGATTGCTGCAAAATAACACCAAGAAATTCACCGAGGTGTACTAGCGAACGAAATGAGTCTTAACTTACACACGCTTATAAAGCCTGTTTCTCTACTGGCTCCACCTACACACACGGTTACGGTTACGTATTTGACATACAAGATTTGCATTTTTGTCTAGATGCAGTGGTTTTACATTCAGTTCAGTTCTTTTCATGAAATTCGATAAAATATGCAAATTCTCTTAATTTATTTCACCAGTGTAACATATATATATATACACATATGTATAATATATGCATTGTACATATACAAATCCACAGTGGTACCTCAGTACTTATCGTTAATTGGTTCCAGAAGGCAGGGCGATTACCAAGCAAATTTGTCCCATAAGGAGTAAGGTAAATTGAATTAATTTGTTACAGGAAACCAGAAATTTCATATTTTACTGGTCAATTTTTAATTGAATGGGTGGTTTTTTTTAAAATAAAAAATCTTTAAACTAGACAGACAACTTAAATCAAGAATTAGATTAAATAAAATAAAATTTATATTCACTTAATCTATACTGAAAGGAATTAATGGCTTAAAGGAATAGTAACAAAGTAGAAGAGGAGAGGTGTTATTACTTGTAAAGACTGTCCATGACTGGCTAAGTATTTCACTGCTCCTAGCACTCATTCCAGGCTTGTCTTGTAACAGTTCGGTATGCCTTTGTTTTGCCTTATCACAAATTATTCCTTGGGATAAGCTATCACCTGCTAACTGTTTTTCATAATCCTAATGTACAAAAATTTCTCTCTCTCTCTCCTTTTTTTTTTTTTTTTTTTTTTTTTAACCCCCCCCCCCCCCTTCTTCTGTTGTAATAATTGTTACATCTGGTCATGGCCTTCCCACCTCTAGTAACATTGATTTCTTTAATAGTTTCTTTGTTTACACTATTGAAGAGATCGCTGTTCTAGGCATTTTCTACAGTGCAGTGAGATCAGACATGTGGCCACCATGCTGATACTTAGATATTATCTCTTTTCTGTCCCATCGTGATTCTTAATTTTTTTTCTTTATATACATATATATACATATGTTCAAAAGTCAGGTGGTGTTTTTGTGTGTATATATATATATATATATATATACACACACACACACACACACAATATTCTCTTTTTGCACAGGGGATACATTCCAGGGACTACTATTAAAAAAAAAACTGTTAAATAAGATACAGTAAAGAATTTATATTTTATTTATTTATTTTGTTTTTATATATATATATATATATATATATATATATATATATATATATATATATATATATACATACAGTTGGCTCTCTGTTTAACGACTTTCAAGGGACCGTGAAAAATAGTCCTTAAGTAGAGCATCGTTAAACAGAGAGCCAACTGTGTGTATATATATATATATAGGTAACCCTCCTATAACATGGTAAATAGGTTCCTAGAAAATGCCGTGTTATATGAGACCCAGAAACAGTAAAAAAAAAAAGGGAGAGTTATGTTCTGAAAACATTAAAAACAAACATTTTTTTAAAATTCCATATAAGCAACTTAATTTTTATTAAAAATATGAATGTATGTAAAACACAAAATGAAAAGAAACAAAAAAATATTATTTTCAATTAATGCAACCTTAATTTAATAAATTTCTTCCTCATCGCTGCTCAGTACAATCAAACGAGAACGTTTTATCGATTGAACAATATCACCTTCACTTTCAGAACCTTTTTCTTCATTTAGATTTCTTGCACCTTCTATCCTCTTTAAAACAATCTGTAATTTAGGTTTATTTGCTGTTTCTTACAAGGTCATTGTAGATTTACGGTATGGAGATAGACAATTTTGCAGCTCCCTTTTGAATTTTCTGCTGCTTTCCGTGGAAGGGTCTGCATTCAGGAAAAATGATTCAAAATTTTCAGCTAAGCTTAGGCCTTGTAATTTTATAGAGTTATAAATGAATAAATTATAATTTGTTTATACGTTTTCAAGTAAAGCCACTGTAGTTCATTATTCCTTACCATCATTATTTTAAGTTAATTCAGTTTTTAAATGTCTTGAACAAAAATCATGTTACCTAGTGCTATAGAAGTACAGTATTGTATAAAGGTTTTCGCAATTTTTTTTATCGTGTTAGAGCAAAACTGCGTTACAGGTTGCAGTGTTATACGAGGGCTCCCGCAATTTATCTTATCGTGTTAGAGTGAAACCATGTTGTAAGATGTCGTCCTGTAGGAGGGCTACCTGTGTATATATATATATATATATATATATATATATATATATATATATATATATATGAAATGTCTGGATGGACATCTCATGAAATAGTAGTAATATTATCACATATTTATATGTGCATATAAAAATTGGAGTTAGGTTCTACCTAAATATACTTAATAATAATAAAAAAAATTCACATAAAATTTGGATGCAATCAACTGAACTTGAATAAATATGCAAGAGCAAATGCACAAATTTATTTTGATTATGTTTATACGTTTATTTTTTGAATTGAAAAGGTGTGATAGTCATAAGTGGTTAAGAATACTTTGAATTTGTTTATTTACACATACATATAAAATTCAGTCATTCAATGTCACTACAAGCAATAAACGTGCCCATTTACTGTTGTCTTTAAGTGGCGAAAAATCCTTCTTGTCACTGGAAATATTAAATGGCAATATATCTAAAAGTGTATCTTGAGTAAAATTAACATCTTGTGTTTCTTTTGTTTCACCGGTTTTGAATACTAATTTGGTTTTCAGACGCTATGATTTTATTTTTGTTAGTTCTTTATAAGATTCTTCATAATGTGACATAATCATTTTTAAATCAAGTTGTTAATTGCACAGCTCATTCAACATTTGTAAGAAAATGATATCCAAGTTTATTGGTTATTTGGTGGCCGTTTACAATTGTACTTTCAGGTAGTGGAACCATTCCTTCATCATCACTACTTTAAACTAATGTGGAATCATCTAGATTCTCTGAAATACTCAGTAACATTACACTCATTATTTTTAGATTTTTAAGCCATGTTAAAATTAAAATTAGTGAAAAAAAAATAATCAGCACTTTTTCTTGGATCGGGTTTTCTTAAACCATGTTTAAAAAAAGTGAAAAAATAAAATATAAAATTGGGTGTATATATATATATATCATACTTAGATATATGTTTTTAAGTCAGATGCATGCTCTCTCTCTCTATCTATCTATCTATCTATCTCTATCTGTATCTATCTATATATATAATAGATTCTCGATATAGAAGATCAAAAACCCAACGAAGCAGTATTATTTGTGCAGTGGTGCCGAGCACGATAACGGCTCAGAAGTTAAAGCTTATCTTCCAACATCGAAAGAAAAATAAAATAAGTTGAGCCAAAACAAATTTAAGATAAAATTATTCTCAGTCATTATTTTAAAATCATTTATTTAACTTTAAAGAATTAAAATCATTTTAAAAATACATTAACCGGCTACATATCCCAGTAGAAAGAAACAATTAAGTAATAAAAATACAAGACTATAACATGTCAAGTACCACAAATAAATCTATGCAACAGCGATACACCACCGCTGAACTGCAATTTCATTCTGTATTTATAGTCCAAGAACAAGGTTAACAAGCTGCAGTTACATTTCTAGCAGCCAATCACAAAACAACAACGAAAATTAGAATATTGACAGAAAATTTGAATATTCCCGATAATTTGCATTTAGAGAATGAAAATGCAATGAGAGTTTTAACTTTCACCGAAAATGACGGTTATGTCATTTTCTAACATGGCACTGTTTACTAAAACGTCGTTCGATGCATTTGTACAACGTACTTCGCGGTAAAGCTACCATACGAGGATACATGATTAAATTAAAAGGAAATGACTGGTGTTTTATATTTTTAGGTGCTTTTTATTTGTGTATAGTTGCTGGGATATAATTAAAGTTAGAGATAGCGACCTTTTATAACTAAAATATGCCGATAAATGGCACTGACTTCTAACATATATATATATATATCTATATATACATATATATATATATCTATTTATTTATATATATATATATATATATATATCAATATCAGTTGTGCACCCAGGGGGTGGGCCCTGGACCCCCCCCCCTTCCAAAGAAATAGAAATTGCATTATGAATATTGATTTTGCATTATAAATATTTTTATCTGTTCATCTCGCTCGCCACCCCCCCCCCCCCCCCAAGTAAAAATCCTGGATGCGCCACTGATATATAGGTGTCCGGGCTAAAAGTATCTAAAAGTTATGACTTATTTTTATGGAACTACCCATTAGAATTTTTTTTTAAATATTCAAATAGAAAGAACATCTCAAGTTTTAATATCAATAGATTTTGATGTATGCACCTTTTATACCACGATAAACGTCTAAATGGTAATCCAGTTCTCTCCAAGTGTTTTGAATCATATCAGGTGTTATTAGATGAAATGCTTCAATGATGTGCTTCTTACACTCAACTATGAATTTTTTTTTATACACAACGGATTTAATGAGTCTCCAACCAAAAAGTCTAATGGAGTCAAATCCGGAGACATTGGTGGCCATGCAATTGGGCTCCCTCTTCCAAAACATGATCAACAGTGTCATCAGTCACAAAAACTTTAGGATGTTTGCCAGTGTGAGATACCAAAGTCCCTGTCTCCCTTAAAGTTCTATCCCTTTGATGTGTGGATTTTGATGTCAGAGGACTGACATTCCATTCTGTTCGCACGCATCGCTGAACATGCACCATTGATTTAAATTCCGTTAACCAAAGCACAAACTGCACCTTTAGCTGTGGCATCCTCATCTTTACACTAATGAAACCCATGGAAAAGGTTTTGCACCTGTGTGCCGATAGCTCACTACTGCACACATGTAAGCCTGAACGGTCTGAACCCAAAAAATCTTGGAGGGGTTTATAATCCATTGAGGAGCAGTCTACTATACTTTAATGGGTAGATCCATAATAATAAGCCATAACTTTTGGATACTTTTAGCCTGTACACTGTGTGTATATATATATATATATAATATAGTTACGACCTGGTCTGTTAGTATCTCTGAATGTTTGTAACATGAATGTTTGCAAGTTAGGTGGTGTGTATATGTATACATATATATGCATAGATATATATACACATGCACACACACACACACATACATATGGTGGACAAAATAATACGAACACCTGTGAAATAATGGAAAATCTTTATTAATAGAGGGTTGGACCACCCTTTGACTGAAGTACAGATTTAATGCGACGTGGGATAGATGCATAAAGGTCATGGACAATATTTAAAGGAATATTAAGCCATTCCTCCTGCAGAGCGGTCTCTAATTCCGAAAGTCCGGATGGAGGTAGAAATCGGGAAAGAAGTTTGGACTCCAAATATTGTCATAAATGTTCAATAATATTAAAGTCCGGAGACTGAGGGGGCCAGGCGAGATGTTCAACTGCATCGTCATGCTCTTCGAACCATTCTTGAACACACCTAGCAGTGTGGATAGGGGCGTTGTCGTCTTGAAAAAGCAGTCGCTCTCCAGGGAATACAGTCTGGACAAAAGGATGGACATGATCCCCTAGAACGCTTAGATAGTGATTGGATTTGATCCTCCCATGCAGAATTACAAGTGGCCCAAGACCACGCCAAGATATCGCACCCCATACCATAATGGAGCCACCCCCATGCTTCACAGTCGGCAAGAGGCATTCAGGATGAAACGCTTCTTTGGGCTTTCTCCAGACATAAACGCATCTGGTCGTCTGAAATAAGGTGAATGACGATTCATCTGACCATATTACCTGTTGCCACTGCTGTAGGGACCAGCCTTTGTGATTTCTGCACCATTGGCGTCGCTTGAAAGCATTAGTTGCTGTCACCAAGGGTTTACAAATTGCCACTCTGCCATAAATGTTCACAGCATGAAGTTCCCTTTTGACAGTTTTTGTTGAAATGGGGTCCTGGAGATGACTGTTCATTTCGGATGTTATCTCGGATAACGATTGCTTGTGCTTTCGGGCTACTATGCGCTTCAAGACCCGTCTATCCCTATCAGCAAGCTTGGACTTTCGGCCACTGTTTTGTTTTGAAGACATCGTCTTACCCTCTTTCATGTACGCTGTCATAACGGCTGATACCATACTCCTTGCAAACCCCAAAAGGTTTGCTGTTTCCGTAACTGATACTCCACTTAAATGCGCTCCAACTATCATTCCTCTTTGGAACTCTGACAGGTCTGACATTTCAACTTATCACAGACAGTTCGATAGAAGCATGCAACGTAGGTGACTGCTGTTGAGAGACTGATACCTTCCTCTTAACGCTCACTAGGTGGCATACTTCTGTTGCAAGTGGCGCGGGTGTACTGCAGGTGTGAAATACATCATACTTTTTCACAGGTGTTCGTATTATTTTGTACTCCATCTGTATATATATATATATATATATATATATATATATAACAAATTTTTGTATAAAAGTTCCTTGAAAATTCCAAATTTTAAAAATTTTTGCCCTATTGCAACAACGTAATTTTCTTTGAAAATTCGTTAAAGAAATATAGGAGCAATATCTTTGTGAGAGATATTTTCAGAGTAGTTTTGTAATGAGAGCAAATTAATTGCTCTGGTTCGGATAAATGTCTGAAACAATAAAAATCTGTTGGAACAAAATCAAATGCATCCCAAAATGGTGGTTCCCTGTGGATAAATAAATGAAAAAAAACTTGCACGAAAACCAATTTGATCGGAACTTTTCATTTTGGTTCATATCTATTTCAAGCCCAAGGCAGAACTGCCATAGTTTTATTTAGTGATTTTCACAATATGTTCGTATTATAATTTCCACAATTATTTTAAGAGTGTCTAAATTGAATCTTTATTAGTGGAAACTGTGTCATAAATTTCAGAGAAGAGAAAACTGGAATATAAATTTTTGAAAGCTATTAATAGTGGTACTACTATGCTAAACATAAGATATTTTATGGCAATTGTTATTAGATTTTGTGTTGTTCTGCAAAATAAATAATTTCTATACTTAATGAGTACACATTAGTAAATGTAATAAAATAACCCTAAGTTCAGCTGCATACTGAAATTGATATTAGCTTTTATTTGTCATACTATCATTTGTCAAAGAAATGAGTGATATTGGGAAATGTTGTTTCATATAAAGTATTGTATTGTATAATTAATATTACAGAAATTAAACACGAAAATTTGAATAAAACAACCTCCACCTCAGGTTTTTTTTCATTGACCCAATCTGCAAATGATTTATGAAGTAATCTAAAGACAGACACACACACAGGATTTCGAAAAAATCTTGAATTGTTTGTCAATTTAATGTAAACCCTATATATTTTTGGTTAAAATATATCATTGATATTAAGTGCATATGAAAATGAAGCCTTTTACTTTTTTTAAATGAGTATTTTCATGAAATTTCCCCAAATTAATTAACCTTTTTTTTTTCTTCTCTTTGGTGTGTGTGTGTACATGTGTGCGTACATACGTGAGAGGGAGTCAGTCAGTCAGTCATCAAGTATTAGAACTTTTTATTGATAATTTATAGATGTTAACTGAGGCTTTAAAAGATTCAATGCCAGAAATATTCAAATAAAATTAATGTTCTTGAGTTTGAAATTTAATCAGTCTTTACATTTGTTAGAAGTTTAAAAAACCAGCAGAGCCCATTTATTATTAATGAATACATGTTAAATGCAGAAATTTTTTAAGTTCCCAAACAGTATCTTTTCCCAAAAAATTAGATCCTTTGTTATTGGGCTTCATTATTGAGAATTCCAAATTTTACTTCTTCATGGTGTCTCTGGAAATAGTAAATTTTGAATAATGCACTTATCAGATAGTCACAAATAACTACCTGAAAAATCTGAAACAGTTGCTTAGGGTTTTTAAAATGTCATTTTTCTTTTCATTATGTAATATGTGGCTTAGGGTTTTTAGAATGTCATTTTTCTTTTCATTATGTAATATGTGGCTGTTGATATAGAAGAGCCAAATATTCACTTTTATTTTTGCATTGAAAATTGTGATGATCTGAATAAAATGTAGATAGAGAAATAAATTTTGTTGAAATCTAAGTAACAAAAGTAGTAAATTGCATTTAATAGCCATTAATAAAAAAGTATCTTGTGGTCCAGATGTAGTAAATATGGAATCTGGAATAAACTGAAGCAACTTTTGCACACTTGCTATAAAAATCTACTAATATATTGGGGAAAATAAAGGGAATTTATCACTCAGGTAATGCACCCAGCTTTTAACTTTCAGAGCATGTCTGATAAAAGTGTTCTAATCCAACTCTGTTACATCCTTTAAACCTTTGACGCGTGGTGGTTGCGCCGCAAAACCACACATTTTCGATTTTTTTTTCTCAATTTTTTCCTCGATTTTTCAGTTAAAACTTATTGATTACTTATCTTTTACTTCTAAATAACACTAACATATAGCAAAATCATAAATTTTGAGCTCTTATTCCTTCCAATATGCCGTTATTTAAAGGTCATTTTTAATGACCCAAAATAACCTCTTTTTATCCATACAAACAATCTTAAATTTCAGAAATTATTTATCCTACACCATCATGTCTATCATAAACAATAAAAAAATAGCATTTATTTGAACCAGATACATAAAACACGTTCCTTTTTTTAGGGAAATTTTCTGTGGTCGCGCCCTGCAACCACCACGCACCTACGACATTGACATGTGAATACCAGGCTAAATAAACACAGCCGGCGTTCGCTGGTTTTCAATACAAGGGGTATCTATTATTACTGGAAAAGATCGTTTGAGAGTGAAAAGGGGTCTTTCACATGCACATTATACCACATCAACAACAGGTTTTCTTTATCAACAGGTGCACGTTATAAATACATGCATTTTATCAACAACACGTGCCCTTTATATCCTCAGAAAACATGTGTTTTTGGTGTTTCTCGTTTAGGACTTTTCAGTTTGTGCTTTTCTATGTGTCGAACCTTATGTTTACTCCCAGGCTAGTACAGAAAATTTTATATAGTAGAAAATTTCCGTTTTCCGTTATTTTGTGCGTTTAAATACATTGTATTTTTTTCTTGAAAATAGTATTCGCGTAAAAGTTTTTAAATTTAAAATAATTAATAAGAATATATTTTAGTATTTTGTAATTTTTTTTTCTATTGTTGACATTCAAATGTCTCGCAAAGGGCTCGGAATAGCTGAGGCATTGGCCTTGTTTGACGAACTTCCTTCAGATCCAGAATCAATAATCTCGGATGATGATAGTGAAATAGAAGAAAATGTGCCTTTATTACCTACTAATGATATTCTTGAGGCTGAAAGTGATGATGAATCAGAAAATGAAGATGAAATAGATGCAAATTTACCGGGCCCCTCCAGAGTTACCCAAGTAACGTTGAATAACACAAAGATATTGAATAAATGGATTCCCGAATTTTCTGAGGAATATGGCCCAGTTGAAGAGATTTCACTAATGGAGGATATAACACCCATTAGTATATTTATGTCTTTCTTTACTGTTGAATTTATGGAGAAATTAGTTTTTGAAACTAATTTATATGCAACCCAAAAAGGTAAGCCCTTTTCCCCTATAAATCTTCAGGACATGATGACTTTCATTGGCATAAATATTCTCATGGGAATAAAAAAGCTCCAAGCTATCATGATTTTTGGTCCACCAACGAAATTCTCCACGATTCTTATGTGTTGAAGCAAATGGCAGTAAGAAAGTTCACTTGGATATTAGGAAATTTACACTTGAATGACGACAGCTTGATGCCAAAAACAGAGGACAAAAATTTTGATAAACTTTATAAACTTCGGCCTCTACTAACTCATTTGTCTGAGAAATTTAGTAGTCTGTTTAGACCAGGAAAAAATCAGTCGATTGACGAGTCGATGATTCGTTTCAAAGGGAGAAGCTCCCTAAAACAGTATATGCCCAAAAAACCCATAAAACGCAGGTATAAGGTGTAGATGCGGTGCGACCAAAGTGGCTATGCTTGTCAATTTGACATTTATATCGGTAAAACCCAGGAAGCCGAAAAAAATTTAGGGGAAAGAATAGTAAAAATGCTATGTGAGGCCTTGTATGGTAAAAACCATAGGGTGTACATGGACAATTATTTTACATCTTATGAACTTTTCCGATATTTAGAAACAAAAAATGTATTTTGTTGTGGAACAGTAAACATGAAAAGAAAAAATCTTCCCAAAACATTGATGTAAGATAAAAAATTAAAACGGGAGGATTTTGACTGGGCAGTTAGTGAGGACCACATAACTTGCCTAAAGTGGAAAGATAAAAGATGTGTATCAATTTTGTCTAGCCTAGCTGATCCCATTTTCCCATCCACTGTAGAAAGGAAAGAAAAAAAATGGACAAAAAGTCCAGGTACAGTGTCCACAAGCCATAAAGGATTATAACAAAAATATGGGGTATGTGGACTATTTCGATCAACTGAAAAGCTTATATGAAATTGATAGAAAGAGTAAGAAATGGTGGCATCGCATTTTATTTCATTTTGTTGATGTCACAATTGTGAATTCCTTCATTATATATCGAATGCTTCCAGAATGTGATCCAAACTTAACTCTTAAGTCTTTCAGAATGGGTATCATCAGCAGTTTGATTACAATGGGAAATAAAAGATCTGTTCCCAAAAGAAAACTATCAAGCCCTGTTTGCATAAAAAGCCACAAACCTCATGTTTCAGACCCAAAAAGATTGAAAAATGCCGACCATATGCCAATAAAATGTAAACCACGGCGGTGCACATTTTGTAGCACAAGGGAAAAACCCCACAGAACAAGATTTATGTGTGAAACATGCAATGTAGGTTTATGCATGTATCAAAAAGACAAAACATGCTTTGAACAATTTCATGAGAAATAACTCTTTGTTCTTTGAAATGTTTTAAAATTTCACCGATGTTTTTTCTACTATACCGAAATTGTACGAATGTTTATTTTTTTCATTTTTTTAATTTTAAATTTGTAAAATAATGTTAAAATATATATACTTCATTTTTAAATGCAAATTATCTAAGAAGTTTACATTTATCGTCATTCATTGGAAACGCTCACGAAACAAGGTAAGTTTTTTTCCCCTTCTAACACAGCTAAGTTTCAAAGACCTAGATGCGTGCTGGTTGCACTGCGCGACCACCACCCACACATGAATGGGAGAATGTAGATTTTTTTTCATTCATATATTATTTGTCTCAGGGATCAGGACATTCAATTTTTAGAGTTTTTTAGTTTAAAATTTACAAAAATAATATTTTGCGCGTCAAAGGGTTAACTGCTGAAAACTTCAGTGGCTGAAGTCTAAGAACTTCTTAGTCTGAACCTTAACATTTGTTATTTTGGTATTGGACTGAGCCAGAATTATACTTGTTTCACATAAATATTTTCATCTGGTGTAATTTTCCCATAGATAGTTCAAGAAATGTCATCATATATCACATGAGTACCTCTTATCTAAAATACTTGGGACCAGAAGTATTTTGCATTAACAAACACCTTATTATAAACAGAATGAGTAATTGATCTTCCATTTCAGCAATTAGTTATCATTTTTAGACAGTAAAAATAAAAATTCTCTTACATGTATTCAATAATGTTTTGATGATTAAGTTCAGATAATTTTAATAATGCTGTTGGGCATGGGATGAGGTGTGGAGCTCTTTATCAAATTAGACATAAAGCCCAGGGGATAAGAAACATCTACAGGATCTCAATACAGCTTTTGTTAACAGAATAGTTGCCTTCAGTGAGTTAACCATTGTTTGTAACCAAGGAATGTGTATTTGTAAGAGTTATTTTAAGGTAACATTAGGGACCCCAGAGGCTGATTTATGGTTTTTTAAAAATCATTCTTTTGAAATTATTCAATCTATTTCTTGAATAACTAAAAAAAAAACAAAAACAAAAAAAAAAAAAAACTGGTAAATTATCTCATATTCTTATGCTAAATGTTTTGTCATTTTCCTAATCTTAGGACGACGGGTTGGGGCTATAGGTGGGATGGTCCAGTACATCCCAGCGGAAGTGCCACAGCAAATCCTATCCATGGAAGCAATCAATTCCATGGTGATAACGAAGTGTGCTTGACTAGGTCTCAGCATGTTCTGTCCTTACAGGTCCTTTACAAAATTCTCTAAACTATCTCAGTAATGTCCACTGTGGCTGACACTTGTGTCTATACACATCCCTCATATGATGATAAATTTTGACTTCATTAACCCTCTGACTGCTTATTCCGCGATTTCCGTGTGCAACGCAAATGTAGCAAAATTTGTTCATCCCACAATTTTCGTGGGCATAAACTTTTTTTCATTATTTAACAGTGCATTCCAGGTTTTCACCATTTAACCAGTGATAATGCTATAAATACAATATTTAGCCTTTTAATCAGGTTTTGGCTAAAATATGCAATAGTTATTCACTGATTTTTTTTATATTTGGGTCAGTTCATTGAGGTTTTTTTTTTTAAACGCTCTTACTCTTGTTCATTCGCTATTTTCAAATCAGAGATGACGGGCAGAAAGTGATTAGCGAGTGACAAAACATATTCCTGATGATTTTGCATATTCTGAAAGAGATATTAGTTATCCATACGAAAGTGATAGTTGTCATTTGGGACTATAATAATAGAATAGGTGGTGTTGATTTAGGTGGCCAAGAAATGCCATACTACCCAATGCTCAGGAAATCAACAATGCGAATGATTGAGCAAAGTATCCAAAACTATTCTGATGTAGATACGAGCAGTACGCCTGGAAGACAAAGTTCCACTCTCAAACCTTTGAGATTGACAGCATGTTATTTTGCAAGCTAAATACCTCCTTATCCCATAAAAAAGAGCTTCAAAGACAGTGTGCTGTTTGTTGGTCCAAAAAAACTGAAATTGGCAAAAAAAAAAAATTGCTAAGAAATGCAAATTTGGTGCAAAGAATGTGAAGTTGGACTTTGCCTTGAACCATGGTTTGAGATATAATATACTTAACTTAATTTTTAAGGTAATTTGTGTTAGTAAAGTATTTAGTAGATACGTTTTACTTTTTTATTTTATGTAATAAATAGGAATGTAACCACAAATTAATTGAGTTATTTTCAAAAATTGGTTTTTATGTGATGGCTGAAATGGATTTTTCTGAAGGTATCATTTCTCATGCTCTAAATCTATTTTACAACAACAATAAAAAAAAAATGCATATTTGAATTCCCAAATATATATAGTTTTTGAATATGCAATTAAAAAAAATGCAAGTTTTGAAATGGTTTTGGTTAAAAAATTGAGCAGTCAGAGGATTAAAACCTGCTGCCATTAAAAATTGAATAACTGTTCGTTGGGCCTGTTTCGACTAAACCATGTCATGACCATATGTGGTCACTTTGCTTAAACATGTTCAAACAGCACACCATAGCAGTTTTGTTTTGTAACAAACATCATCTACTGGCACAAGCAAAAAACTCTTGGTATTGAAACACTGCCGCTAAAACAAAATCTTACTTTCATTTGGGCCAATCTTATAGAAGGAGGGAATAATTGAAAGAACCATTTTGTTGACATAATTTTTATGTATTAATGGTGAAACAGAATCCTTTTCTTTGCAGCTGGAATTTTGATGTAAGATATATTCTTTTGTAGGTCAAAAGTAATTTACGAACAGCCATCACCATTCCAGAGAAGTCTTGGTCTCGTTTCCGGGATATATTTGCCGATTATGTAGACAAGATGAAAGAACTGTCCGAAAAATCTGCTGCAGGGGGTAAATGAAGGTTCTCCTCTCTAGTGCCATCCTGAGCAAAATCAACTGTACAGAGACATTTCTAGTAGTATGCGACACACGTTCTTTGCAGATTCCGACTGTCCCGCTGGTGATTGTTTAGGTGCTGTTATTTGTTCCCGGTGAAATGACTGTTTTCTTTGTTGCGTCGCTATAAAAGAGAATAAATACTTTATACAGAAAAATTTAAGAAAAGCTTAGCGCCCTGTGCATACATTGGGCCCTCTCTTCTATGGACCAGAAACCCGGTGAAATATATAAATGCTCTAGCTGCATCATTTTTATTTGTTATATGTTAGTACTAATTCCTTTGAAAGGCTTGGAGAGATGCAAGCATAGTAAGTGCATTTTCTTTTCGTAACACAAAAACTTTTCTATTGAAATTAGAAAAAAAAAGTATAAATTTACCTACACTGAACCGGTGATCAGAGTGTGAAATGTCTATTGTTTTAAATGTGAAATTATGTGTGTGTGCCATTTTATGTCTGACTAGCATTATTTTTGCTTTCCAGTTTTGGAGGAATGTTTATAAAAAAAATTTTCCTTTTATTAAAACTTTATTATTTTAAAAGTATATATATATATTAGCTTGACTCTGGGCTACTTGCTGTTTGAAATTGCACGTTTGCTTTACCAGTATTCCAAATTGAAAAGTGATTCTTATTGTGATTTTAGATTGAGCAATTTTGTATCTAGTCTTTTCAAACTACAATTTTAATGCTGTTCTCTAAAATGCTCTTGATTGTACTGTGGTTACCTGTACAGTGTAGCCTTGTTAATATTTTAGATATATAAATATACAAATGTTCTTTGAAATTTTTGCTGTTAAAGTTTCAGCTTTTTTATTGAGATTCTTTATCAAAATGAAACTATTCTTTAATGATAGCCAATGTTGAATAATTTGTACTGCATCAGTAATGTTATGGCAAGTAACCTGCATATAGATATGCTTTTAAAGCCTGCATTTCTAAAATCTCATTTTTACTGTATTCTTATTTGACAATAGCTGTATTTACCCTTTCGTATTTTTTTTCTTCACCTAGCATTGTCTGAAACTGCAAAAAATACTGTTGCATAACTTTTAGCTGAAGTGTAACTAGTCTGGTTTGATCATTGCTTCAAAACTATGTATGTACCTAGCCAAGTTAAGTATAAGGAAAATTGAAAAGTGGGGAAAACTTGGAAATCTTGATCCTTGCTTAAATGATCTGTTTTGTTTGAGATTTTAGAAATGCAACTTTATTTTTTTGTATTCACCAAATGAGATATGTACTTTAAATACAGGTTACAGTATCACTGTTATTTGTTATACCCATTGTTAAAAAAGAAGTGATTGAAATTATATAATGTGCTCCTATGAAGCTCAGTTGGCTGTCAGTATTACAATAATTGAGTGTAGCATTTGGTATTCTTTGTTTCAAATCTCCAGAAAGATAGTTTTCTTGATATTTCTAAAATGGGAATATCTCAAACTTTCAGTTGATTTATGTGCTCGATTGGTTCAACTGAAAGCTGCTTTTATTGAAAAGTTGTTGCTTGTTACAGACTTGCTGGATTTACAATTTTGTGTCCAGTGATATGATTAAAATCAAAACAACAAAAAAAAAAAACTTTTAAAATATGTATTTTCTCTTATGGTGTAAAATTCTTGGGTGGGATCAGTGCATATATATTCATAAAAGTGAATTCACTGTAGTTTTAGTCTGTTGAAAACTTACTAGCAGTCTTTCTCTGTATATATATATATATCAAAAGTCTTTTGAATTGACTTAAAAATTAGTACATGACTTTGTACATTTTTATGGGCAGTTAGACCTTTCTTTTACTATTGTTCAAAGATCTATAGGAGGCCATTCTAGCATAATGCATTGGGTTATGAAGTACTGTTGTGTTTTGTATATAAATATTTGTGTATTAAGTGATCTTATATAATGATTTTTTCCCATGTTTTATATAAGCTCACCTACGAATATTGGGATATTTACAGGTTTTCTATGATTAGACTTTTTATTTTTACTGTTAAAAAATTTTGAAATATTCAAGCAAGTCTTTGAAGTTATAAAATATGTTTCATAAAATGCTTATGTAGAAATGCTATTATGAGTGCTCGATATGGAATTATAAAATTTGAATGGGGTTATAAAGTTTAATTAAATATTTCTTTTCCCTTGTATGCTTTTTGAAAATTCACATTTTACAGTAGAACTAATGACTGTACTGGCCTTACAAAAAAAAATTACCTCTAGCATGTTGTACAGAGTTTTTAATATGTGTTTACCTTCTAGATTTTATCAAAATATTTTACTTAACTAGCTATTCAAATAATGAAAGATTAATTTTCATGGTGTTAATTTTATCTTTTTAAATATATACTAATATTTAATAGCTAGAAACATTGGGTGAAGTTTAGTTTTTAATTATTTCAGTCTGATTAAGGCATTATAGTAACCTTATTTCATATTTAAAGCATAATAATTATCAAATTAAAATCTAAAAGTTTAATTATGGGAAAGCTAGGTAAATTGAACATTTTTAAAGCTTTCATATCAATAGAAAGATGTTCATATGGTTTAAATAGTACATTGTAAATTTTATGGAAGTTACATTTTGTTTTATAATATAAGTCTAATATATCAGTTAAAATGAAATTATAAAATTGAATTAAATAAAAAAGTAAATTATTTATCATATTAAACTTGTTTTAATAATTTGGTATATGATTAGATAACTTAATTTAAAACATCATTTCTGAAACTTAGTTGATACACTATAAAATTGACTCTTTCTCCTTGATAAAAGGATTTTAATATGTCATTTATTCTTTGTGATACAAATAGTCTATTCATTAGTTCTACTGAATGTCCAAACTTAATTTTAATAGTCTTTTTATGAATGTTGCTTTGCACCAAGCTATCAAAGTTGATGGGTTTTTCCTTTTAGTGTGGCTTGATGCAGTCGAAAGTGATCAACTTTTGGGTGAGCTTCACCTGCATTTGGTTTGAAATCACAAACATTTGCCAAATGCTGTAAATGATGTCGTTACAGGTATTTGTTCTCTGTAACTGACATATCTTTTCAAACACCGGCCATTTCTAGTTCTACTTTTCTAAATGCAGCAACTGTGAAGCTGCTGTTTTTTTATAAAAAACGAAGAAACATGTAAACTTAAATTTGTAAATTACCTTCCGTTATTTAAGTTTTGTAATCTCTCTCATTAAGGTCATGTGGTTCTTTCCTCCCCTCCCCCCTTCTTCACAGTTAAGATATGCCTTTCATTTATGATTTTTTCCCTGGGGTAACAGCAATTACACTGCCACTCTAAAATAAAAGTTCTGGGTATTGATGCCTGGTAAACTGCGCATCTATAGAATTTAAGAAGTTAGTTATTTGTTTGTTACATTGTTGTAAATTAAATGTTAGTGCAGCACCATAGAAATGTTTTGTTATATTTTTTCTTATTTGTGTGTTTATATATATGTATATGTGTGTATGTGTAGATATGTGTGTATATGCATACATACATATATATGCATATATAATGTAACTATATGTACATGTATAGTAAAATTCTCAAATAAAGTATCTAATTCTTTCTTTTTTCTTTCTTTCTGTCAAAAATCTCTTATTTCTAAAAAAATTTATTGAGAGTTTTACTGTATGTGAATAGCAAGGGCAGACGAAAGAAGAATTTTTGTATTTCATATATATATATATATACATATATATATATATTTCTTCCTTCTATCTAGCCCTGATTTGATTACATTCTTTTCTGTCATGTAGATTTTAAAAAATATTTTGAGCTGAACTACTGGAAAAATTATTGCATGAATTTGCATCATCCAGTAAGTTTGCTGTATTTGATCAGCAAACTTGATATCATTAATAATTTATATACTTAGGCAAAATTTGCAATACCAGAATAAGATATTTTTCTGACAGCATTTGATAATAAAAATATATTATGCATTTTAAATAGTGATCTGATTAATTTAAGTTTGTATATTTATATATTGTTCTTTCTTGTGTGCTAAAGAACTGGCTAGGATTCATTTTGTTTAAATGTTTATTTTTATGCATAAAATAAAGACAAAATTACAAGTTTTAAGTATTTTTGTATGTATAGATCTGCTTGGTTACATATTTTAAATCACTCCTTCCTAGTGCACCCTCAAAAATATGACTGTATTGTCCAATGCTTTATTTGCGGCCTGTATTTTATCAGCTTGTCCCTCCTCTTTTTTTAAAAATGTATTTCTATATTTGTATGCTTAATGGTGGTTAAGTACTTAGTTTTTAAATCTCATATGTTTGAGCAACTAAAAAGATTTGTCTTAGTTCTAAATTTTATTGCATTTATAAAATATATTTCTTAGTTCTATTAGAGGTGTAGTAGAACATCTCATCTAAATGAGGATACAAAATCAAAACACTCACTACATTATGCATTCAATATATTGTCATGGTAATGATAATACACAGCTCAAAATTATATATTTAAGCAATTTATCTCAATATATTTTTCTGCATTGACAGTAATAAATATTCTTAATTAAAAACATGCATTGTAATCAGTAGCATTGATTTTTTTACTTCTTTGCTTGAGACAGACAGTATTCATTATATCTCTGCATTTTAGCTGGTATTCTTCATTCATTTGCTATTTGCATTACTTTGTATATAAGGAACCTAATAAGAACAAAGTAAGTTTGCGTCATGAATATTTTCCCCATGTAGCTTCTTTTGGTAAATCAGATCCTCAGTACTGCATAGTTTCCTTTTGCTTTTAATATGTTTCCACAATACAAAGAACTTTGTCTTGATGAAAAGTGTTGCCATTCACTCAATTATTCAGATATGTTATTTTTAAAGTGCTGAACAAATTCTGAGCTATTAATTTTCTGCATAAAAATTTTAATTTGTTATCATTGTGAACAATATTATATTTCATCTGAAGATATTTTTGGGTAAAACTGTATTTATTGGGGGAGAAAAAAAATTTCCGCATTTGAATAGAATGCTTCTTAACAGAAATGCCCTTGTTAATTCAGCCTACAATTGCTTTAAAAGCATGGTTTTTAATTTTATATTATATTACCCTTTTGAAACATTTTATATATACATGTTATTTTTCATTTGAAAAGCACATTTTGACTCAATTAGGTATTAAAAATGATGGATGTAAAGTATCTCATTCACATATTCACTGTTGCTTTTTGTCTTAAAGTATCTTAATTCTTAATTCAATACAATGATTTTATCACCAGATTGATACTGAGACTATTTAAATAGTTATTTCTGATGCATTTTAAGTTAATTTTTACTTTCTTGTGTGTAGAGTAGTTATTTGAATGCAGTTGACCCAGCTTATATTTGAAGTTTGATCAGTACTGTTGAATCATTTAGATTACATAATTTATAAATTTTAAATAGTTCATATGATTCACCTTTAATTTTGTAGCAGCACCATTTCTCTCATTTTTTATAGTTTTATACTATCAAATTACCTTATGGTAAAAAAATATTTAGTTATAAGAAACATATTCATCCACCCATACGTCCCACCTAAAACTCGGGATTAAGATCTCGTAAGATAATACAAGAAATGTATTTTTAAATGCTGTGTGTTATGATGTCAAGAAAAAATTATGGCATTTTTGCTTATGAAAGGTTATATTATCCTTAATTCTAATTTACCATAACTGATATCTGCCAAAGTCTTTTAATTTTTTCTGCTTTCATGTTAGGATTATTTGTTCAATTGTATTTTGAAACAATTGCAGACTGTAACAACAGAAGATGTGTTTATAAAATTTTATAATATCTAAGAGATAGAGAAAAAAAAGCTTATCCTCGATTTATTGTATATTAATCTATTTAATATAAAACTAAGTTTTCCTGAACCCCCCTTTTTAAATTAATTGCAAATTTTAGCCTTTTATGGATTCAATCAGTAAAATAGTTTTTAATTTTCCTTGTTCTATATGCTATTTTAGAGAAACCAATGAAGTTTATGATACTGGTATTGCAATTACTAGTGCTTATGTATTATCTATATCTGATTATATCATAAAATTTACATACCAACAGTTGTTGCAAAAATTTATATATTTTGAAGAAATTTACCAAAGTATGTGTAAAATTATTTTCATAAGCAAATGCTTATATATATTATGTGCTTAATGTATAAAAGGATTCTGAAAGGCACGTGTATCTATTTAAATTTATCAGTTATTTAATAGTTCTGTTTAAAATTTATAATAAACAGTTGTTTTTTTTTATAATGTGTGTGAATGTTGCAAATTTTCAACAGATACACATTCATTAACAAATAGTTTTTCCAGGAAAAAAAAAAGTTAAATGTGGCTGTAAGTATTTAATTCTGAAATTTTTGAAACACATCAATAGTTTCGTATTTGCTAATACATTTATACATGTATGCACATTTTTTTAAAAAACATAATTGGCGTAAATGGACTCATTTGCCAATAATGCAATAAATATTTCCAGTGGAGTATTCTGTAAAATTTAAGTAGTTTGCATCTCTGTTATAGATGTACGTTTGTTAGTTTTGAATTGGTTTTATTTATTTTTCTAAAATCATTTATAGTGCATATATCATCGTATACTGAGTTGATATCATATACTTAAGCTAATTTTGGGAGTAAAACCCTATATTTAGTTAATATACATTGTCTGCTCTTGCGCTGCTTTTAATGTTTACATATATACATATATATATTTTTACATCAGTGCTTCCTGAATATTTTTGTTGTATAGACCACACTTAATAACATAACCTGTATATCTCTCCCTATAAATATTCTGTAGCTTCAGAGAACTCTGAATCCTTTATCCATTCTGTAATTGAATTAATTTTACCCTATTTCCCTATTTGTCTATGGACCACAATTTTAGGATGCACTGGTGTATAATATGTGTAATTATATACATATGTATATATATATTTATATATATATATATAAAGTATGTGTTTGTATATATATACACATGTATGAGTATAACTATCATGATGTTTTAAAAATAGTTTTACATCTTTTTATTACATTTCTTTTTTTTTTTCTTCTTTTTTTAAAAATTATTTTAATTTTACCCACATCAGAGCTTTAAAAAGAAATTAGTGGGGATACTGTTAAAACTGCACAGTTTTATGACTTCTGTAAAACCATTTGTAGATATTTGTGAAATTTTATGTAACTTACTATGTTTTAAAAATATTCCTCTATTTTTTAGCCTGAATTTATTTAACTACATACAGTAAACATTTTCTTTATTTGTGTCTTATCTGCATAATATCCTACATATCATAAAATGGAAAACAGGCACAAAACCTCTACATTTAACAGGTTTTATGAATACAGAAATTTTTTATACCATCTAATAATTTTTATAAAGTAGGAAATGTAGGTTAAGAGAAATTAAAACATCTTCAGAAGTAGCTAATCATTATCAGATAAGAACTATTGTGTATTCAGTTATTTCTTTTATTCAGTGTTGGTTGTGTAGCTAACATATTTAAAAATGTAAGGCTTTTGACATTGGAGGGGGGTAAAAGAAACTCATTGAATTGACATTTTGATTTATCAACAGATATGCCATATTAAAAAAAATCAAATTTGATATATGTCGAAAATACTCCCAACATTAAGCAAAAGATGCCAAAAAAATTATTTTTTTCTGGCTGAAAATGATAATTAGGTTTTGTACACATTGTCATTATTTTTAGGTAAAAACTACTGTTTCAATTACTTTAAAAATGATCCTTGTTGCATTTTGTTTTTGTAACTGTAGGTTTTATTTTTTCTGTGTTCTGTGTGTATGCTTTTACCCCATATTTTGTTTCTCCTTTGATAAAGTTGTATGTTTAGTTTAAAATTGTTTATTACCAAAACATTCTGACAGGTGTGAAAACTGCTAAGAGACTGGACTTTGGGATGGGATGAAATTTTATCCAGGTGTTTCAACATTGACTTCCATAGTACAGTCAGTAAATCAGGTTATCAATAGCAGTAATTTATAATTTAGACTGGTATTTTATATCTTTTTTATCCTGAACATAAAAATACACTTCGAAGGGTTTGAAGTTTTTTTACATATTTTAAAACTTCCCATTCTAAGAATTTCAAAAATTTTTTTAGTGTTTTCAGTATAAACAAAAATTTGACATGGAACTGAAATCATTCATGCCTTAAATTTATACAAGTCCTTGGTAATGTTAGAATTGCAAATCATGCATGTTACTCATGCCATAATTTTCAATATTTGATAGCTAAACAATGGATTTGAAAGGGTGCATCATAAATAGCATACATTTATTTATAATGCCAGTTATTTGCTGTTGACTCATGAGCGAAGGGTCCTCTGGTAAATCATTTATCGTGATTTATCCCGATGGGCGAATCTCCATACAATAATTATTCCAAATAATTTTTCAGATTATCTTGTTTTATATTTTTATTTTCATCTATTAATTTCTTAATTACGTTTTTCTGAAATTATGGTGTAGGTTTAAAACTTGTTTGGCACAGTATGTCCTTGAGAATTTAATTCATTGAAAATAAAGTCAATAGACAAATTAAATTAACTGGCAGTTGCTTGCACAGCTATGAAGATAACAATTTGGTAGATAATATTTTCCATTATATTGTGGTCGTTATTGTTTGACTAAACTTTTTTCTTCTCTTTTAAGCTTTATTTTTTTCGCTGCTTGAAGGCTTATAACACTGCGATGCCATAAGAGTTTTTCAAAGTTTGGAGGGTTGGGATCCATTTTTGGATAATACATTATGATATGAACTGGGAGACTTCCCTCTGGCCCTCCCCTTTTCCCCCAGCAGAATAGATCCCTATTGCGCTTCTAAAAACCAATTCCGAATGCCTATAAACACCCAAACCAACTGTGGGTCACCAGTCCACAGCTGTGGTACCGGCCAAATCTTGTCCTTTTTCAATTCGTGAAATTTAATGTGTTCAATTTATAGGTGGTAAGTATATATATCTAGGTTGCCGACCGATTATATCAGGACATATGCGAGTTGCAGGTTGGACTCACTGCTTTAACAAGAAAACATAGAAACTGTGAAAAACAAGTAGAAAGTGCTCCATAGAAATAATGAAAGAAGGATTCTTATTGGTAGTTCACTTTGAGTAATATTTGTCATGTGAAAGTAGGTAGACACTGTCATCGACGCATGTTACCGACGTCAAGCCAACAGTATTCAACTTCACAAATCCTTTGATTTTTTTCTTCTTTTCTTTTAAATTTGATATAGTTGCAATGTCGAATTCACTTTTAGGCGCTGGATTTCCACGTCTGGAGTAATTGCAGTTATTTTGTACCCGAAGAAATGTATACTTAAGGTCTCTCTCTTCTCTTTCTTTTTTTTTTTTTGTATGTGTGTGTGTGTCAGTCAGTCAACATTATCTTCCGCTGTTCTCTCTTACCTTACAAAATGCCGCCTTTCAATAATCCTAAAAATTTATTTTACATCTCAAGGCCTTAAATTCCACCCTTGCACTTCAATCTGAACCCTACAAAAGAAGTATCGAGGTGTTTTTTTTCCTTCTTTTTTCAAAGACTTGATCGATACAACACAAGCTAAATTTGTCTTTTAAGCTTTTTTAACTTACGGTGCGAGTAAAATGTTAGCCCATCCTGCCATCATATCTAAAAGAGGCTGTCTAAGGCCGGAGAGGATTTGTACTCTTCTGTAATAAATAAAGGTTAAAGAAAATCAAACAAAATCTTGGAAATAGTTGTTTTTTTTAAACGTAATCCTCCCCCCCTCGTTTGTTTGTTTACCCTCTTTCAAAATAACAATGTTCAATAAAATTTCATTTATCAAAGAGATTTTAGGGTAGGTTCGCACCCTATGGTATTTATTTTGCTGTATGTAGTCATGATTTGGGTTTTTGTACTACAAACATCGTTAACTCAAGAAAATAATGATTTTTCAAAATGCTGAGGGCAGAGCATCAACGAAATTAATATCAAAGACCGTTATAAATGCACTATTGAGGAAAATTAGCGATATACTTCTAATTTCGATAATTTGTGTTGTTGATTGATACGCTATCAATTTTCAGTAAAATATTGCGTGTTTAATAGCTAAAGAGAACATGATTTGGGGAATGGTAACGTCTAACACCCTAAGTTCAGTTAGATGATGTATTGAAAACATTGACCGATTGTTTAAAAGAAAGAAAAAATTAGTGTGTTAGATAGTTATGAATTTTAAAAAAACTTGTTAAATTAAGATTCTTTTTCTTGTACTTATTGTTTGTCTGGAACACCACCTTAGCTGAAAACTACATCTAAACTTAATTAGAATTTTAACTATGATCGATTACTAGATTTCAAGCGTCGGAAGCAGTATAACCAAGACATTATAAAATTGTTCGAATCGTACAAAACTAGATAAAAAAATTTACTTTTGATAGATATATTGAAAACTAATACTGTTCCAAAACCATTGCACAACCACAATCTTTTTTCTTTTATGAAAAAATTTGAGGAGAATAAGACATTAGAATTACATCTTCCCATCGATTATGTAGCTCTTTGCGGGAATGTTGACCTTAGCTCTTTAAGACTGTTCAGTTAGTAAGGATCTTGAGAACAAAATTGTAATAACAAGCTTAAAATGCACAATGTCAAATGAATAAAAGCAGTAATTTCGAATTGAGGCAGACTCTGTTCACAGTGCAGTCCGTTTAGATGGTAAGCGTGAAAGTATTGAAATATATTCAACAATGACAAACCTCCAAACGATTAGCCACGGTATTGCTAAGGCCTATGATTGGTTATTTCCGTCTCAGCGCCAATTTTTCCTTTTACGCTTACGCTAAGGGCCCGCCGCAAATTGAACCCAAAGCACGCACAGACCCACTCGTGGGGAATCTGTGAAACAGTTTTGACCGAGGCAACCGCAATTGAGCCCAACCCAAGCGTGGGAAGGTCTGTGATCGCACAGAATTCGTGGGCCGTGGGTCAGAGTTGAATAGACGATAGCAACGCCCCCCTGGCTGGCAAAACATTCGGACATCGTGAACTTGTTTACAAAGCTGTTTAGCTACCATTTGTTATACAGATTTTTATTATTTGTCGTTTTTATATACAAATTGTAGTAATTACAGAACACATTTTAGAGTTTCATGTAAGCTTGCATTTTTTAAATTATGGATACATACTTATGATAGCTGTATGGTTTCACAGAAAATATTAATTTTCTAAATTTATAATTTGATTTGGTAAAAGGTTAGTATGAAATTTGAATTTTGATTTTATTTAATGTGCATTATTCATCTAGTATAAAAAATATTTATACTAGATATCAAGGTTACATATTTGAATAAATCTATGGTTTATACTTTTTAAGTTCTGTCAACATTAGTTTGTCTCGTACATTAAACATTGTACAGAAGTATGTATCAATAATTTTAAAATTATTGATACATGTACACTCAAGAGCCAAAACATTATGACCACCTGTCAATACGAGTTGGCCCACCTTTGGCACGCAAACACGCTTCACCCGCCTTGGCATGGATGCCACACGTCCTTGGTAGGTGGCGGAGACAGATGTACCAAATGTTTACGCAACGGTCCACGCAAATCCGAGATATTGCGAATTTGGTGGTCTTTGAACTCTGAGCTGCCGTCCCACTGACATCCCAAATGTGTTCTATCGGATTGAGATCCGGTGAGTTAGGCGGCCAGGACATTAACTGAATTCGCATCATGTTCCTGGAACCACTCCAACACAATTTTAGCCTTGTGGACACGGGGCGTTGTCCTGTTGGAACATTCCATTTCCAGCTGGAAAAACAGAGGCCATATAAGGGTGGCAACTGGTCCGCAATGATGTTCAGATACCCTGTAGCATTCATGGTCTGCTCTACCACAACCACGGGTCCCAGAGACGCCCAAGAGAACGTCCCCCAAAACTTAATACCGGCCTGTGTATGACCTACTGTACATTGAGGGAGCAACAGTTCGCCTGGAAGACGGCGTATCCTGACACGGCGATCGGCGTGATGAATGACAAACCGTGATTCATTCTGACCAGGTAACTCTCTCCCACTGATCCATGACCAGTCAAGATTTCCCGTGCCCAGCGCAGGCGCAGTTGACGATGACGCTTGGTCAGCAAAAGGCACACGAGTGGGACGTTTGCTGCGTAGCCCCATATCCAACAGTGTCCGCTGAACAGTGTGCTGCGATACTATTCTACTTGGCCCTGCATTGTATTGGGCTGTCCAGCTGAGCCACTGTCTGGCTCCGGTTTTGCTTCAACCATGCGAGACAGTCTCCGACGACCTTTTCTTTGATAGCGTGTGGACGTCCAACACCATGTCGTCTACTGCTGGTTTCACCGTCATTCATCCACTTTGCATAGTACTAACAACTGTAGGTCGCGAACAACCTACGAGTTGTGCAGTTTCGGAATACTTGTTCCGAACCTTCGAGCCATTTCTATCTGCCCTCTATCAAAGTCGCTTAGATCCGCAGCCTTTCCCATCACACACAGAAGTAGTGAAAGAATGATTCTTCAGACTCTCCAGCAGCAGTTAAATACCACTTCCACCTGATCACGTGCGTTCCACGTCATCCAGGCAAATTCATTGCAATGTAGGGGTGGTTCATAAGTTTTTGGCTCTTGAGTGGATGTATGACAGTTTAAACTCCCCATTGGATATTTCTGCCAGCTAAATATGCATTTCTTTTACTTCCTCCCCTCGTACTATAGAATATAATATTAGTTCTTCATTCTCTGATTCCGATTCCAAATCCATGAAAAGTTCAACCTCGGACGTCGTCGTGCTCGACTGGCCGTGATGCGTGTGCTGGCTCAATTTGCGTGCCCCGACCCAGCCCAAGCGAGAAGGAGGCGGGCCTAGGCGTAGGCTGTGCGGGCTTTGGGTTCAATTTGCGGCGGGCCTAACAGACTGCAATGTGAACAGGCCAGCAGGCCACACAGAAAAAAAGCGTTTGAAGCGTCGGAAAAACTAGTTATTTCTCATCTGAAAGCGCACATCATGTCATGTTAACTGTAGCTATTATATAAAAATGTGTGTGGTTCTGTTATAGGGAAAAAAGTTCTTTATTGTGTTGCTTATTTGCAAAGGTTGTAATAAAATACTTGTTACCAGATTGAGTTTGTGTTTCTAACGGTTCTATTCTGTGACACGGCATAGTCGAGGATGTGTATACATGTTATTTCACTATTTAGATAATATAATTAATGATTTTAACGAATATTTAGCTTTTTGTACAAACCTAAATTTTCCTGTTACGAAAGTTTTAAAACCTCCACATTGTTTGAATATTCGTGGAAAACGTTGGTGAAAATCGTAAGAATTCAAGCAAGTATTCACATTTTTATGATAGCTTCTAGAATTAATAAAAAAGATGCCGAAATTTCATGCTGTCGTGTGATTTTTAAAACGTCTTTGGCGAAGAAGTTTGGAATATGTGTAATACTTTGATTGAACATAATGCTAATGGATAACGTGTACGACAACTGAGAATTATTGCTTGCGTAAAATCAAATAAAAGAGTTGACTAAGCGGTATACTGTTATACGTCACAACAGACTGGCGAGAAGGAAACTCTTGTTGAATTCTTAACATCATTTAGGAAAAGTTTGTAGTTTCTGTGAGTTCGGGAGATGTAAAATGATAGCTTACTGAGAGAGTTTAGTGGCAGCAACCTGGAGAATTTAAAGAGACTTGAAGGAGAATCGTTCTGAAGAAAAATGGACCAAATCGAGTGAGTTAGCGGAAGATCTATTTTAAAAACACCGACAAATACCATACAGGCCATTACATATCACGAACATGAGGGAAAAAATAAATGAGAAACTAGCAAATGCTATCGTTTTGGATATAATAATTTGCTTTGCTCGAGTCATACTTAGAAAAGTGAACAAGACAACACTCGTAATATATATATGCGGATTGCATGCATTTTTAGGTAATTGAAGTAAGACGTCGTAAGTTATTAAAGAGAGTGAGCAATGCGTACCTTGGGGGGGGGGGCATCCCGGGCCCATGAACAGGGACCTTTTTTAAAATTGAATAACTTTATTGCAAAAAAAAAAAATTACATTTATATTTTTTTAAATCAGAGCGAGAACGTTATTGTTTTAATAAAACATTACAGTTGTGCATATACATAACAGTTAAGAAAGGTCATCAACCTCATAGGCCTGCGAATCCTCCTTTTCTCTTTCGAAACGCGGATAGGGAGCCTTCACTCTTAATTTTATTTATTTCAACCTTGTCGAAAGATGACAGCGTGCCGCTTGTCAACAACAGTGTAAACGGAGACCTGGGGAACTTCTGAGGAGACCACCCTTAGTACACAGAATGGATTCATTAGACCAGGGGTGTTTAACCTGCGGCCCGGCACACCATATTTTGCGGCCCGCGCATGGTATAGCAAATATAAATCATTCCAATGTTGATGTTGTGTTTAACCATTTTTCTAATCCTAATGTAATTAAAATTAATTCAAAATCATATTTATTTGTTATAAAGCCATTCACACACCATGTTCATATGATAATTCATACCTTTATAACACTAAACTTGATTACATGCAAAATTGTATCTTTGATATTTATCAACTATTAAGGCGATACACGCCAAATCTGGTGCCTTTGGCGCAATCTCGCATTTGACTTGGCGAGTTTTGAAGGAGAAAGAAATTCCCCTTTACCTAACGCGGCAGCGTCAGTTTTCTGCTTCGCTGTTTTCTACTGTTTTTATTTAAAGATTCTTTTATTAGGTATGGATTTCTTTATATATTTTTTTTTGTTACTTGAACATGTTAATCTAAATTCTTTATTTGAAAGCGTAATGTACTTAATTCCACTATGCATTCACGATGTAACATTACTACGTTCGGAATATTTCGACAGCACTGATTATGAGCGCGTTTTTCTGCCGTTTACTTGCTACTCGAATGTGTTATAGCGCGTGCAGACTTGTACAGCGCTCTCTGCCTATTCCAGTGATTTATGTCTTCTGTACTCTGTTCCCTGCGTAGATCGCTCGCTATGGCGGTCCGTGAGCAGAGTATCAAAGACGAACTCGAGGTCCCGGGGGTCAAATGGTGACAGTGGGGGCGGGTCACACTAGATCAAGCAACACGAAGTCTTTGGCGGCTTGAATGGGGGGGTTCTAAATGGGGGAATATCTGGAAGACACGTGTTCATTGGAATGGGGGTGGTTCTAAATACCGTGTCTAATGTTACCGTAACTAATGTTGACAGGAGAGTCGGGGAGAGATCTCTGTCGAATGTGAATGCACCATTAGATTTCTTTCTTAGGTTGGTACCACACCAATAGAAATTTGTTAGACGAACATCATTATTTACGATATATTTTTGAAGAGCACACATTTAGAATCCTTTTTTTATTATTCCAGTTTTGTTTTAACAGATTAATATATTGCAAATAATTGTGTATTGATAGGCTGATAATATAAAAATATAATAATTTCCCCATAGCAAAAGTTCAATTCCTAACAGTTGGTAGCCTAAATATTCCGTAACAAATCCCCCTCATTCCGTAACATATAGCTGTGAAAGTTAAAACTTATTTTGCTAACTAAATTGTGTATTTTGTATTTGGTGCAGTACAATTCATACGGTTAATAAGAGAAAGTAAGTTAAAATTGTTATTCTCATAAAATTGATTTCAACATTATTACTTCATTTTATAAAATTTCTTTGCAGAACCCATAAATGGCGTTATTAAAACAAAAGCGAAAAATTCAAGATGAAAATAGGGCATTCAATGATTCTTGGACAAATGACTATTTTTTTATTAACTACAAAAATTCACCTTTGTGCTTAATTTGTTCTGAGAAACTTACTGTGATGATATAATAATATTAAACGCCACTACATGCAAAACGCGGAAAAAATATGAAAAGTTTACAGGTCAGTTAAGAAAAGACAAGTTAAGTATAATGCGAAATAGCTTAATTGGGCAACAGAGTTTATTCACAAAATTGTTGGCTGATGGGGAGGCTTGCACAAGAGCTACCTATGAAATAAGCCACGTTTTAGCTAAGAAACTAAAACCTTTTTCTGACGGTAGTGTAATAAAAGAATGTCTCGAAATAGCCGCTGGATTAATATGCCCTGAAAAATCAAATTTATTCAGAAAATTAAGCTTATCGTGGTATACTGTGGCTAGTCGAATTGATGAAATGGCAGAAAACGTCGCGAGCAATTTAATCAAACGTAGCCATACTTATGAATATTTTTCAATTTGTTTGGATGAATCCACGGATATCTCTGATACTGCACAACTTGCAATTTTTGTTCGTGGCGTTGACACAGCATTGAACGTAACCGAAGAATTACTAGACTTGGTCAGCATGAAAGGAACAACAGCTTCAGATATCTACCAAGCAGTACTGGAGACTTTGGAAAAGTATGGACTTCCACTTGCCAAACTTAGCGGCATAGCAACTGATGGGGCACCTGCTATGAGAGGTCGTCATTTAGGTTTAACTTCACTTATAATTAACTCTTTGAGCATATGACATAAAAAACAAATTTTTTGTTGTCGTGTTTTGCATATTGAAAATTTATGTGCAAAACAATTAAAATTCGATAGTGTTATGAAGATAGTAGTGTCAGCTATAAATTTTCTAAGATCACGTGCGTTAAACCATCGCCAATTTATAGAATTTTTATTACTACTTGATTCCGAATATGGAGATGTCATTTATTTTAGCGAAGTGCGTTGGTTCAGCAAGGTAAAAGTTTTGCAAAGATTTTAAGATCTTTTAGAAGAAATAGTTTTGTTTATGGACCAGAAAGGCAAACCGATTGAAGAACTTAATAACACTGCATGGATTGCTGATCTTGCATTTCTGGTAAATATTACATCTCGCCTATCCGATTTCAACATAAAAATGCAAGGCAAAAACAAAATTTCCGAATTCATCACCAACATTAAATCATTCTTAGCAAAGCTATCACTTTGGGAAAAGGAGTTGGAAAAAAATAATGCATTTAACTTTGTCAATTTGCAATCTCGCTCATTAGCAAATATGAATATGTATGCAAAGAAAATAAAAGAATTAATAGTTGAATTTGAGGAACGATTCACAGCATTTCTCGATAAAGAAGAAGTTCGAATTTTTACTTCGCCATTCTTTTTAAATATTGATGATGTGCCAGATGATTTGGAAATGGAAATAATAGAATTGCAATCCAACTCAGAGCTGAAGGATATATTTAATAGCAAATATTTTGTAGATTTTTATGAAAATTATATTTTATTCGAACAATTTCCAAACCTTCGAAAACTTGCATCACGAATATTGTCGCTCTTCTCAACAACTTATGTGTGTGAACAATTTTTTGCTTGGATGAAATTAACTAAAACATAAAAACGGAGTGTGTTGACTGATACACACCTTAAAAATACATTGCGAGTGGCTTCGAGTAGCATACCACCGAATATAGCAGACATATTAAAAATACACCAATTTCATAAATCACATTAAGTTCGAGTTCGTTCAAAATTACCACATCACATTGCATACCAATTATATATTATATACAATGTATTTTTCATTTTCATAATAAAACTAAATTTTTGAATGTAGTTGACTTTTTTATGCGGCCGCCTGCCTTCAAAAAATTTACCGTGTGGCCCAGATGCTGCAAATGGTTAAACATCCCTGCATTAGACCATTGTCGACTCCAGACAGATTGGCACCTCTAGGTGATAATGACGCGCACGCGGCAGTAAACCAGCTACAGAGGAAGTGCCGATCGGAGAATCGCCCGACTTGAAGGGGTAACCGCATAAAGCCGGTAGGACAGATCGCCCAGCGGACATTCCAAGCTAGGTGTATATAAAGTTACCGCCGGGAGTAGACTAGTTAGTGACTTAGAGACGGGGAAATGAATATACCTTGTTGGCGACTGTGCCGAGAGATGCCGGAGAGCTGATGCTGAGAATCGCCGACATTCGTCGTAAGCCGGAATCCACAAGTTTAAATAGATGTATTTTGCACAATTGTACTCGTATGTAGCCTTATTTATCCTAGATTGCTATAAACGCATGTTTTTTTTTTATTAAATAGGCTGACAGTCTTTATTTTAGGCAAACAGCATAAATAAGTTTAGGCTTACAGTATAGATAGGTCAACCGCGAGGAAGCTAAACCGCACAAGACGAGGGAATACTGTAGGTTTGAGGGGATCGGCAAGGTAGTGGGGGAAGCATGCTATGTACTGTCCACTCTATCATTTTCTCTCTCTCTCTCTCTCTCGTCCAGGTACTCCGTGTAGGACACCTTCTAAGTGTTTGACCTATAGATATTTAATATATTAAAAGCGATATTATAGTGTACTTATTATTTTCAGAAATACTGTCATGAAGCGTAAACAGCCTAGTGGGGCTCAAAGAGGAAATTGAAAAAAGCGGAAGAAAAAAGAACAAAGCTGATCTCAGGATCAATTTTAAAATTCGTCCAACAGCAGCAACAATCTTCTACTTTCAAAAGTGAAGAAGAACCCAATAGTTCTGGAGTTGGTTTGGAGGAATTAGAATGTGTTGTTGAATTAGTGCCGCCTCAAATACAGGAAGAAAGTTTCAAGATAAGTCAGCAAAACTTAGGGGACACTCTTCCTCTTCGAGTTAGTGCCAATGAATTTCTAGGCCTAGACGGAGACGAAACATTACCTCAAGAAGGTGAAGCAGAAGAGCTTGATATTGAAATTGCTGACGAAATGAGTAAAGTTCTTTTTTGTGATGTAGGTAACTGGCCAACATCCCTATCGGATGGTATAAAAACCGATTTTTTAAAACGAAGCAGTGAGTTTTTCCCAAAACACACCCTTTTGATTCATCACGGAAATCGGGAGGTAACCTAAAGGGTGAAATTCGTCACTCAAGGTCGTTCGTCACACATAGTTTTACAAACATTTAGCCTGTGGCGGAAAAGTGCTGAGTAAATGGATGGTACATTCTCCTTAAAAAAAAAGACCATTTTGTTTTTGTTGTAAGCTATTTTTCACTAATACGGTAGAGGCAGGTAGGTACATCCAAATTCATAACAGGATTTCAAGCTTGGTGGAAATTGAATCCAAAAGTAGTTCAACATGAAAATTCTGATAAGCATTTAGAGAACTTGGAAAAATGAAAATCTTTAAGTGCCAGACTGAGACTAAACAAGACTATTGATTCCGTGCAACATGTTGAAGTAGAAAAGGAGAGAATTAAATGGAACGATATTTTGCCTCGTTTGTTAGATATTACATTGTTTTTGGCTAAGCAAAATTTGCCCTTTAGAGGTCGCAGAGAAGATGAAGAATCTGAAAACGGGGAACTTTCTGGAACTTGTATAGCTTATCTCTCATTACGATCATGTTTTGAAAGAACATATTTTGAGAATCCAGCAGCTGAAGTCGTCTGGGGAGGCTGTGGCATCTTATTTATCCCCAAAAATTCAAAATGAGTTAATTTTCTTTTTAGGAAAGAGCGTGAAAGATGTAATTTTAAAGGAAATACAAGAAGCTAGATACTATGGTATACTGTTTGATAGTACACCTGATGTATCTCACAAAGATCAAATGAGTGAGGTAATCAGGTATGTGCTTATTGAGAACGGCAAAATCCAGATCAAAGAATATTTTTCAGGATTTTTCATTCTCAGCGGGAAAAAAGGCAAATGAAGTGCCAGAGGAAATTTTAAAGGGTCTAGAAAGTGATGGCTTGGATATCACGCTTTGCAGAAGTCAAGGCTACGACAACGCATCGCCCATGGCTGGCATACACACAAGTGTGCAAGCAAGGATTCGAGAACTAAATCCAAGAGCCCTGTAAAGATTTGTTTATAGAGGGCGCTGCGTGGCCCGATAGATTAGAGAAAAGGAATTGCTTAAAAATGTAATGGCGTCTGTTTAGACGAAGTCTGAAATCCAAACTTCGCAGATTATTAAATGTTGTTTTTTTGTGTTTTAAATGTGCTCCATTTTGTGTGTCGAATTGATGATTTCTCACCGAGAATAAAGACCAGGACCTGATCAAAGAATACTCAAGGAATTTGAGTACCAGAATAGTTAACAAGCCCTCTTCGTGGCATGTGCCAATCACTCGCTCAATTTGTGTGGGGTGCACGCTTTTAGATGCACTCCAAACAGTGTGACATTTTTCGGCACTCTGGAAAAATTTTACAACTTCTCGGGCTTAACTCACAGATGGGAAATTTTGACTGTCGTTGTGGGAGTAAAAGGCTATCCCATACAAGGTGGAGTGCACAGTAAGCAGCTGTGAAACCAGTAATGAACAATTTTGGAAAAACTGATCGATGCATTGGAGAAATTGTGCGACGAGTCTGAAATACTAGATACAAGAGGATCAGCTCAGATTATAATGGTTTGCGATTTTACGTTATTAGTGTTTCTACGCCTGTGGTCAGACATTTTGGAGGAAATCAACCACACTCAACGCTACCTGCAAATTGAGGGGAAAAAGCTTTAAATAAACTAAGAGAATTAGAACTTTTTATTAAGGACAGTAGAGAATCTTTGTGATGCTCTGGATTTCGCTTCCCAGAAATGTGAAGAAATGAGAATTGATATTGAAAAGAGAGGCAGAAAAAGATCATACTGGTTGAAAAAGCTAAAGATTAAGGTTTATCTTTACAGAAGCTAAGGAGATCCATGTTCCAATGTGTAGATAGATTGTATTTGGATTTCCGAACATGAACAAAATTCATGGAGAACATTCATAACAAATTTGATCAAAGTCCCAGATGAGAAATTGTCAGAACTTACTTCTCGTCTAACTAAAAGTTACGACGAATTTCTAAGGACGAGGTTTTGCCAGAAATAAAAAGACTAAGACGTCATATGCAAGCTTCAAATATTAATACGGAGGAAGTAAAAAAATGGTCAGCTCATTAAGTTTTGCAGATCGTTGTTGGTATGGAATTTCAAGAGTCCCTACCAAACTTGTGTTTAGCACTAAAGTTGTTTTTAACGATTTGCATTTCAGTCGAAACTTGTGAAAAAAGTTTTTCAAAACTGAAAATCATCAAAAACTATTTGCGCTCAATAATGAGCCAAATCAGACTAAATGGCCTAGCAATGTCATCCATCAAGAACAAGTTGGCTATGAAAATAAACTTTCATGAGACAGACAATTTTCTGATGCAAATGTTAGAAAAAGAGAATTTTAAAAGGAGGATTTTACTTATTCGGAATTAATACAGAATTGTTTTCCCTTAGTTTTGTCTTCACGTCAGATTATATATATATATATATATATATATATATGTGTGTGTGTGTGTGTGTGTAAGTATTAGAGCGGAGCGTAAAAAAAAAGTTTTCGATTTTGTTTTTGCCCTAGTGCGGAAAAGTTGTGTACTGATGGGTAGGTCACGTATGCAAAGTTTTATGAAAAACAAAAAATATCTTCCGTCTCCATTTCGGCGGTGATTTTTAGCAGATTTTTACCATACAGTTAAAAATGTATTTCCATTGTTTTGTATGCAGCTTTTCGCTTTTTCTGAAATAAAATTCAGAAAAAACCCAGAACTCACCACGTGGGGGGGGGGGGGGAGCTGCATTGCGAGTTCCACCCGTGCCCACCCGTCCACCCAACCATATCGGCACTTAAATCCTTTGCCCTTGCAGTTATTCCTGTTTTACTCGATACTCGTTTTTGGTTTCAAATGAGGGCATAGCTTTTCTCGACCCTGTTCGGGTTCTAAGTAAACCGTCACGCTTATTTTCTCCACACACAACCGCAGAAACCTCTGTTACTAGTTTCACGAAACGTTCAACACTTTGGGTGTAGCATGGAAATTTTAGGCTTTCCAGGTGTTGAGCTACAGATTTTTCACTGGAAATCAAATTTCTCAAATCATCTTCTGTCAATTGGCGGTTCCATCAAATTATATTTCTGCCAATCAATAAGGTCTATATATGAAACTGCCTCGAAGTTGAGTGACGGAATGTTGTAGTGTCTGATTCTTTCCTTTTTTCCCTTTCTTTCTCGTAAAATCCTACGTAGTCCAAGTTCTCGAATGGACTATCTGTCGTCTGTGATTATTGACAAGATTATTGCTTCCGGGTGGCCGAAATAGCCATTTCTCTGGATAATGGGATCGACCACACTCTTTAAATCGTTTTTAAGATAGCGTGAGACTTTATTGTCTTCCACAAATTTCGTGGACCATACGTGCAATATGGATTTAATTTGACTGTAAATCACATAGGTGGGTACACTTTCATGATGAACTCTGCCAGAGATTGAAGTTGGTTTGAAGGCTCTGACGAGCTAATGTATAAACACTTTATTGGATTTGCAGTTGTTAGCCAACGTGCATGAGACATTTTCCCAGGGTGCTTTTGTGACAAACTTGATGAGCAGTTTCTGTTTGTGACAGCTTGAGAAATATCCCAAAGCTATCGCTTGTGTGTGCTAAGATCCTTTATGTCAATTTTCGGAAATTCGCTCGAAATGTCTACAAATCTCACAACTGGGAGGTTTTTACAATTGCCAAGGCTTTCCCGGTTGGACCAGAAAATGCATTAAGGCCACTCGTTCCACCTTCCAAATTCTGCACTAAATTTCGGGAGTGGCAACTCATTTGCGTGTAACTGGCAGATAAACCAGTGCAAGGGTTTCCCAATGGCTTCCCCAGAAAGGTGAATCACGCCGATTTTATAGCCAGTATTAAAGACTGTTCCATCGCACCCTACTGCTACTAGTTGATGAATGTCAATATTCTTATTCTCCATGAATTGCAGCATCATTTGAGAAATACTCAAAGTTAATGATGAGGTTAGTGCTATGTGTCCAAGGTTCTTGCTTCGAGGTTTATTAATAATTGTAACATGTTCTTCCAGGATTGTTTTCTGGTACATCTTCCCCCCTACGCTCTCTTGCATTAGAGTTTTCTCCGTCTTTCTCTTAAAATAAAGTCCCTTCAGTGGTTCCAGCTGTCTTTCATTTCCTTGCTTATATACTTTTCGAATTTTTTCCCTCTCTCTTCTTATTTTATGTCTATCAATTACATTTAAAGTGTCTGTTTCGGTAATCATCCCCAAATCTTTCAAAACAGCGCTTGCATTGATGGCTCCAGCCCGATATGAAACTCCGGTTCTGTCATAGATTCTGTCACATGTTTCCAGTTGGCGAAACGTTTATTTTAAGACTTACTGCTTCTCTCTCTTTCTTCTTCTTATCAGCTCGTTTCCTCAGCTTTCAGTTTTTTTAAGTCAACTGTGCCTATGGACATTTGCCTAAGTGCCCGTTGGTCTAGAAGAAATGTTCTTTCCGTTTTAGGGATCCTTTTATGCTTAGGGCAAGAACATTTGTTAAAATTAACACACTTACATGCAGAACTGTCGACCAATTTCCGTGAGTCTTTCACGAAGGTTTTAAGCTTCGTTTCTAAAGTTGTTGTTGACAATGATTTCATGCCAAAATATTTCTTTACCTTTCTGCACGCAGTGCGTCAGTTTCTGCCTTTCTGTATTAAGTTTCGAATTACCTCTGTATTTTATTTAAGAAAAAAATGACGAGTTGCATACAAAATAATAGAAATACACATTTTTAACTCTATGGTAAAAATTTGTTAAAAATCACGGCCGAAATGGAGACGGAAGATATTTTTTGTTTTTCCCAAAACTTTGCATACGTCACCTACCCATCAGTACCCAACTTTTCAGCACTAGGGCAAAAACGAAATCGAAAACTTTTTTTTTCGCTCCGCCCTAGTGTGTATATATGTAATATGTATATGTATGTATATATATATGTGTGTGTATATATATATATATATATATGTATATATATATATATGTATATATATATGTATATATATATATATATATGTATATATACATATATATATATATAGATATATATATATATAATATATATATATAGATATATATAATATATAATAATATATATATATATACACACACACACACACACACACACAGGTAACCCTCCTATAACACGATAGATAGGTTCCTAGAAAATGCCGTGTTGTGTGAAACCGTGTTATATGAGACCCAGAGTCAGTACAAAAAGGGGGGTTACGTTCCGAAAACTTATTAAAAACAAACATTTTTTTTATAAATTCCATATAAGCAACTTAATTTTTATTAAAAATAGAAATGTATGTATAATACAAAACGAAAAGAAATAAGAAATATATTATTTTCATTTAATGCGACCTTAATTTAATAAATTTCTTCCTCATCACTGCTCAGTACAATCAAACGAGAACGTTATTTCAGTTGAACGATATCACCTTCACTTTCAGAACCTCTTTCTTCATTTAGATTTTTTGCACCTTCTATCATCTTTAAAAAATCTGTAATTTTGGTTTGTTTGTTGGTACTTACAAGGTCATTGTAGATTTCACGGTATGGAGATAAACAATTTTGCAGCTCCTTTTTGAATTTTCGGCTTCTTTCAGCGGAAGGGTCTGCATTCAAGAAAAATGACAAGATTTTCAGCTAAGCTTAGGCTTTCTTGAATTTTTTTTTTTGTGTTAAATTACACAGGCCTGCGAAATTGAAGTTTTTGAAAAATACAAGAGAAGTTTTAGTTAAGTTTTATGTTATTTGGTGTACTGATTTCGAAAATGACCCCCATTTTTTTCCATCAAGTCAGGATTTTTTGTAAAATCTATATCGATATTTTTGCTAAAATCCTATTTGAAAAGGAATTTTCTCAACAATTTTGCAAGCACTATCTGGCAACAGTTGTTTCTATCCATTTGAATCTATGTAAAATTACCGATTCTTGGTGAGGCAAATTGATTTTTCAGCAATCGATTATTTTTTATAGGTTTAAATGGATGAAAACCACTGTTGTCAGATCGCACGAGCCGCCTCTCATCAAGAGAAAAACCAAAAGTTCCCTTGAGTTTAAACTTTTAACACCAAATTATGGTGCAATTTCTAGAAGAAAATCACCAACATACTATTTTATTTTGTTTTTATTAAGGTAACTTACATAAAATAGACGACTGACCAAGAGAAGCAAGTATTATGTATGTGTACATGAAAGTTTGAAACAAATTTTAGACTGCGCAAAACACAAAACAAAAAAAAGTTTCTATTTAAATATATGCTCCTTTTCCTTTATAACTTCTTTTTGGCGTTCTTCTTTTATGTTCAATCACAGGCCTATCTCGTGTTAGCATCCAACAGTAGTCGGCGAGCATGATTTTGTCCCATCTTCCTTGATATTTGTGCTCCATATCTTTGATGTCTTGGTGGAACCTTTCACCCTGTTCTTCACTGACTGATCCTAAATTTTCGGGGGAAAAGTCCCCATGTGAGTGAAGGAAATGTATTTTGACACTCATGGAGCAAACCAACGCTTGAAATTTGTCCAGCATATTCATAACAATTTCTTTATAGTCAGGATCCTTTTAATTACCCAGAAATTTACTGACGACATCTTTGAAGGTAACCCAAGCTTCTTTTTCCTTTGTTGTCATGCTAGTCTCAAATTCTTTATCCTTCATAAGCTTGCGGATATCTGGACCAACAAAGATTCTCTCTTTCAACTTGGCTTCGGAGATAAACTTGGAAACTTTTTGCACAGGTATTGGAAACAATCGCCATCTTTTGGAATAGCCTTGACAAACTGCTTCATTACACCTAATTTTATATGCAGAGGAGTAACAATACTTATTTGGATCAATTAAGCTGTTCAGAATGACATTCTTGCTGTCTGGTTCAAGATTTTGTCTTTTCGGCCATTCTTTTTTGACCCAATGTTGAGTCTTATCACGGCTGCCCCACTCACTAATGAAACATAGGAACTTTGCATATCCGCCTTGTTGACCAAGAAGCATGGATATAACTTTCAAATCACAGCAAATGGTCCAACCGTTGTCGGCATATTTTATTTTGTTGAGGGCGAGAGCCAGGTTTCTATAGCGTTATTTTAAATGCACCAAGTGTCCAACTGCATACTGGCTTCCGCGATGAAGAAGGACAGCTTTAAGGCTCCTTTTAGATGAATCTATAAACAGCCTCCATTCATCTTTATCGTAGGTGATATTAAATTTGTTCATGAATCCGGGAACATCAGAACAATAGACCAGATTCTCCTCTTCCTCAAAGTACTTAACAAATTCCTTTTCTCGATTCCTGTACCAATAAAAAAATGTTCCTTTGGCCAATAAGTTTTTTTCTTTCAATCTGGAGCCCAACAATACAGCTGCCTCTTTCGAAAGGCCCAGATCTCTAATCAGATCATCAAGTTCAACCTGAGAGAAAGGTAAAGGGCCTCCAGAGGGCTTATATTCGGTAGAGGAGCCTTGTCTGAAGACTCTGAAGAGATGACTGGCAATTCAGTTGGAGGCAAAGGCACTGACACATCAGGTCTATGAGGAACGGGGCGTATGGAATGTTATCATTATAAGAGCTTAGCTTTTGATTTTTGCGGTTATACCCACGGACATGGCAGGAACAAAAGAAACAACCATCAGAGTGGTTTTTCGGCTCCCTCAATGTCTTAGGAAATCCAAGTCGTAAAGCATTCTCTATCCTTTGAGCCATAAGCGTAGATCATTGAGACACTGAACACAAACTTTATGAAGAGCCCACGATTTGTCCTGATCTCCGAGTTTCACGCCAAAATACGCAAGATAAAGTTGTCTTACATAGTCTGTAATGCTAGGGGAGGTGTCACAGATGGGTATTCTGTAGGTTTCACCAAGGTAGAATGATGGTCGGGCAAGGAGGGAAGAAATTCAACACCGAAAAAAAATTATGGTAAATGTTCATAAAAATCCAAGTAAAATTGAAGTTTTCAAGAAAACATGACATGATAGAAACTTTTCATTATTTTTTTTAAAATCAGCACCAAAAAATACATAAACTTCAGCTATCAATTCTCTTGTATTTTTTTCATCGCAGGCCTGTGCTTTTAACTTCACAATCTTCATCAGGGCTATTGTCCTCCGAATCAAAATGATTTACAGCTTCGGATGCCATTTCCATCAAATCTGCTTCGTCAACTTCTTCCACTAATAAATCTTGAACGTCCTCATTAGCCATATCCACAAAACCTTCGCCTCCTATTGATTTAGCAAGTTCTAATATGCCACCAATTTCCTTTTCTGACGATTCTATTTCAACTGAAGATGGCCTTATCTTCTTCCAACATGCATTTAACGTTGATGATTTTAGTTCTTTCAGCGACAAAGATATGATGTCGATGATGTGCTTAATTGAAAATTGCTTCCAGGCTTCCATTACATTAATTGATTTCGAATCGGTTATGTCTAAAATTCACTGTGATGCTCTTCTTATGTAATAAGTTTGTGCATGATGCTTTCCGCTATGACATCGGAATAGAGTTATATATGAATAAATTATAATTTGTTAATACATTTACACATAAAGCCACTACAGTTCATTATTCCTTTCCGTCATTATTTTAAGGTAATTTAGTTTTTAAATGTGTTAAACAAAAATCATGTTAACTAGTGCTGTATAAGTACAGTGTTGTAGAAAGGTTTTCGCAATTTTTTTATCGTGTTAGAGCGAAACCGTATTACAGGTTGCAGTGTTATACGAGGGTTCCCGCAATTTATCCTATCGTGTTAGAGCGAAACCGTGTTGGAAGATACCGTGCTGTAGGAGGGCTACCTGTATGATATATATATATATATATATATATATATATATATATATATATATATATATATATATATATGTATATATATATATATATATATATATATATATATATATATTATATATGTATATATATACACTGAATTAGGGATAGCAAAACCTATGCAAATTGTGTAGCGCTGCGCATCATGTATGCGCAAGTGAGGGCACTGTGGTAACTGCATATATAGCGCGTACTGTGGTTCTGAATTAGTTCTTGGAATTGCCAGTATGGGTAAACTACCTGATTTAGACGCCTTCGATCGCGGACAAATCGTAGGTGCGCGACGCGTGGGCCATTCAATTTCCAAATCGTCAGACAGCTAGGATTTTCAAGGTCGACAGTGTCAAGAGTATACCAAGAATACATGGATGGTGGGAAAAAAACTAGCGATCGGGCAAACTGCAAAGGACAATTAGCCTTGACAGTGCGTGGTGAGAGACGGCTCAGGCGTATTGTACGTAGCCAGCGAAGCCAAACATTAGCTCATATTACCACCCAGTTTAATGACGGTGCCAGTCGTACAGTCAGTAAACGGACTGTGCAACGCTCGCTTCACCGTATGGGTTTCGGGAGCCGTCGACCTACGAGAGTACCATTGCTCTATACTCGCAATCGGGCTGCACGTCTTGCCTGGGCAAGAGAGCACAGAGACTGGAGTGTAGACGACTTGGAAACGGTAGCATCGAGTGATGAGTCTCGATTTCGACTACTCGAACGGCGACGGGAGGCTGAGAAATAAATGGCGTCAGGCTCATGAAGCCATGGATCCTGCATGCCTGGCTGGACACTGTAACAAGGGCATGGTGGCGTCCAATCATGGTCTGGCGTGTTTTTTTTCGTGGCACAGTGTTTGGGATGTTTGGTGCGTGTACCACCCTCCCTCAATGCAGATTCGGTACGTAGAGTTGCCGGGTGAGCACCTCCATCCGTTAGGCTGTTCTGTTATCCGCACGGTAATAGGAGTTTCCATCAAGACAACTGTACCTCTCACAAGTCCCGTTGGCTACTGGCTGGTTGGATGAGCATTCCTCTGACTTCTCTGTCATGAATTGGCCACCTAGAAGCCCAGACTTAAATCCTATTGAGCAGCTCTTTGGATGTTTTGGAACAAGGCGTGAAAAGCCATCACACAGCACCAAAGAACCTTACTGAATTATGGACAGCTTTAGCCAATATTTGGGCAAGCCATTCCCGTGGAACGTTTCCAGAAACTTGTTGAATCTATGCCGCGTCGTGTGGCAGCCGTTATCAAGGCCAGAGGAGGCCCAACTCGTTACTAGGTAGAATCCCTAATTCAGTGGCACTTCAGTGTATATATGTATATATATATATATAATATATAGTATATATATATGTGTGTTGTGTGTGTGTGTGTGTGTATAAGTATATGTATATATGTATTACACTCATGGACAAAAAAAATTAGCGCACCACGAAGGAGTCCGTTAAAAGGAAACGAAATTTTACATACGTAATGACTACTTTGATATAAGTAAATGATAAGAAAATCAAAGAAAAAAAGGATAATTTATTTCAGAGAAAAGGGCAAAAGAGACGGAGGAGGTTAATATTCCGTTGGACCCCTCTAGCGCGAATGCACTGATGCGATACGATCGGGCATTGAGTCATACAAGTGCTGTAGATGTCTTGAGACATTTCGTTCCATATTTGCTGTAACCTTGCCTCTAGTTCGTTCAAACTCGGGGGATGCCCAGGACTCGTCGTCCCAAATGATCCCAGATATGCTCGATTGGAGACAAATCTGGGGATCGGGCAGGCCAAGGAAGGGTAGTAACAGTGCGGAGACAGTCTTGTGACAACCCTTGCCGTATGAGGCCGAGCATTTTCTTGTTGAAAAATGGCTCCTGGGAGCCGTTGCATGAGTGGCAACACATGTGGTTGCAGGATTTCATGAACATACCGCTGGACTGCCATGGTGCCATGGAACAATACTAGGGGTGACCGTGTATTGCAGGCAATGGCACCCCATACCATCACACCAGCTGTGGGAGGCGATGTGTCGCTGTACAGCAAAGGCAGGATTGAAGCGTTCACCACGGGCTCTCCACCACGAACACTATTGTCATCACTGCCGAGATTGAATCTCGATTCGTCGCTAAAGACGACCTGGTTTCGTTCCGCTGCAGTCCAGTTTCCTCGTGCGCGGCAAAAACTCCGAACGGAGACGTCGATGGGTGGGCGTCAGGGCAGCACACGTAATGGGCGGCCGCGATACCAACTGTCCTTCAGCCAGGCGCCTTCGTATGGTTCGAGAAGACACAGAGGCCCCTACTGAAGGTGCTACCTGTGCCTGGATGGCGGGCCGATGAAGCAGTTGGCTGTACGCGTGCATTTCTTACGATGTGGCGGTCTTCTCGACGACTGGTCTGTCGAGGGCGTCCTGAGCCTGGTCTTCGTGTACATGACGTCTCTCGGGTCCACTGGTCCCAACACCTCCTCACAACACAATCAGAGCGGCCTAATTGACGAGCTACTCGCCTAGCTGACCACCCAGCTTCCATCATCCCGACGATTCTCCCCCTCTCAAACTGCTACAACTGCTTATATTGTCTTCGAACACGGCGTAATGGCATGTCTATCTCAGCTCTTCCTTTGTAAACGATTCAGCAGATTCAAACAAGTTTTGGTTACCTTTTTTATACTCCACAGAGTACGATGTTCAACGCCATCTACCGGCTATACGTAATGCGCAATCACGCTGCATTTCTAATCATTTGCATATCTCCCCGACATGTACCTTCATTGCAAGTTTCGTTATGATCCCGCAATTAATTCTTGGTGCCCTAATTTTTTGTCCATGAGTGTATATATATATATGTATATATATGTATATATACGTATATATATGTATATATATCTAATATATAAAATGAAAATTTGTCTGTCTATAATTTTATAGAAATCCACAGTTTAGGAGCAGCGATCGTGAAATTTTACTACAGACGTCTTTAAAACAGCCGAGGGACTTAAGAAGTTCCAAATCGAAATTAATTACCGTTAATTTTTAATTAATAAAAAACAACAATTTTTTTAAACTAAATGTAAGCTGTTACTCTTTGTGGAATCACCCCTCTGAATATGGCGTCCACGTTAGGGTTAGCTGGCAAACAGCGAGTGAAAATATAAAAATAAATAAAATCAAAAAGTTGCGAGTCATATATTAACCAGAATAATAAATGAAAATAATAATCTTTCAAGTCAGATTTTATACTCTAAAATAAATCGGATCCAACGGCATATTGACACTCTCACACGCGATGGAAAATTCGAATCAACCACGCTAAGTGTCACGAGATCTTTTTTAATCGCTACTGCAATCCCCCGCGCTTATGTCTTTGTGTCTATTGAAGAGTTAAAGACTAAGCTTCTGTCCTGCTAACTTATTTCTGACTTAAAACTCCTCTTACTCCATAAATACATGTATATTCACCAACCCATAGGAACTTTCCAGTAATCTTAGTACGGAATATTTTTCTATTTACTCAATAAAGCAGCATGTCATCGTGGCGCATTCGGTAAAATCGTTCATTTCGTACGCTCCACGACCCGGGTTCGAATACGTACAAATTTTACTAAACCTGTATTTTCAGCTTTTTTATGGAGGCTTTTTTATTTCATTTTTAAAATTATTATTATTATTATTTTATTTATATTTTTTAATTTAATTTTATTATTTTTAAAAATTATTATTTTTATTTATTTTATTTTTCATATTATTAATGTGTATAACATTTCGTATACTTTTTTTCTATGTTATTTATACTGTGTTTAGTTTTTTAATGGATTTTGGTAGGTTTATTATAATTTATATATTTTATGTTTTACTTTTCAGGATTTTTTGCTCTAATGATAAAGGCTAAATCTTTTCTATGTTATTATACTGTGTTTAGTTTTTAAATTGATTTTGGTTAACAAACATTCGACAATTTGACATTTTTACTTTTCAGCTTTACTTTTCAAAATTCTTTACTTTCCTAAAGACAATTTGACATTTTCCCTTTTCAGCTTTTAGTGGTTTATTATAAATGTATATATTTTATGTTTTATTTTTCAGGGTTTTTTTTGCTCCAATGATAAAACGCTAAATCTAGCTGAATTCTGAAGAAATTATTGTAAATTTATGGTTTTTTATGTTGGTGTACGGAGGTGTACTATGTTGAGCAAAAAAGCAGCTGGACTGTAAATTAAATAAAAAATTTAATAGCGTGGCATTGTTTGCCAAAGGAAACTCCGCTTGTTCCCGGAGCTCCTTCTAGGACGGATACAGTGTTCGTTCTGAGTTATTCATGCCGCTAGAGGGCGAATTGGGTGGAGGCGTTACGTCACACATTATTACGTAACATACTCCCGCGTTGAAATTGTGAAAATTTCAAAATACACACAGTGATACATAAAAATATTAGAAAAAGTATGCGAATAACAAGTTAGCACAAGCACATTACAATAATAAAAAATTAAGAAATATTATGCAGTATTGAAAAACACATTAAACATATAACTTATTTACAATAATCATAAAAAGACTGATCATCATTTACAGGTAATAAACAAATTGAGTGATGCCTCGTTTTAACCACTCCATTAGCTGTTTTGATGTATAGAACTCTAACAGCGTTGTCCGCACCTTTAACTATCTTTTCGATGCAGCCAAGTTTCCATTTGTAAGGAGGCAAATCTTTGTCCTTAAGTATAACCATGGCATTTGGTTTAACATTATCTTTTAAAAACATCCATTTGTTTCGCAAGTTTAAATGATTGAGGTAATCAATTGACCATCGCTTCCAAATATATTGGACGAATTTTGTGGTTCTTTGCCACCTTGTAAGATAATTGTCTGGTTTATCAATCATTGTTTGTTCTGCAACAGAATTTAATGGACGACCAATTAAAAAATGACCTGGGGTTAACGCAGTTAAATCACTGGGGTCTGTTGACATTGGACTGATTGGTCGGCTATTTAAAATCCCTTCGACTTGTGTAACGACTGTTAGTAGTTCCTCAAATGTTAATTTAGATCAACCAGTTACTCTTCGAAAGTGGAATTTAAAGGATTTAACCCCCGATTCCCATAATCCACCAAAGTTTGGAGATCTGGGGGGGGGGGATAAATTTCCATGTAATACATTCAGATGTTAAATAATTCGCTAAAATTTCCTCTGGATTGCTCATAAGTTTGTGCAACCTCTTTAACTCTGAACTTGCCCCAATAAAATTCTTGGCATTGTCAGAGAATATACATGAACATTTTCCTCTTCTTGCGAAGAAACGTTTTAATGCTGCTATAAGAGCCTTTGATGTTAAATCTGTCACAAGCTCTAAATGGATTGCCTTAGTGGCAAAACATATAAATATTGCTACATATACCTTTTGAGATGTTTCCTTACGTTGACCTTTATAATTTATAAGGAAAGGACCACAGAAGTCAATTCCGCAGTTGGAAAATGTTGGGCTTGGAATGACTCGCTCGGCTGATAAATTTCCCAACAACTGATTTGAATTAATTGGTTTATTTCTGAAACAAATTACACAGTCATTAACAATTTTTCTTGCCAGATTTCTGCCTCCTATGGGCCAAAATTCTTGTCTGATGCAATGCAAGAGTGATTGCGGACCTACGTGCAAGATTTTCTTGTGGAAATATTCCATAATGATTTTAGTGAATCTATGCCTAGCGGGTAAAAGCTTTGGGTGTTTTGAATCGTCGTTCAGTTGAGAATTTTGTAATCGACCCCCAACTCGAAGAAGCTCATCTTGATCTAAGAAAGGATATAAATTCCTTACCTGACTCCTCTTCAAGTCCTTGTTATGTTTTAAACAATTTATTTCGTAGGTAAAAGTTGCGTGTTGAACTAATTTAACTAAATGATTTGCAGCACTCATGACTTCTTCAGTTGTTAACTCACCTACCTTTCGATTCTTAGGAAATTTCACATTATGTATAAATCTGCAAATATAACTAAAAGTATGTATAAGTTTAGTAAAACTGTTCATAATTTTTAAAAAATCATCAATGAAACTGTTAGTAGTGTTAGCAACTAAGACAGGATTATATGCAGTCTTTAGTTCTTTAGAATAATCATTATCAGTCATGTTAGTAGGTTCCTTAGAAGATGGAATGTCCGAATTTAAAAATGAAGGACCAGTCCACCACATAGAGTTCTGTAGAAGCTTAGTTGCACTAGTTCCTCTGGATAGGACATCAGCAGGATTGGTTTCAGAAGAAACGTGTCTCCAATCATAGTCAGGACACAGTTCGTTAATTTGTTTAACTCTGTTGGACACAAAGGGTTTAAGTCTTTCATAAGGAGTTTTTATCCAAGCTAGAGTTATCATAGAGTTCGACCACAGGTACACATGATGGAATTCAACTTGAATGACAGAGATGATCTTTGCGACTAGACGAGCTAGTAGCAATGCCGCACAAAGTTCCAGCCTGGGTATTGTTAAGGTTTTTATCGGAGATACTCTGGATTTAGAACACAACAGTGTTGTTTGCTGCTGTCCTTGGCTGTTTTTTGAGCTTACATAGATTGCTGCTCCATATGCCCGTTCAGACGCATCGCTGAATCCATGTAATTGAGTTATGATGGGATCTGTAATGATCACATGCCTAGGAATTTTCACTTGATTTAAAGCGGGAAGTTCGTTTAAGAATTTAAACCATTCTTTCATATCATCAGGAGGAATTGGATCAGACCAATTTAACTTTTCCCTCCACAGATTTTGTAGAAATATCTTGGCCTTTGTAACTACTGGTCCAATAAGACCAAGCGGATCAAACAAGCGTGCTATAGAAGACAGAACATCTCGTTTTGTGAAGCTTGCTTTAGAGTCTACATTAACCTTAAAGGTAAAATTATCGGAGTTACATGCCCAAAGCATACCGAGAGTTTTCACAGGATCAGAATCTGAAGAAAAGTTATATTCAGCACCTTTACTGTCATTTAACAAGTTTGGGTGGTTGGATACCCATTTATGTAAATGCATTCCACCTTTGTTCAATACATCTATTAACTTAAATTGTAAGGAAATTGTGTCTTCTAAATTGTCTGAACCTGACAAAATGTCATCTACGTAGATGTCGGTAAGTAAAACTGCGGACGCACGAGGAAAATACTTCTGCTCATCCTCAGCTAAAGCCTTTATAGCTCTAGTCGCCAAATACGGGGCGCATGCTGTCCCGTACGTAATTGTGCGCAATCTATAAGTTTCAACAGGGGAGCACTGACTTGATTTCCACAAAATTCTTTGAAAATCTCTATCCGATTCTTCGACAAGAATTTGCCTATACATTTTAGTAATGTCTGTACTAAATACATATTTATGTGTTCGGAAACGAGCTACTATTGAAAATAGATCCTGCTGAACAAGTCCACCATTCAGTAATATGGAGTTGAGACTTATTCCATTCTCGCACTTGGCTGATGCATCAAACACGACGCGAAGAGGGGTGAAATGCTCTTTGGGCGAAAAACTGCGTGATGCGGGATGTAATAAATTTCACTACAGTTCTCGCAGTCCGAATCCTTTTCCATGTGATTTAACGCAATATATTCATTCATAAATGCCTTATATAAAGTGGACATAGTTGGATCTTTGTCCAATTTCTTCCAAAGGGAATTTAGACGTCTTTTCGCCATTGATTTAGACTCTCCTAAACTAAAACGTGTACCTTCCTTAATGGGCAATCGTACAATAAATCTGCCGCTATCATCTCTTTTGTGAGTGGTAACAAAATGTTGCTCACAATACTCCTTTTCAAATGTTTGAGACTCAATATTTGTATCATCCCCGGGAAAGGATTCCATCTCAAAGAATTTTTTGACAGAAAGTTCTAAAGAATCTCTTTCTGAAATATGAGCAAGACCAGTAAAATGGTGAGAAGCTGCATTTTCCACAGTCCCGGTAACCAAATAGCCGAAAACACTGTTCTGAAGCATCAAATTATTATCATATGATTTGAATTTTTCAGCCTTAAGCAATTCAAAAAATACCCCACAACCAATGAGTAGATTGATTCTACTTGGGAGATTGAACGTATCGTCAGCAAGCTTAATTTCGCGAGGGAAATATACGCGAGAAATATCAATCTTCTTTACAGGCGTTAATTCTGTGATTTTAGGTAACACAAGGAATGATAATGCTTTCGAAAAGCTGCCCTCATCGTTTGAAATTTTCGCTGTTACTTTATTTTTAACAAAATATTCTCCTCCGTTTATGCCTGAAATGGATGAATTGCATTTTTCTTTTTTTAATCCCAAAACATCTGCTATTTCCTGTGTACAAATTGATACTGAACTTCCACTATCAAGAATTGCTTTTACTTTTATTTTTTCACCAAATGAGTTCTCAATATATAACATTGTAGTGCATAAAAGGCTGCTCGTAGCTAAACAACACTCTTTGACATCTGCTGATAAAGTGGCGCCTATGGTTTTGTCTGATGCGAGCAAACGAAATGATGACTCATTTTGAGCGGGAGAGATATTTATCGTGTCAGAATACGGAATGTTTTCACAGTTTTGATGTGAATGTATTGCGGTGTTTGGCGGGGCGGGATACCTATGAAGGAGCGTATGGTGGTTTGTCTGTTTACAAACGAAACAAGAACTTTTAGAATTGCAATTAGATAACATGTGAAAGGCACTTAAACAGTTATAACAAAGTCTATGTTTTTTAACCAGATTGACTCTATCTTCCAGTTTCATTTCTTTAAATTTCTCACCGTGAAATAATGCATGGGCTTTAGTTTTACAAATTACACACATTTGAGGTGATTTATTAGATTTAACGAAAAGGGATTTGAATCGTTCGGAATTTGGCTTGGTTGAAATGTTAACATGAATACTGTTTAGAATTTGACACCGTCTTTCTAAAAATTCCAAAAATGCATCGAAATCTGGTACATTGTTATCCTTCAGAGTTAATTCATAATTTTTTCGCGTTTCGCGGTCTAATTTTTCAAGAACAATATTCAATAGTAAAGCGTTAGAAAATTTATCTCTTTTGAAATTCAAAATTTTCAGTGATCTAAGATTTTTGTTTATATTATCCAACAAGTTTCGAAGCTCTTTGACTGACTCATGTTTGATAGATTGAAGATTTAGAATGTTTCTTAAGTGACAGTCGAAGATGATCCTTTCGTTTTCGTACCTAAGCTTTAGTGCTTTAAATAGGGAAACATAACTGTCATCTGAGGTTCCTATAATTTTTGCTTCTCCCTTTAGTGACCCACGTAGATAGTGAAGATTTTCGTTTTCAGAAAGTTCTGAATTTTCGTCAATTAGACTAATAAACTGGCTTTTAAACAAGTTCCATTCCTCGAATTTTCCGTTAAAAATAGGAAGAGGGTTTTTTGGAAGTTTTATTGACATTTTTTTCAGCTGATCATTGTTAATCGAATTCGAATCATGAGTAGAACAGTCAGAATTTTGATTTAGATAAGCAGAATTGTTCTTACTGATTTTAAGTTTATTAATCAAGGTTTTCAGACTCACCTCTGAATTTTGAAACTCCTCATCTAGCTGTGACAACATTTCCTCAGTTTCTTCAAAATTCTTTTCACTGACTGTTTTGTAATAATCATCTTTTAGAACTTCGAATTTTTCTTGAAGCTTTGAAAGTATGTCCAACTGAGCCTGCAGTTCGGCGACATCCTCACTATCTTCACATATGATAATCTTCTTCAACTGTCCCTTTATATTACCGCGTTTCCGGTTAAGCGTTGTAAAAACTGACTCAGTAGTCATTATTCTTAAGTTTGAGCAAGGTAAAATTTAATGCACTGGTAAACCCTCCGGGTCGCTAGGACCAAAATGTACGGAGGTGTACTATGTTGAGCAAAAAAGCAGCTGGACTGTAAATTAAATAAAAAATTTAATAGCGTGGCATTGTTTGCCAAAGGAAACTCCGCTTGTTCCCGGAGCTCCTTCTAGGACGGATACAGTGTTCGTTCTGAGTTATTCATGCCGCTAGAGGGCGAAGTGGGTGGAGGCGTTACGTCACACATTATTACGTAACAGTTGGGTTTTCTTTTTATTCATGCGTATAACATTTCACATGCTTTTTATTCTATGTTATTTATACTGTGTTTAGTTTTTAAATTGATTTTGGTTAACAAACATTCTTAAAATCCCGGGCAACGCCGGAAAAATTATCACCTGTGTAGGTTGATAATTTATAAATTTTAAAACTGTTACCACATGTATATTTACAGATCCACAAGAACTTTCCAATATTTTTAATTAATAAATAACCAACAACTTTTGAAGGATGCGACTATCGATTCACAGACGTTCAGTAGATGGCTCCACTTTTTTAAACTTTTATTATTCCAACCATGAAGCTACAGATGCTTCATGATTCCAACCCATCTGAAAACCCACACTTCGCTACGGAATACATTCAAATTAAATACAACGTCAAAGTATGCAATTAATGGCAATATATATATATATATATATATATACACTCATGGACAAAAAAATTAGCGCACCAAGAAATAATTGCGGGATCGTAACGAAACTTGCAATGAAGGTACATGACGGGGAGATATGCAAATGATTAGAAATGCAGAGTGATTGCGCATTACGTATAGCCGGTAGAGGGCGTTGAACATCGTACTCTGTGGAGTATAAAACAGGCAACCAAAGCTTGTTTGAGTGTGCTGAATCATTTACAAAGGAAGAGCTGAGATAGACATGCCTTTACGCCGTGTTCGAAGACAATATAAGCAGTTGTCGCAGTTTGAGAGGGGGAGAATCGTCGGGATGATGGAAGCTGGGTGGTGAGCTAGGCGAGTAGCTCGTCAATTAGGCCGCTCTGATTGTGTTGTGAGGAGGTGTTGGGACCAGTGGACCCGAGAGATGTCATGTACACGAAGACCAGGCTCAGGACGCCCTCGACAGACCAGTCGTCGAGAAGACCGCCACATCGTAAGAAATGCACGCGTACAGCCAACTGCTTCATCGGCCGCCATCCAGGCACAGGTAGCACCTTCAGTAGGGGCCTCTGTGTCTTCTCGAACCATACGAAGGCGCCTGGCTGAAGGACAGTTGGTATCGCGGTGCCCATTACGTGTGCTGCCCTTGACGCCCACCCATCGACGCCTCCGTTTGGAGTTTTTCCGAGCACGAGGAAACTGGACTGTAGCGGAATGGAACCAGGTCGTCTTTAGCCACGAATCCAGATTCAATCTAGGCAGTGATGACAATCGTGTTCGTGTGTGGAGAGCCCGTGGTGAACGCTTCAATCCTGCCTTTGCTGTACAGCGATACATCACTCCCACAGCTGGTGTGATGGTATGGGGTGCCATTGCCTACAATACACGGTCACCCCTAGTATTGTTCCGTGGCACCATGACAGCCCAGCGGTATGTTCATGAAATCTTGCAACCACATGTGTTGCCACTCATGCAACGGCTCCCAGGAGCCATTTTTCAACAAGACAATGCTCGGCCTCATACAGCAAGGGTGTCACAAGACTGTCTTCGCACTGTTACTACCCTTCCTTGGCCTGTCCGATCCCCAGATTTGTCTCCAATCGAGCATATCTGGGATCATTTGGGACGACGAGTTGGGCATCCCACGAGTTTGAACGAACTAGAGGCAAGTTTACAGCAAATAATGGTACGAAATGTCTGAAGACATCATACAGAACTTGTATGACTCAATGCCCGATCGTATCGCATCGTGCATTCGCGCTAGAGGGGGTCCAACGGAGTATTAACTCCTCCGTTCTTTTGCCTTTTTCTCTGAAATAAATTATCCTTTTTCTTTGATTTTCTTATCATTTACTTATATCAAAGTAGTGATTACGTATGTAAAATTTCGTTTCATTTTGACGACTCCTTCTTGGTGCGCTAATTTTTTTGTCCATGAGTGTATATATAATAAATACAACGATCAATGTATACAAATGATGTAAGAAAACAAAAAAATATATTTTTTTAAAAATCGTAAGGGATATTTTTATAGACAAAATAATGTAGAAGAAAATATTCAAATTAAATCTAATAGGACATACTAAAGAATATAGTACAGTTTGAGGAACATATCTTTTACTGTATTTTAATATTTTTTTGGATAATGTCCAATCGTCTGCCGCATTAGCAAGAAAAAAATTTTTTTTTGTCTATTTCGTTGTTACGTGACGATAAATTTATTTAAAGTACCAGAAAAAGAAATCACATGATCAGCGTTTAATAAATTAAATTGTAAAAATTAATCTTTAAAAATTCACCAAAAATCAGAAAATGGAGGTAAAGATTCGAAAAAAATTTCATTTTAAAGGAATTTTTATGATCTTTTTCGTGATATAAATTTTACAACCCTCAAATTATTATTTTAAATGCAAACTTGAAAAAAGTTAAAAAAAACAGCTTAAAAATTTAATTTTAAAAAATCTAAGAAAAATTGTTCAAAAATCTTTCTTAGTGCACCCCTACATTATAAGAAGAATCGCCATGCAAAATTTCAGTCCTTAGGTTCAGCGGTTTGGTCTGTACTTTGTATGTCATTCAGTCAATCATTTTGTCAGTCAGTTTCGGAAATGTTTTATATATATAGATTTTTATTACTATCTTTATATCGTAACGTTAACTTCATGCGCACCCATTATTTTCCTATACTTTTTTTTATTATCTTTATAATAGCGTAATTTTCATATGATTTTAAACAACAATCGTTTTAACTGACATTCGATTGGCTGTTAAAACTTTACATTTACACCCTATTTAAAAGAAGTAGGGTGTAAATTGTAGGGTAGAAAGTTGGTAAAATTAAAATTTTGTGCAATGTATTTAATTTCTCGATTAAAAGTAGTTTTTTTCTAAAGATTAATTTTTTTCGCTTGGAAAGCTAAATATTTTATGCACGCGGTTTATATTATTATTACTATCTTTATATCGTAACGTTAACTTCATGCGCGAGCATTATTTTCTTATGCTTTTTTTATTATCATCTTTATAATATCTTTATTTTCATATGGTTTTAAACAACTATCGTTTTTATTCATATTATGTTGGTTTTTATTAATTAAAAATTAAGGGTAATTAATTTCGATTCCGGAAGTTCTTATTATCTTTATTTTCATATGCTTTTTCATTTACGAATTATTCAAATGTTGGTTAAAAACTTTTGCGTAATTTATATATTTGTGTGTGTTTAATTATTGAAATTAATAAATTTATATTTCTGGAGAGGATGTTTCAATTTTTAGTGGTACTATAATGAAAGGCTGAATGTACCAAAATTCTGAGGAGTTTATTATGGAGAGAAAAGGAATTTAATATGTAGAGGATGTTTATAGGAGTTAAATGTGGAGAGGAGTTGAATGGTTTGCAGCCCTCAATCAAACACTTCATTTTTTAAGAGACAACGCTGCAGTCATATCATGGTTCTATTGGAAATTTCTGCTGAACCTGTAATTGCAGCTTCTTTTTTTTGCCCCAATGATGAAAGGCTAATTCTAGCTGAATTCTGAGGAGTTTATTATAAATTTATATATTTATAGATTTCACGAGGTTTTTTTTCTATGTTATTTATACTGTGCTTAGTTTTAAATTAATTTTGGTTAACAAACATTAGAGAATTTGACATTTTTACTTTTCAGATTTTAGTACTACAATGATGAAAGGCTGAAATTCTGAGACGTGTATAACATTTCACATATATTTTTTCTATGTTATTTATACTGTGTTAATTTTTAAATTGATTTTGGTTAACAAACATTCTTAAAATCCCGGGCATCGCCGGGTACTTCAGCTAGTATGTATATATATATGTATGTAGGGCGGCGTCTAGGGGTAAGTAACTTTACGGAAAGAATTATACGAAAATAATAAAAAGATTAATATCTAAACTAACATTTTATTTACTTTTAAACACATAAAGAAAAGACATCACGCTATTTACAATTTACAAATTTACGAGGAAGGTAAATTAAGGTTTCATTACAGAGCATGGTTCACCTGTGAGATGGGGACTCCGAAATATCCCAATTCGTTTAGCGAATTCGATAAAAACGCGACGCGGGGAAGAAGGCACGACTTTACTCGTCCATGTCCGCGGGGGGGGGGGGTCTGCGAGTGAGCTTCAAAATGCTCTCCGAAAAGTTGACGTCACGCGCGCGCAAAGCTTTCCGATTGGACGCTTAAGCCCAACGGAATAAATTTCGTTCAGGTCGAAGTCTCCATCTCTCACAAATCAATTTTCTACAAGTTCGGCCAGCCTGGAATCACTGACCTCAGTGATCTGACTTTACATAAAACGATTGGCCTAAGACATCACTAAATAAATGTACATCAAAATTTCCGAAATGATTTAAATATGAGAAATAACCATACAATTCGCGTAAATTAATTACAAAGAGGAAATACAATAAACAAAAATAATATAAAAACACAGTAAACAATTATGAATTAAAAAGAAAACGTTTAATCCCTCATCCTGGTGAGTAGGATTTCATTAGGTTGGCAGACGAGGAGGTCAATCTAGGACCCTCGTGGTTACCTACTTTCTCTAACTCGTATCTATCTCTAGGCTTTACTTCGATAACTCTATATGGTCCTAAAAATTTAGGCCTTAGCTTCAAGCCTGTTCCAAATTGCGTTCTTCGGATGACTACTAGATCTCCCTGCTGATACTCAGTGGCCTTCTTGCATTTCTTATTGTAGGTTCTTTTATTTTCAGCCTGGATCTTCTGAATGTTTCTTTTAGCATCTTGTCGTAATTGGTTTCTTTGCTCTTGAAATTCTTCCACCATCTCTTCCATTAGCAGATATTTTAGGTGAAGTTCCTCCTTATTTCTCATGATGACGCCAGTTAATAGTTCAAATGGAGACCATTTAGTACTTCGATTGGAGGTGCTGTTTAGAATTCTTTGCAGTGGGTCTACGAATTTGTACCACTTGGTAGGATCGATGATGGACATCTTGGTCAAAACAGGGATAAGAGTTCGGTGGATTCTCTCCACTTGACCGTTTCCTCGCGGTACGCCAGTGGTGATCTGCAGATGTTGGATGTTCTCTTCGGTACAATAGTCACTAAACACTTTGGATTTGAAAGCAGAACCGCGATCTGTTATTATTCTTTGGGGATTGCCAAAAGTCTTGTTGCAATTTCAATTTATCCAGGGCATCTTCTGCGGTGGTAGATCTTACGGGATACAGCCAGGTGAACTTCGTGAAGGCGTCGACTATTGTGAGGATATGTTGGTACCTTTTGTTGGTAAAGGGCATAGGACCAATGAAATCTACGTGATAGGTGCTTAACGGTACATCTTCTTTCGGAATAGGGTATAGGAAACCTTTTTTCCCGCTCTTTCTGTTGGTTAAAATACACGGTACACACTTAACTATCACGTTTTGCACTTGTCTGCTTAAATTAGGTATGAAAAATTCTCGTTTAACTATTTCTTCTGTTTTTGCAGCTCCGAAGTGTCCTTTCTCGTGAGCTAGCTTGATTAGCTCAGTTTGCATATCTCTTGGTACTACTATTAATTCACGGCCATCTACGTATTTGTATAATATTTCGTTTTTAATAAAGAAGTCTGAAGTAGTGTTTGTTTCAATCAGTGATTTAAAATTTTGAGTGTTTTCGTCTCCTTGTTGTGCTCTTTTCAATCTGGCGGTGAGAGTATCGCTTGTAATTATGGCGACGGGGTATCGTCTTAAAGCGTCTACATGTTGCATTCTCTGGCCGGGTCGATGCACAATTTCGTAATCACAATTTTCCAACAGTAGTGCCCATCTCGCTATACGAGTAACTAAATCTTTTTTGTCCATAGTCTTTTGAAAAGCTGAACAGTCCGTTATGATTTTGAAATGTTGCCCTAGAAGGTAGATTCGAAATTTTTTTAAAGCGGTGACAACAGCAAGAACTTCCAGTTCATAGCTACTGTATTTCTCCTCGGCTGGAGTAGTTTTCTGCGACATGTATTGAACAGGGTGTAATTTTCCGCCATCCGCTTCCTGGAACAAAACAGCGCCATATCCTTGTTGGCTTGCATCGATGTGTAGTTCGGTCCTTTTACCTTGCTGAAAAATGCTTAAAACGGGACTTTCAGTTAATAGTTTCTTGAGCTTTTCGAATGCTTCAATTTGGGCTTGTTCGAATACAAATGGATTGTCTTTCCTTGTTAAATCACTCAGAGGTTTCGCTATTTTAGAGTACGCGGGAATAAATTTTCGAAAGTAGCCGGTTAGTCCTAAAAAACTCTGGATCTGCTTGACCGTTGTTGGCACTGGGAACTTCTTGACGGCTATCGTCTTCGCAACTGACGGGCGTATTGTTCCGTTTTCGACGACGTGACCCAAAAATTCGACTTTCCTACTTAGGAATCGAAATTTCTCAAACTTAATTTCTAAGCCATACTTCGAGGCAACTTCAAACACTTTCTTTAGTTTTTCAAAACTTTCTTCTTCATCTTTTGCCGGAATTATCAAATCGTCCATGTAAATTACTAAAATACCTTTTCGCATTAGTTCTCGAAAAATACTGTACACATATCTTTTGAATACGCTGGGACTAGTGCTTAAGCCGAAAGGTACTTTATTGAACTCGAATTGTCCGTCTGGAACAACGAAGGAGGGGAGATGTTTGCAGTCTTCATTGACATCGACATGGAAAAATCCATTTTTCAAATCTAACGTAGTGTACACCTTGGCTTCTTGGAGTTTATCTAATACGTCTTCTATCAACGGCAATGGAAAACGATCCTTGACCAGTTTCCGATTCAGCTTTCTGTAGTCCACACACAATCTAGTGGTGCCATCTTTTTTCTTGGCTAGCACAATTGGACTCGCATATTCAGATGAGCTTGGTCTTATAATTCCTTGTTCAAGCCATTCGTCGACTTGCTTGTTGACTGCTTGGTTCTCGGTAAAGGATAAGAGACGTGCAGTCTGGTAAACCGGTATGTCATCTTTCAAAATAATCCTCATGGACACGTTTGTCGTTTCGGTCTTATTTGGCTCATAGTTGGAGATCAATTCAAACAGTTCTTTTCTTATTCGTGGATTGCTAACATGTTTAACTTCAATTTCGTCTTCAGTTTTCGCTTCGTATACTAGCGTGTGCATGAACCAAATTTTATCTTCATGTTTACGGAACTGGACACTTTCTTTGTCGAAGAAGACGGAGGCTTGTTCCAAAATATCTGATCCGATTACTGACTGAAATTCTAAACACGACGTAGGTACGATGTGCCACGTGAGGGAATATTCTTTTCCATCCAATTCAATTTTCCGTTGGAATGACCCTTTTGTTATGACTTCGTACTTCCCTAATCCAGATAACACTACTATTTCTTTCGAGAGTTCTGAGGGTTCGATTATTCCTTCGCACATATCTTCACGAATGAGTGTCGCTGAACTACCGGTGTCGATGAGAGCTTCAAAAGTCTTGTTACCCATGGTTATTTTCTTTGTTTTAACTCTTCCTTGAGAGATTCGTGAGCAGACTTGGACCAGAGAGCTTGCAGATTTATTAATGTTTGGGTTTTTGGGTCGCTTTGTACAATCTACGGCATAATGACCCTGTCCTTTGCAGTAGCTACAGATTAGTTGCTTATTTCTTCCGGCGTAAGGAGTTCCGTTCGATTGAAAGTATTTTTTTTTCATGCCTATTGTTCCCAATTTGGAAATGTTCAGGTCTTCGAGAATAAGTATCGTTAGATCCTCTGGCTTCATATTTTCCTTTAGCGAATGAGTTGGATGACTTCGGTTTTAATGTTCTTCGGACATCTTCATATTCTTCAAATTTTTTAGCTTGTTCGGCAGGTGAGTTAATAGTAGACCATTCGTCTAGAAAATGTTGCTGAAACTCGTAAGGTGCTTTCTTCTTAATTTGATCGGCAATATTTAACTCTCGTAGTTGATCGAAGGTTTCTATTTTCAAACCGTAAGTCCATCCGTCGAAATACGTCTGCAGTTCATAGTGAAAATCTTGCCATGTTCGCTCATCAGATTTTTGGTGAGATACAAATAGTTGACGAAGTTTTTCCGGAGACAACTTAAATCTTTTCAATAGTAAATCCTTGACGTGGTCGTAATCATTACATTTATTCGCTGGTTCTCTTGCGATCAGATGAGCAACGTCAATGGGTATCAATCCTATCAGTCACTGTACCCAATCTTTCTTATGCAAAAATATCAATTCTGCGTGCCGTTCAAATAAGGTGAGGTTCAAGCTGATGTCATCCTTCATATTAAACGTATGGAAAGTTTCGTGAATCGGTTTATTCGGCGCTTGGACGTTTTCGGCGTTATTCGTCGTATTGACACTCTGTTGAGCCTGTATTCGCAATTTCTCGAGTTCATGTCCTCGCTCTTCTCGCTTCTGTTCAATTTCTCTATTTTCTGCTTCTCGGCGTAATTTCTCTTCTTTTTCTTCTGCTTTTCGGCGTAATTTCTCTTCTTTTTCTTCTGCTTCTCGGCGTATGCGTTCCTCAGCTATGCTATCGATCAGTATTTTGACATCTTCCTCTACGTAATTTGGACTTTTCACGATCAGTTTTTTTATCCGAAGTTTAGTTGAACCCTCTTGGATACTTAACGACAATTCTGCGGCAAGTTCTATCAGGTCTTCCCTTTTCTTAGAGAGAAGAAATGCCATTTCGTATAAACATAAATCGGTGTGGTAACCCGGAGAACAAATTTAATTTAAAACTTAGTTCAATATTTCTTCAAAACTTATTCTCAATGTGAGAAATTTATTTAGTCACACTTAAAAAAAAGCTTGCTCAACCAGGAAGAAAGATAAAACGTGAAGAATAAAATGCAATCTCTTACGATATTCGAATTAAACAAACAAATATTAGAAACTTCTGAAATCCGAAAATGGCACTAATAAGATATATGCATAAACAACTTTTCAATTATTTACAATACCCAATTATTCTTAAACAACTTTTAAAACCAGAACAAAAAATATATTTTTTTTCAATAAAAGAACATTATTTGAACTCACGTTTTCACACAAAATGCAAAACATCCTTTCTCAGCATTAGACTAAACAGAGAGAGAAAGATAAACACTCATCTCTCTTTTCCCGCCACCTGTCACGACAGCTATTCGCCTAATGTCTGCGAACGAGCGGAAATGATTTTTTCATTTTATCACTCTACTGTTAACATCTGATAGCAAACAAACACTCTGAGGGAAAAACTTTAGCTTTTCAATGTTCTATATCGAACAAGGCTGTATACCATAAAAATGGGTTAATTGATATCAGACAAAGGTTAAATATTTAAATATAGACTATTCTTAATTTATAAACATGGAAAGATAAATATTCAAATGAAATTTCGAAACTTATATATTTCATACAACGTAATTGTAATATCCCTCGAATAATATGACTATGTTAATACCATTTTATACAATCAATGTATTGGCGATTGTTCTTTGGCGTTGTCTCCTTGGCTAAGGGATAATAAACATCACTGACCTGGCGATGGCGATTTCTCGGCAATTGATGTGCTGTCCCTCTTTCGCTGGCGGGCTGATTTCTTTGGCGAATTTGTTAGCTGTGAACTTAAAAAATACGTTAGCATGGGAGGTGAGGTCTCGACGTTGGTCTGTGAGCGAAAACCGAAAAAAGGTGAACCCGAAAGGAAAAAAAAATGCTCTTAGTTAAAAATAAAATTCTTCAAACCGAAAACGGAAGTAAAAGTATAAAATTCTTCAAACCGAAAACGGAAGTAAAAGTAAGGATGTTCCTAGGCAAATGCCTAATGTAAGGAAGCAGGTTGTAATCCGGGCCGGGACCCCAATTTATAGGACGGCGTCTAGGGGTAAGTAACTTTACGGAAAGAATTATACGAAAATAATAAAAAGATTAATATCTAAACTAACATTTTATTTACTTTTAAACACATAAAGAAAAGACATCACGCTATTTACAATTTACAAATTTACGAGGAAGGTAAATTAAGGTTTCATTACAGAGCATGGTTCACCTGTGAGATCGGGACTCCGAAATATCCCAATTCGTTTAGCGAATTCGATAAAAACGCGACGCGGAGAAGAAGGCACGACTTTACTCGTCCATGTCCGCGGGGGGTCTGCGAGTGAGCTTCAAATCAGTGTTGCCAACCTTTTCAAAGCGCCTCCCCCTAGCGCCATCTCGAAATCCCCCTGTTTCCCCCTAACACCAACTTGAGATCCCCTAGACCTTCCTAAAAGAAATTCTGGTTCCAAATAGGCATCCTGTTTGAGAGATAAATTGAAATAAATAAAAAATACACACTTACATAATGAAATGGAGATTTATTTATATTTGACATATGTATGAAACTTATAATCTAATAAAAAAAAACGCGTCTCGATTGTACATTACTGTCGATTTTTCTAATTTTAAATTTCGTCGATGTCAGGATAATTATAGAGTATTTCATCAAAGACATCGGCCTGGCTCTCATTTTGTGCTTTACTATTGCCTGCATTTTTAAAGTCATATATATTAACGTTGAACAATTTGAGCATACGGATGGAAGGAACGAATTTGACACATGAACCGCAGTTCTTTTGTAGAGTAAACCTCACCATCATAATAATTTGAAGTACTTCGAGGGACAACTTATTCCGTAATTTATTTTTAATTACTTTGTATGTCGAAAAAGTACGTTCGACACTTGCGGTTGAAATTGGTAGTGTTATTAGCGCCACTGAAAATTTAGCGATATTTTCAAATCGCTTTTTCCCCGCAGAATCACAATCTTCAAATACTTCTGAATAAAATTCAACAGAATTAGCTATATTTGACCACGATTTATTTTGCAATTGATTCCATTCTGACTCTACATCACTTTTATTGCCGTATAAGTGAGTTCGATGGAATTTCATAAAAATGTCATTGAGACTGGGTTTCACTTGAGATAATGCAACTTTAGGATGAAGATTGGACATCGTTCTCAGAACAGAAAAGTTATCTGGTAATCGTTTGTGAATTTCTTGAGCCAAAGGACACAGACATTTCTTACATCTCTCTTTGACATCTAATAATTCTTTTTCCTTGATATTTTGTGCAATAGAATGAAACTCAAAGCCAAAATATATCGCTGACGTATGCATTAGATGGGACTGAAAATCGAAATCCGCTAATTCGCTGTCACCCAATTTCTGTAGACTAGATGGCACAACGAGTTTTTGAAGCAAGCTTTTGAACATCAGAAATAGGTCTTTGAGCAATTTAATAGGTTCCACGTGATCGCTTTGGAAAAGTAAATTCAGTTGGGTTATACTTTTTAGTTCAAATTTAAAAAAAACCAAAAAAGCTTTGAATGGTAATATTTTCATAATGTCGTGGAATTGTTCAGCCATATAACAACTGTCTTCCGATTTAGCAATTGAAAATAGCAGTTCTAATTCTTCCCACTGATCTAGTATTGTGTTAATAGCCTCGGATCGTGCAAGCCAACAAGTCCCACTAAGACCTTTGATTTTTTTTTTTTTTCGCTTTCCGTTACCATTTATGGTTTCGTACAGCAACTTATATTTTTCCAACCGTTTAGGGCTATAAGAAAACCAATTGTGCTTTTTTCGTACTAGAAATTCTAATTGGCGAGGCAATGTCTCAGCTGCTTTTTCGGCACACAAATGAAGCGAATGGCAAACACATTTCATGACGACTACGGCGCTTATCTCGCTTCTAAACAAAGCAGTAACTGAATTATGTTTGCCAACCATGACATTCGCTCCATCGCCGATCCCGACCATGTTTTCAACCCTCAAACCATCTTGTTCTAATTGAACTTTAATGGCACCGTGCACTATTTTTGCATCAGCATCGAATATTTTAATTAATCTGTAGAAGGTTGTGATCACTTGTCTTTTCTTCACCGAAAAAAACCGAATTTATATTTATAATAATTATATTCGAATGAAATATGCAGAATTTCCGGAAAGACCACAAAAGAGAAAAACTGAAAAACACAGTAAAAGTAACACAAAACAGTCGCCACTTGCTACGACCCGCGTGTCGTGATTGCCGCGCAAAATGATAAAATTTGTTTACGGTTGTATTTTGACTGTTTATTTTATTTCGTTTTAATGAGAGAAAGTGGCAGTAAACTTGAAATTAACCTGATTAAAATTGAACTGAAGAGTTAATTTCTAATATTCTTTTAATGAACTGTAAATCTACGCTCCTAACAACCCCCATAAAAAAAGTCATCCATAGAGAATACCCCTAAAAAATGTTTCACCCCTCAAAATACCCCTAACAAAATGTGGCCCCTAAAAACACCCCTTTTCATCTAATTTACCCCCAAATTTAGGGACAAAACCCCCAAGTTGGCAACACTGCTTCAAATGCTCTCCGAAAAGGTGACGTCACGCGCGCGCAAAGCTTTCCTATTGGACGCTTAAGCCCAACGGAATAAAATTCGTTCAAGTCGAAGTCTCCATCTCTCACAAATCAATTTTCTACATGTATATATATATATATATATATATATATATGTATGTGATATGGGGAGAACGGCCGTCGGTCATTGCAAAGAAGAATGCCGCAACCCCACATCACAGTCATTTCTGTAGACACTGGAATGGTAGTCTGGCAGAAAGAAAAGGTCGTCGACACAAGTTTATAGGACTACATTTTATTTATTTCCTTTGGCGACTCCGCCGGTATGAATGCAGCAAGAGAAAATACAGGAATCCGTCCTACTTCCGGATATCAAGTCTTATATAAACTTCAGTCCATCACGTGATTAAAGGGTGTGTCTTAATAGTTGATTGGTTTAAAGTTGTTGATGTGCAGATCTGATTTAAACTTGTACTGACGCCGCGCAGCGTCGCTTCACTTAAAAAAGACAGACATCTTTAATGATTTTGCCGAAGGCTGTAATAATGGAATTTAACGCGAATGCCCAAAGGGAATTAAATAACTTAAGGGATTAAAAAAGGGTTTGTAATTTTGAATAGTAAAGTGAGGAATTAATAGTTTTTAAATGTTAAGAGTGTTGAATTAATAAATTACTATTTTTTAATATTATATGTATATATACGGAGGCTGTTCGCACATTTTTTAGACGATTTTGGTAAGCGGTAATAAAAAATCATTTTCTGCAAAAGAAATAATTGCAATTGTACTATGTTTTTAAAAGTCAAAATTATTGTCTGCGGCTTGAAAGTTTTGTTTTTATTCAAAATGGCGTTTTTAACAAAGCAGTGGTTCGAAGGCTACATTTATGCTCTTTCCGAAGAGAAATATGCATACTCCGTTATCCAAAAACGATGTGAGAGTCATGGTTTTGTGATATCTAAAGCGTCGATAGGTAATATCGTCAACAAGAAAGGAAAAAAATGTCAAATTGGAGCCTCAAGTGGGACAAAAATTCCGAACAAGTATCCAAGGAAAAAACGGACATCTTCGACTATTGCAAAGGTACGTTGTTTAATGTTAAAAGAAAATCCCCCTAGTCAAAGGACAGTTGCAAAATCATTAAAATGCTCGGTGTCCACTGTAAACAAAATGATAAACGTTGATTTAAATCTTAATAAAGCGAAAAAACGCAATGTGCATCGTCTTCTTCCAAATCATATCGCTGAACGCAGGACACGCTGCAGAATTCTATATGAGAAACACTTATCCAAAGAAAAATGGAAAACAATTGTCACAATAGATGAATCATGGGTGTATTTAAACGATTGCAACAAAAAAAAAGAGCCATTTATTATCATATAAGGGGAGAAAACAATTTAAGTACATGGTTCAAAGAATCGAAAGAAAGTTTTTCTAAGGGATTCATGATTGTTGCTGGTTTTTCTTATAATGGCAAGTTAAAAATAAAGAGAGTGGGGGAAAATGTCAAGATTAACTCCGAATACTATCAGGAACATATTTTATCGCCAATTTTTCTGAATGAAATACCATCGCTTTACCCACAGTGCCATCAATCTGTGAGACTCCATCAGGACAAAGCTAGCAGTCACACATCAAAATCCACTGAAAATTTTCTAAAAGAAATGGAACAAAAAACTGGTATCAAGGTCATACCCTTCACTGATATCCCTACTAAATCTCCCGATGTATCACCTATGGATTTTTGTGCTTTCGGACTTTTAAAATCTGCATTATCCAAACGTCGTCCCAAAACCCTTACAGGACTCTGGAAAGCTGTTCAGGAGGAATGAGATAGAATACCTCTTCTGACACTTCAAAAGGCATTATTATCCTGGAAATTGCGGTGTCGAAAGATAGTTCGGAATAAGGGATGTCAAATAGAACATTTAAAACACAAGAATTTTTTGTAATTTAGTTTTGTGAATACAATATACATCGTCTAAAAAATGTGTGAACAGCCTCTGTATATGTATGTATATAATATATATAGTCGAACCCCGTTATAGCGAACCTGGGATATAACGAACGAAATTTTTGGTCCCGCCGTTTTCCTATTCTATTTAACGCTAATTTACCCTTTTATAGCGAACCTCCGAAATGTTAAGAATCGGCTATAACGAACCTTTTTTTTCAGTCGACTGATTTTTTTTTTATAATTTTTCCGCAGTTGTGAAAACATGACTTCGACTCTGATTTCATATGGAAATGTATGTCAGCTAGTGAAACACGGAGTAAATCAGCGATAAGTCTGTTTATTCAAGGGTAGAAACATCTGCATTCTTTCCCTTTGATGGTGCATATACATTGGTGCAGAGTTCTCTGCATGTGCCTTGGGGAATCCAGTGATTTATGTTCACTCTGTACTCTGTATATGCGTGGATCGCCTCCTCTGGCGGTCCGGATACATAGCATCAAAAAAGGGTGGGGGTCAGCTTGTCAAATGGTGTTGAGCGGGGTCGGGGGAGACACCAGATCAAAGAAACTCGAGGGACCATGGGGGCGGGAATTGGGGGTGGTTCTAAATACCGTGACTAATGTTACCGTGACTAATGTGATGACAGGAGTCGGGGTCTGCAGGCAGAGAACTCTGCACCAATGTATATGCACTATTACGATAGCCACTCTGCAGTTGTAATCCCGCCAGTAATTCGGTAAGCGAAACCACAGTAAGAGGAGGGAGGGGAGGGGAAAGGTTTACCAAACGCTCGAGGAGAACAAGTAAAAGCATGAACAGTATAGCATATGCGCACCCGAGAACAAGGGGAAAGGTCAGCTCAGGGTCGAGCCGGAAGATTCATTTCCACACGCAGGTGGAAGGGAAGTCATTTCATCTAATTCACCTATTTGAGTTTTTATCACAAGTTAAAAATTCGCTTTTAAGAAATCATTAGGTACATCATGTCGAGCAAGCGTAAAGCATTCTGCATCGAAGAAAAAGTAAATACACTCATGGACAAAAAATTTAGCGCACCAAGAAGGAGTCGTCAAAATGAAACGAAATTTTACATACGTAATGACTACTTTGATATAAGTAAATGATAAGAAAATCAAAGAAAAAGGATAATTTATTTCAGAGAAAAAGGCAAAAGAACGGAGGAGTTAATACTCCGTTGGACCCCCTCTAGCGCGAATGCACGATGCGATACGATCGGGCATTGAGTCATACAAGTTCTGTATGATGTCTTGAGACATTTCGTTCCATATTTGCTGTAACCTTGCCTCTAGTTCGTTCAAACTCCTTGGATGCCCAACTCGTCGTCCCAAATGATCCCAGATATGCTCGATTGGAGACAAATCTGGGAATCGGGCAGGCCAAGGAAGGGTAGTAACAGTGCGGAGACAGTCTTGTGACACCCTTGCTGTATGAGGCTGAGCATTGTCTTGTTTAAAAATGGCTCCTGGGAGCCGTTGCATGAGTGGCAACACATGTGGTTGCAGGATTTCATGAACATACCGCTGGGCTGTCATGGTGCCACGGAACAATACTAGGGGTGACCGTGTATTGTAGGCGATGGCACCCCATACCATCACACCAACTGTGGGAGCGATGTGTCGCTGTACAGCAAAGGCAGGATTGAAGCGTTCACCACGGGCTCTCCACACACGAACACGATTGTCATCACTGCCGAGATTGAATTTGGATTCGTCGCTAAAGACGTTTTGGTTCCATTCCGCTGCAGTCCAGTTTCCTCGTGCGCGGCAAAACTCCAAACGGAGGCGTCGATGGGTGGGCGTCAAGGGCAGCACACGTAATGGGCACCGCGATACCAACTGTCCTTCAGCCAGGCGCCTTCGTATGGTTCGAGAAGACGCAAGTGCCCCTAGTGAAGGTGCTACCTGTGCCTGGATGGCGGCCGATGAAGCAGTTGGCTGTACGCGTGCATTTCTTACGATGTGGCGGTCTTCTCGACGACTGGTCTGTCCAGGGCGTCCTGAGCCTGGTCTTCGTGTACATGACATCTCTCGGGTCCACTGGTCCCAACACCTCCTCACAACACAATCAGAGCGGCCTAATTGACGAGCTACTCGCCTAGCTGACCACCCAGCTTCCATCATCCCGACGATTCTCCCCCTCTCAAACTGCGACAACTGCTTATATTGTCTTCGAACACGGCGTAATGGCATGTCTATCTCAGATCTTCCTTTGTAAATGATTCAGCACATTCAAACAAGCTTTGGTTACCTGTTTTATACTCCACAGAGTACGATGTTCAACGCCCTCTACCGGCTATACTTAATGCGCAATCACGCTGCATTTCTAATCATTTGCATATCTCCCCGATATGTACCTTCATTACAAGTTTCGTTAAGATCCCGCAATTATTTCTTGGTGCGCTAATTTTTTTGTCCATGAGTGTATCATAAGAGAAATACAAAATGGAGGTAGCCAAGTTGACATTTGCCTAAAAAAAGATTTATCGAAATCTACAGTTGGAACAATATGGAAAAACAGAGAAAGCATACTTTCTGCTTTCGAGAAAAATTTGAACTCCCAAAAAAAATTAAGAAAAGCTGACCATCAAGAAGTCGAAGAAGCTTTATTAAAATGGTTCAGCATTCAAAGAAGCCAAAATGTACCAATTTCTGGGCAAATGCTTCAGTCAAAAGCTGATGAATTTGCCAGTAAATTTGGAATTCCATTTTCGTGCTCTAATGGATGGTTAGACAGATTCAAGAAGCGGAACAACATATCTTCCGGAAAAATTGTCGGAGAATCGGGAGATGTTTCAACATCCAACATCGATACGTGGAAAGAAAATATTTGGAATGACATCTCTAGTGAATATGACGAGAATGACATATTTAATGCTGATGAAGCTGCACTGTTTTACAAGATGACACCAAACCAGACATTAAAATTTAGTGGAGAGAAATGTAATGGCGGAAAATTGTCGAAAGACAGAATCACATTTCTTGTGTGTGCCAATATGAGTGGAACTGAACGTCGTAAGCTTCTAGTAATTGGAAAATCTAAACACCCCAGATGCTTCAAAAATATCAAACGGCAGGGGCGTAGCTACCGTGGAGCAGTTGGAGCGAACTGCTCTAGGCGCACAAATCATGAGGGGCGCAAAATTTGAAAGAGTGAAATAAAAATTTGTGAAAACTTTTGTATAAATAATTTCGATTTGTCAGATTTAAATTGAAAAAATTATTTAAATTAATTTGTTTGATTAATTTTTTCTATAAAATATTCAAAATATAAATGAAATATATTTAAGTAAATAAAACTAGGCAAGGCCGGACTTTGAATTTTTGCCCGGTGTTAGACACTAGATATTCTCAAACGTTACCAGTTGAGTGTCTTATCAGAAAACGGGAGATGGCTGGAGCATCTTCACCCCCTATGACGAGAGTCATTACAATCCTTCAAATGTCATTCTAAACGAGCGGGAGTAGAATTCTCTAGGGTCAACTTACTGACTCCTCCCGCTACAAGAGTCAAAAACATGCAGGGGTCCAAACAAAAGTTTTGTTTTACATAGCAGCCTTAATATCGGCGCACAATAGAGGCAAATATTCGGGGATTTTTTTAAAGCAAGCTTAGTATTTAGCGCTTCATATTTCCATTGTTTACTTTGTGCAGTGTAAGAATTTCAAGATGATTCTTGAATGAATGTGTTATACAATTTTTAAAACTTATTGAGACTGTGGATTGTAATTTATTGTTTTGTTTAAGTGATTTCATACAATTTACGACTATTATTTTACTAAATTACTTATCTACAGCGTGTTGTTGGATTCACCGACGTCTAATTTTAAAAGTAAGTGGTTTAATTATGAAGTATGTTAACTGATGTTGCAACATAAATAATAATAGGTACTACCTAACAGTTACGTATTATAGCTGAAAGTTGGTGGCAAACATTTTCAGGAGCAGCATGTTATAAAAATACAAATGTGTATTTTTATAACATGCATGAGGTAATATTCAAAAAATCGGCAGAGGAAGAACGAAATTTCCATTATAAATAATTTTAGATCTAATTTGAAAATTGCGGGCTAATGACAAAACAGAAATACACAAAAAATATTCAAAATGAGTGTTAAAAGAAACTCAAATCATTAGAACCATAAGTCTAAGGATGCATAAATTTTGCATGGAGGTTGCTATTATGCCCTAGGTGCAGGGCCCGATTATGAACGCTGGGGGCCCCTGGGCAGATGCTATTTGGGGGCCCCCCTTACGAATATTTATAAAAATAAGAAATATCCATGGGCTATACATACTATTAGAAGTACTAGGTGCATACTCCAAGGGGGTTTGGGGGCTCCCTAGCATCAGGGGGCCCTGGGCAAAGTCCCGATTTGCCCATGCGATAAAAAGGCCCTGCCTAGGTGCTCGTAAAGAAATCTTTTTAATAAATTAGAATTTTAAGGGGGCCAAATGGGGCCTAATCTTCCCCCCAAAACACACACACTGTATCTCTAGAACCATGAGACCTAGAAAGCTGAATTTTTGTATGATAGTTTCTCTTAGATCCTAGGTGCGCACAAAGAAATATTTTTTTTAAATACAAAATTTTAGGGGATAAAAGGAGCTTAATCTCCCCCAAAACAACAACAACAAAAACCTACCTCTGGTACATGTTCGTATGGCGGAAGACAGAAAGGTTGGCATCCCACAGATGTCCGGGGCGCATATTTTGAAAGACTAGCGATTTCGGCACTCAATTGCCGGTTTGACGAAAGCATCAGTTTCGCCATCTGTTGACATATATAGGAATATTTTTATTATAAGTTTTTTTTTTTACTTCTACGCAATTTAGTATGTTTTAAAATCTGAATTACATATATAACACAGGATTTAAAGAGATTTTAACAAAATAAATGAATAAATTGAAATAAGTATATTATTGAATTTTAAATTTACTTTCTTCAAATATCCACAATAATTTTAATTTTTTAAATTTTAATGTTAATTAGAAAATAAATGTATTTAATAAGCTTTAATTAAAAAAATTAAGTTGCATAAATTAAAAAATTTAAAGTTTTAAATTCCAATAATATAAATTTATTTTAACATATAATTTTTTTAAAATCAAATTTTAAATTAATCAAATTTTTAAAATATAAAAATTTATTTTAATTTTGTTACATTTTTATGCTAAATTATTGAAGAAATGAGGGAATGATGCTGAGTATGAAGGAATGACAAATCCCTATTAAAGTTGACTATTTTCATATAACAATCTAGTTTTGATGCAATTATTAGTAGGCAAGAATAATACATTATTTTAATAATGGTTTATTTAATTATAGTAAAAATTTTATCCATAAATAGGCACATTGTTGACCTAAGTAGGAATTGACTTTAATTTTTTTTTATATATTACTTGTTTTTGTTTTATTTTCAGAATTTAAATGAAAATAAGACATTTGAAAATCTTGCACTGAAAGCAAGAAAGTGAATGAAAGTCTAGTACTGTATCTGCTGAAGTATATACAGTCTGATAAAAATGGTTCTATATCTTTTTCAAAACAAATATAATTACTGTCAATTATACAAAACAAGTACGATTACTTACACATCTTAAATTTTTTTTTCTAATTTTCTAGGCTTTAAAACAAGTAATTTCGTGTTTTCAAATCAGGAATACTGTATTCAATGCAATATTTTAACATGAACCCATACAGATCCCACTTTCAAACTTATACAATCATTTCAGTACTATATAAAGTATTATTAAAAAAAAAATTGAAATTTTTTCAAGCGGCGCATTTTGAAAAATTCAAATTTTAAATTCAAATAAAATAAATTTTTCTAAGCCCTAATTGTGTTATATATCATTGAAAAAGGTCTTGAAAATTGCTTTAAAATGCCACCAATCTTACCTCTCTAGCTCTTATTGTTGAAATTTTTTTTGGATAATTGAATTAAAACACAAGGAGTGCGGTAACGAAGAAGTGAAAATATTCTTTCACTTCTGAATGTATTTGATTTCGTAATGTCATTTCGTAATGTCTGAATGATTATATTTGGATGTAAATATATTTATACATAGCATATTTATACATGTATATAGCGTAATACATGAATATATAATGCATTTATATTAAATTGAAATAGATTGAATTTGATTGTTAAATTTGAATTTATTCTTATTTATTGAAATAGACTGCAAAAGTTTTTTGCACTTGAGTAATTTGTATGATTTTTTAATCTGATTTTCTTTAATTTTAGTGACGCTATCTACTGGAAAAATAAACTAAAAACATAGGTTTATAATTGAATCATCTTTCCTTTTTTCGTTGGCTTTGCAAAATATGAAGTAACAAATTTAGCATTTTCAAATTATTAATTAATAAATAAGTAAAAATTATTGTGGATATTTGAAGAAAGTAAATTTAAAATTCAGTAATATACTTATTTCAATTTATTCATTTATTTATTTTGTTAAAATCTCTTTAAATCATGTGTTATATATGTAATTCAGATTTTAAAACATACTAAATTGCGTAGAAGTAAAAAAAAACTTATAATAAAAAGATTCCTATATATGTCAACAGATGGCGAAACTGATGCTTACGTCAAACTGGCAATTGAGTGCCGAAATCGCTAGTCTTTCAAAATATGCGTCCTGGCCCCTACGACGTAAAAAAATTCTATTTAAAGACGACGTTGTTTCTGTTTAACGACGAATTTTTTTTACATGATAAACTTTTTCTTCAACATTTTATGTGGAGGAGGGGAACCTTCTATGGGGCAAAAAAGGTTTGGTTTCAATAACAGACCTGGAATTTCCTTGATGTTTGCAATGTTGCAGTCATAGACTTGTTGCAGTTGGAAAAACGGGGGGGGGGGATTACTGTTTCTCGGAAGATCGAATATTCTTCCATGGGGCTCTTAGTGCGAGAGGTGAATCACTCTATTATCCTTACCATCTGTTGTCATGTGACTTACGAACTGTCCAATAGCAGCCCTCTCTCACTCCTTCCGAGAAGCAGATGTTCATGTTTAGAGAATTCATGGTTGTATGTAGGCGCTCATTCCAGTACGAATACGAGGTGAGCAGAGCAAAATGGCACCAAAGAGAAAGCATCTTACGCTACAAGAAAATGTGAAAATTATTGAAGACTGAGAAGAAAGTGTTGGAATAACTAAAGTCCAATTCGCAAGACAATTTCAGCTACCCGAGTCTACTTTCAAAGGTATTTTAGCAAGCAAAGAGAAGCAGCACAAAACTTTCTTGAAGCAGCACAAAAATTTGGTTTGGTATCCAAATCCAAACGGCAGAAAATTCAATGTGGCCGATCAGAAGAGTTTGATACGGCAGTCATGCAATGGTTTCATGAAGCAAAAGCATCCAACATTCCCATTTCCGGAGTGATATTTAAAGAAAATGCTATAGTTCTGGCAGAAAAGTTTGGCACTCAAAATTTTCAGGCTTCGGCTGGTTGGCTAGTAAAGTTCAAAGAAAGGTATGGGCTTGCATTTAAAAGCATATTTGGTGAAAGTGGCTCCGTAGATAAAAAATATAGTGGAAGATTGGAAAATAGTGCTGAAGGGGATATTAGACGGATATGAGAAGAACATATTCAATGCAGATGAGACAGGCCTATTCTACAATATGGTGACTAATAAAACTTTAACGTATATGGGCGAAAAGTACTTTGGTGGAAAAAACAGTAAGGAACGATTGACTGCTTTACTGTGCACTAATTCGGATGGATCTGAGAAATTCCCGCCACTAGTTATAGGCAAATCAAAGCAACCAAGGTGTTTTAAGAATATCGCCAGGAAACCTTGTGAGTACCGGAATAATAATAAAGCGTGGATGACATCACACATTTTTCTTGACTGGATTAGAAAATTTTATGCAAAAATGCATCAAGAAAAGAGAAAAAGTTTACTTTTAATCGACCGTTGCACTGCACATACTCCAAATATCCCTGGACTTACAAATTTTACTATTCATTTCTTACCAGCTAATTGCACTAGCAAGTTGTAGTCATTAGACCCGGGTATCATTCGCAGTGTGAAAACATACTACAGAAAGTCTTTAATTAGGAAATTAATAAACAATTCGTCTGACAGTATGAAAATTAGAAAATTTACGATCTTGGAAGCAATGTCCATGATACCATCAGCATGGAAAGAAGTTTCTTCAACAACAATAAAAAAGTGCTTTCGCGTTGCTGGAATTCACAAAGATATTTTAGTAGAACTGCAAAGTACGGATGTAGAAATCAACGAATATGACATTACTCCTGAAGAATGGAGAAGTCTTGTTGAAGATGAGGATGTTTCAACTCAAGATTTGTACAATTGTGATGAATCTGTTTTAACAACAGATTACAGAAATGTAGAACAAATTTATGAAGATGAAAATACAGTGTGAGACGAAGAAGGTGAAGTTGAAGACACGGAAACGAGACACTGCCACTGTCTTACACAGATGCAACTTCTGCTCTAGATGTTCTCCGACGCTATATTACATCGAATATGTCCAATATGGAAGATGAGACTTTTAACATTTTAGAAAATCTGGAAAAGAGAATAACGAATACAAGGCGAAAAATGAAGCAAACAACAATTTTTGACCTTCTTAAACCTAATTTATTGTATTGTTCGTACTCTTTTTTCAATGTCATTTAAAATAACTTTTTGTGAATAAAATAATAATGATAATAAAAATGACATTTTTAAACACGCCAATATATTAAGAAATATATTGACAGTCCTAAGCCCGTAAAGTGTGAAGGGAAATATTATATTGTCCCAAATTCTGTTTAACGGCGATCTCTACTGAAGGACGATTTTTCCCGGTCCCTTGAAAGTCGTTAAACAGAGAGCCAACTGTAGTTGCATTGGGATTTTGTGCAGAGTGATAGGCATTTTAGCAAAATTTCAATAAAAATTACTTCAAATTGACCAATTTATAAAAAATGTATGCTATTTACAGGTAAGTTTTTGTTCCATTTTTAATTTTTAAGTGCTATTTTACCATAAAAGACCAAAAAAACCTTTGAAATTTTTTTTTTTTTTTAAATTGACTCCGAACGTAGAATATTAATCTGAAATTTAGGCGATTTATTTATGGTGAATTATGTTCCTGTTTAGCTTTGATTATTGCTATTCCATTTGTTTGTTTTTAATTAGGCTTTTTTACTGTGTTCACTCTTTGTTTGTTTTGCCATCATTTTTTGTTATCATTCTCAAGTAGGAATTAAGCAAAATCTTAACATTTATGCTCCAAATAGTTTGAAACTTAACATTGTCCGATAGAAGCATAAAAAGAAAGAATATGCAAAAAGTAACTAAATTAAAATGGAATTAGGCACGATAATTGATGTATAATAAATAGATTTTTATTTGGGGCTGTTTTTATAAGGAAAGGAATGACGAATCGGGGAAAATTTTCATATTGGAACATAAAATTGCGTGTATTATTTTTTCATTTTAAAATTTTCTCTTAGAATGTAGGTGATTTTGAAGATAACTGTCATATGTATCATGTGTGAGAAGGAAATTGAAATAGTTGCATTAGAATTTTTTGCAGAGTGATAGGCATTTTAGCTAAATTTCAATAAAAATTACTTCAAAGTGACCAATTTATTAAAAAAGTATGCTATTTAGAGGTAAGTTTTTGTTCCTTTCTTAAATTTTTAAGTGCTATTTTACCATAAACGACCAAAAAAAACCTTTAAAAAATTATTTTTTTTAAAAAATTGACTCCGAACGTAGAATATTAATCTGAAATTTAGGCGATTTATTTATGGTGAATTATGTTTATGTTTAGCTTTGATTATTGCTATTCCATTTGTTTGTTTTTAATTATGCTTTTTTACTATGTTCACTCTTTGTTTGTTTTGCCATCATTTTTTATTATCATTCTGAAGTACGAATTAAGCAAAATCTTAACATTTATGCTCCAAATAGTTTGAAACTTAACATTGTCAGACAGGAGAAGAAGTAATATGCAAAACGGTAACTAAATTAAAATGGAATCAGGCACGATAATTGATGTATAATAAATAGTTTTTATTTGGGGCTGTTTTTATGAGGAAAGGAATGACGAATCGGGGAAAATTTTCATATTGGAACATAAAATTGCGTGTATTATTTTTGCATTTTAAAGGTCATTTTGAAGATAACTGTCATATGTCATATGTATCATGTGTGAGAAGGAAATTAAAGTAGTAGCATTAGGATTTTGTGCAGAGTGATAGGCATTTGAGCTAAATTTCAATAAAATTACTTCTAATTGACCAGTTTATAAAAAAAAGTATGCTATTTACAGGTAAGTTTTGTTTCTTTTTTTAATTTTTAAGTGCTATTTTACCATAAAAGTAAAAAAAAAACCTTAAATTTTTTAACAAATTTACTCTGAACGTAGAATATTAATTTGAAATTTAGCTAAAATGCCTATCACTCTGCACAAAATCCTAATGCTACTATTTTGATTTCCTTCTCACACATGATACATATGATAGTTATATTCAAAATGACCTACAATCTAAGAGAAAATTGTAAAATGCATAAACAGTTTTGAAAAGAGAAAAGATTGAATTACACGATTCTTGCAAAAAATGACATTTTCAACGAAGGCTTACTTTTTCAGTCACTTAAGCAAAATCTTAACATTTATGCTCCAAATAGTTCACCACTCAACATTGTTTTAAAACATCTGTTAATTTGGTTGTTCATGAGTAGGAACTAAGGCAAAATCTTAGCATTTACACTCCAAATGGTAGGACACAAACATTGTTTATCCAGAGGTGCTAAGGTAATAACCCGTAATAGCAGTTTTTGAAAGAAAAATATTAATTTTACCGAGTATTGATTTGTAATTTCATTGTTTGTATTAAATGTTTGTTTTATTAAAAGTTATTTTGCTAATATTACCCCTATTGTTTTCTTTTTTACATTAATCCTTTTTTACTGTGTTCACTTTTTCAGTTTAATAATTACCTGTGTTTTGGCACCTGATATCAGCTTTGATTACAGATATTATGAGTGTTTATGTGCAAAAATATACAGTTTATATTATTTGTTCTCTATTTCTATTAGAGATGCAATGGATCTTGATATATATATATATATATATATATATGTTTTGCCCTGTAAAATAGATATATATTTATTTTATTATTTTAATCCCTTTTTGTTAAAAAAAAATGATAAAAGCTGAATGCTTCAAAGGAAATATATTTTTCAAAATATTAATTTTAAAATATTTACATTCGAATCCTTTTAACTTCGATACTCCTCATGTTTCCAATTCTTTAGACACGTGTACAACTTATGGATTTGGTTGTGCATTATTGGTACTATAGCTTTTTGCAGTAAATGTCTTGAACTCAGAACAATATCCACCCTCCTGGAAATAATATTTAATATGTAATAGCAATATTTTTTCACATTATAATGTACCTAACTGGTTTAATATTGTCAAATGATTGACATATTTCATTTTAATGTAACTAAATACAGTCTAATTTTCATATTATTAGTTTCACTTTTCATTTACTTAAATTCAAGTTGAATACATTTAAAAGTAATGCAACTTCCCCTCAAAAAAAGAGGAGAATAGAATAAACAAACTGAAAAACTTTGCTTGCCATATTTATATATATATATATATAAAAAACTTAATTTACCAATAAATATTTTTATGTGCTATGAAAGCAATAATTTTTCTGTTAATTTGATTTTAAAAGGACTCATGTTTTTTAATTTCTTAATCTCACATATTCTATACAATATTTATGTTTAACCATACGTTGCTCATACGTTTAGCTACATCTCTATATTTTGACCCTTTCAACATAAGAATTATATTAATGAATGTGTGAAAAATAAAATGTTTGGTTATATTAGTTGTTTGAAAACAACTGATCTTGCATTTATGGTGCGTGCAGCCCTAATTGCAGATTTCTGTTAATTTTTTTTTTGTTTGTCAGTGCTTTAAACCTATACTTTAATTTTTTTGCTACATAATCTTGCATTTATGGTGCGTGGAGCCCTAATTGCAGATTTCTATTAATTTTTACGTTTGTCAGGGCCTTCTACCTATACTTTAATACTTTATTTATTTATTTTTTGTTGTTGAATTATTTACATTTTACTTAAATTCAATTCAAGCAATACTTTGTTTAATTTTTATTTATACTGTGTTATTTATTCTATGTTGTATATACTGTGTTTAATTTATAAATTGATTTTAATTAAGAAAATTGAGATTTTTACTTTTCAGCTTTTGATGGTAAAATGATAAAAGGCTGAATCTACCTAAATTCTCAGATGTGTATAACATTTCTTATGCTTTTTTCTGTTATTTATACCGTGTTTAGTTTTTAAACTGATTTTTGTTAACAAACATTCAAGAATTTGACATTTTAACTTTTCAGATTTTAGTGGTTTATTATAAATGTATATATTTTGTTTTACTTTTCAGGTTTTTTTTTTGCTCCAATGATAAAAGGCTAAACTAGCTGAATTCTGAGGAGCTTATTATAAATCTATATTTTTTCATATTGGATTTACTTTTTATTCATGCATATAACATTTCATATGCTTTTTTTCTATGTTATTTATACTGTGTTTAGTTTTTAAATTGACTTTGGTTAACAATTATTCCCCAATTTGACATTTTTACTTTACAGCTTTTAGTGGTACAATGATGAAAGGCTGCATCTACCTAAATTCTGAGATGTCTCTAACATCTCACGTTTATTTTTACTATGTAATTTATACTGTGCTTAGTTTTTAAATTGATTTTGGTTAAGATTCTTAAAATCCCGAGCAAAGCCGGCTTGCTGAAGGAGGGGGATGGGGGGGGGAAGGAAAAGAATTTTTCTTCTGCTTTCGACTGTTTGCATGACGTGGGATGTGTATCTACAAAATTTAAATACCTTTATTCGTTGTTTTTCAGAATTTCTATTTTCTGACAATGATTGCTGAAGGGAGCGGGTCCCTAAACCGACCGTCTAGACGGGCGAAGCCCGGCTATTCATATATATAAACCAGTTCCATAACTGACTGAGTGACTGATTGACTGACAGACAACGCACAGACCAAACTGCTGGACCTATAGGGCTGACATTTTGCATGTCGATTCTTCTTATAGTGTAGGGGTGCACTACGAAAGATTTTTGAAAAATTCTTCTTAGATTTTTTAAAATAAAATTTTTAAGCTGTTTTAGTAAATTTTTTTTTTAAGTTTGCATTTAAAATAAGAATTTGAGGGTTATAAAATTTATATCACGAGAAAGATCATAAAAATTTCCTTAAAATAAAATCTTTTTCGAATCTTTACCTCTATTTTCTGATTTTTGGTGAATTTTTAAAGATTAACTTTTAGAATTTATTTTATTAAATGCTGATCACGTGATTTCTTTTTCTGGTACTTTAAATAAATTTATCATCACGTGCATAACAGCGAAATAGAGAAAAAAATATTTTTTTTCTTGCTAATGCGGCAGACGATTGGACATTATCCAAAAAAATATTAAAATACAGTAAAAGATATGTGCATCAAACTGTACTATATTTTTTAGTATGTTCTATTAGATTCAATTTGAATATTTTCTTCTACATTATTTTGTCTGTAAAAATATCCGTTACGATTTTTTTTATAAATATATTTTTTCGTTTTTCTTTTACATCAATTGCATACATTGATCGTTGTATTTATTATAAATGTATTTATACATATTTTTGGCATTAATTGCATACATTGACCGTTGTATTTAATTTGAATGTACTCCGTAGCGAAGTACGGGTTTTCAGCTAGTGTATCAATAAACCAGATATATGTATATACCTAAGGAAAGAGTAGTCTATGTGTCCATGGAAACGATAAAACGAGCTACTTAACCACAAGGTCACGACACATACCGTCTTTTCTGTAGAAATAATTGCTGGATCATTGAAACATACTTGTGTTGTTCATAGATAATTCTTGAAAATTTTCATTATAGAAAAATTGCGCTTAGCTACTGCTATATTTAAAGGTAGAGTTAGTAGAATTATTAGAGCTACAACAACGTTTGGAAATATGCATTCAATATTTAATTCCCATAACCTTAAATTCAAGAGTTCATAATAAATTTTAAAAAAACAGTATAAATATTCGCTTGTATTTGTATATTTTAATGAATTTCTTTATATATTAGATTAAACTATAAATATTTTTTTGTTATTCATTAAAAATATCGTATTTTTACCGTATATCGAGATATATTTATCGTATATCTCATTTCGGCACCAATTTTAATTGGATGCCTGAGGCGGTCGCCTAGACGCCTCACCTATGGGACCGTCCGTGCCAATAGGGATGCATATTCAGACTAACTTCTCGATATACATATTCGAGGATATAAATGCATCAATAATGTCTGAACCCACCCAGAAACAAATTGCACACATCACACTAAAGAACCGTGTGAAATCAAACATGCACAATCTATATATAGGAAAAGTTCTGGTATGCCTTAAACATAGTTCAGATTGACCAATTCCAGTACGACACAGGCTAATTCTATTTCGAACAATCCAAACGGGTATGTGTTGTTGTCGGAAGCATGAATGTATGAGACATTTGCATAATCATTATAATATCGCTCCTAAGCAAGAATAACATGTTCTGGATAACTAGTTTAACTTATTTGTTTTTTTAAACTTGAATTTACCAAGAATCTCACAAGAAGTATCTTTAATTTTAAACCAATGGAGAAATTTTCATTGATGGTGAATCTACAAGTCATCTGCATTTGGAATCAAATTTCAATAATTGACTGTGTTATGTGGTAATAGAACTTTTCTTCGTATTTAACATGGCATTCTGCTTTTCTGCTTTTGATTCATTGATGTTGCATAAAGGCGATGCATCAGTTGACATCGAGTTGCACATCTTCAATCCCCGTCGTAAGCTGTAAGAAATTTTACAATAACATTTAAATAAATGCCTATTTTTGAATTTGGTTAAGTTAGATGTTCATAAAAAGAACATGTAGTTATTAAATATTTTAAAATTTTCAGCTAATTTTTTGAAGACACAAAATGTCTATCATTACACAATTAAAACTGTTTGAAAAGAATAAGATCTTTATGGCGACTGAACATTTGCGAGGTCAACTTATGACCTGAAAATAGTTAACCTTGCATATCATCAATTGTTATGTTAAGCAGTAGGATCTTTTTCTAATAACAAGCTATCTATATACACTCATGGACAAAAAAATTAGCGCACCAAGAAATAATTGCGGGATCGTAACGAAACTTGCAATGAAGGTACATGTCGGGGAGATATGCAAATGATTAGAAATGCAGCGTGATTGCGCATTACGTATAGCCGGTAGAGGGCGTTGAACATCGTACTCTGTGGAGTATAAAACAGGTAACCAAATCTTGTTTGAGTGTGCTGAATCATTTACAAAGGAAGATCTGAGATAGACATGCCATTACGCCGTGTTCGAAGACAATATAAGCAGTTGTCGCAGTTTGAGAGGGGGAGAATCGTCGGGATGATGGAAGCCGGGTGGTCAGCTAGGCGAGTAGCTCGTCAATTAGGCCGCTCTGATTGTGTTGTGAGGAGGTGTTGGGACCAGTGGACCCGAGAGATGTCATGTACACGAAGACCAGGCTCAGGACGCCCTCGACAGACCAGTCGTCGAGAAGACCGCCACATCGTAAGAAATGCACGCGTACAGCCAACTGCTTCATCGGCCGCCATCCAGGCACAGGTAGCACCTTCACTAGGGGCATCTGTGTCTTCTCGAACCATACGAAGGCGCCTGGCTGAAGGACAGTTGGTATCGCGGCGCCCATTACGTGTGCTGCCCTTGACGCCCACCCATCGACGCCTCCGTTCGGAGTTTTGCCGCGCACGAGGAAACTGGACTGCAGCGGAATGGAACCAAAACGTCTTTAGCGACGAATCCAAATTCAATCTCGGCAGTGATGACAATCGTGTTCGTGTGTGGAGAGCCCGTGGTGAACGCTTCAATCCTGCCTTTGCTGTACAGCGACACATCGCTCCCACAGCTGGTGTGATGGTATGGGGTGCCATTGCCTACAATACACGGTCACCCCTAGTATTGTACCGTGGCACCATGACAGCCCAGCGGTATGTTCATGAAATCCTGCAACCACATGTGTTGCCACTCATGCAACGGCTCCCAGGAGCCATTTTTCAACAAGACAATGCTCGGCCTCATACGGCAAGGGTGTCACAAGACTGTCTCCGCACTGTTACTACCCTTCCTTGGCCTGCCCGATCCCCAGATTTGTCTCCAATCGAGCATATCTGGGATCATTTGGGACGACGAGTTGGGCATCCCACGAGTTTGAACGAACTAGAGGCAAGGTTACAGCAAATATGGAACGAAATGTCTCAAGACATCATACAGAACTTGTATGACTCAATACCCGATCGTATCGCATCGTGCATTCGCGCTTGAGGGGGTCCAACGGAGTATTAACTCCTCCGTTCTTTTGCCTTTTTGTCTGAAATAAATTATCCTTTTTCTTTGATTTTCTTATCATTTACTTATATCAAAGTAGTCATTACGTATGTAAAATTTCGTTTCATTTTGACGACTCCTTCTTGGTGCGCTAATTTTTTTGTCCATGAGTGTATTTAAGTTGCTAAACCGACTTTTTGGGTGTCCGCGAGAAAAAACTACTGCATAAATTTACTTCATATTGGTCTTAAACGAAAGATTGTAATCTGTAGATTTGTCAAATTTGGTTTTTGTAACCGCAATTTCTATTAATTAGCGATCATTTGCAATTAAAAATTGATTTCTGAGCATGCTCAGTGGCATGTTTAAATCTGTCTTTAGAAACTCACTGTTTCTGCTCATGCTCAGTGATCTATATATTAAAGTTGCTAATATGACTTTTTGGGCAGTCCGTGAGAGAGAACTTCTGCATCAATTTACTTCATATTAGTCTTAAACGAAAGATTGTAATCTGTAGATTTGTCAAATTCGGTTTTTGTAACAGCAATTTCTATTGATTAGCAATCATTTACAATTAAAAATTGATTTCTGCGCATGCTCAGTGGCATGTTTAAATCAGTCTTTAGAAACTCACTGTTTCTGCGCCTGCTCAGTGACATGTTTTAATGATAAACACGTTTGTTCCGAGGAGTCTCTCTAGATCTCTCTCTGCCATTTTTATTTTTATGATAATTATGTTTGTGAAATATAAGATTAAACCTCGCGGAAATTGTTTATTTCGCGCTGTTTAATTAGCGATAATTTACAATAAAAAAAATTGCTTTCTGCGCATGCTCAGTGACATTTTAAAATCTGGCTTTAGATACTCGCTAAGCACGAGTCTGCTTAAACACATTAATTTGTTTTTGCGCATTATTACGATTTTCAACATTTGGCAATGATGTGTTGAGTATAATTTGTATATTTGTATACATTTATTTTCTATCTAGCCGTCATGTTTTGAGGGGTATCAACTAGTATAATGTAAAATCTCAAATTCTCTTTCTTCATCTTAACACATTAAAGACGGGAGACTTAAACAAATATCTCTCTATAGCCAGTGCTTGTGGACCAGAAATATATATTAAAGTCCGATCGCATCGTTAAAGCAAATGGTTCTTGTGTAGTCAATTCATGTAAACTTTTTCTTGCTGCAAAATTTCTTTTTGTAAAAGTTTATTTGCACTTAATCCAAATAACAATTTCAACAAGATTTTCGTAAAAGAAGTGTATTTGTACAATATTTCAGCAAAAATTGTATTTTCAACAAGTTTTCATTAAATAAATATAAACTTTTTTTTACCATATTTCAGCAAAAGCGTGTATTTTTTTAAAAAATAAAAACGTTTCGTTACGATATTCACCGGTGTTCAAATTTAAGAGAACTTTTACATTTTATCGAATTTCTGGCAAACTAATGGACAGATTTGATTCCCTCTCACAGAACGATGGTATACTGTAAAAGAGGCAGCTGGTGAGTCCCTGTGGCAGTATCTTTGCGCGGGTCACGTCTCTGACTTGCCGTGCTGTGTGTGTGCCGCTCGGGAGCAGGGGACTGTTTTGGGCTCATGCGCGGAACAGCCGCCATCTGCGGTCAATCCACTCAGAACTCCACTCAGGGGCTTCCACTGCGGGAACTCCACTCAGAAGGCCACAACGTAGCCACTACGGGTCCCGCCTCGAGCATTGGAGTCCCTGTGGCAGTCGGCCGCACTCCTGCAAGAACGCAGATTTCAGTTCCTGGGTGGTTCTTGGAGGATTTGACTAGTGTAATAAATTCGTCGAACGGTAGCGTAGCAAAAAGACGATACAGTCTAGTAAAATACTAAATTGATGTTTATTTATAGATGAGATTATTTCGATGCAATATTCTTAACAACACAGTAGATTATACACTCTAAATGACGTGCAGGAAAACAAATTCAGCTGAAGAACACCAGTCTAGGTTTTAAGTCGCGATGCAATCAGAGTCTAAAACACGAGAGTTCTATTGCTTCTTATACGGAAGCTGAGTACGACGCACAGCAATTACTTCTGCGAGAAGTCACTTACACAACTGAGAAATCTAATGAACAGATTCGTCCGGGATCTAAAAGAAATGAGCTATCTCCAATAACTATAACACTGTTTCTTCTGGAAACGAGTCGACAGGGAGTCGGGAAAACGATCCTTATCTCACAGGAGCCTAAACATCAATCTCTCGATGCAATTAAAATGCTTCGTCTCGAAGCGGTCGACAGGATGTCGGTTAACGTTGCCTATCACAAAGACTTAGAAAATCTTATTCACGAAATTTTCTTCGTCTGGAAGTGGCTGACAGGATGTCGAATTACTTTGCCTATCACAAAGACTTAGGAAAAACTCTTAATCACGGCTGCATGCCGGAGTAGCTGCCTTCTAGATCCAGGTCTAGGAGCTATCTGCAATTTTAATAATTCGCAGCGAAGCAACTTTTAATTTTAGACGCTGCGGACGCTGGAAATTTAAAAGGGTTTTAATTGGTACCCTTTAAGGTGACATCACTTTCTTGAGATCCGATTGGCGAGCCACTTTTCTCGTCACCAGATCAGCTGGTGCTGCAGTCGATTAGTTTCCCCAGATCTTCATCTATCAAGGGGCGGAGCGGAATCGATTTCCTTTCATCTTTATGTTCCAAATCCCAGACTTACTTGTGCCTCGTGTCTCGGCTGGCTATTGCCGGCAACTCTTTGTCTAGCCCGCTTTTGTGTGTTCGACTGCTTTTGCCTCTGGACTACATTCTTGAGCCTTCTGCTGGAAATGTGAATGAAAGGGTTTTACTCTAAATTGGGAGAATCGTGGATTCTTCCACTAGCTGCAGTTGCCCTCGCACGAGAGTCCCAGACATGCTCAGTAGGGTTTAGGTCTAGTGATCTGGCCGGCCAATCCATCCGGTGAACATCCTGACTTTCAAGATAATCGCCGACCAGGTGAGCCCTATGTTGACGAGCGTTGTCGTTCATAAAAATGAACCGAAGGCCAACTGCGCCCCTGAGAAGTTTGACCGAGGGTCCCTGACTGGTGAGAGGTATAGGGATGAGATCTTAGATCAGCTTTATGTTCGACTTTTCAGGTGCGCAGTTGGCCCTCGGTTCACTTTTATGGACGACAACGCTCGTCCACATAAGCTCTCCTAGTCGACGATTATCTTGAAAGTAAGGTTATTCGCCAGATAGATTGACCAGCCAGATATCCAGACCTACATCCTATTGATCATGTCTGGGACTCTCTTGGAAGGGCAATTGCAGTTCGCCATCCCCCTTGAAGAACCATCCAGGTGCTGAAAATTGCGTCGTTGCAAGAGTGCGGCCGTCTGCCACAAGGGTTCATCAAAATGACCCATTTTCAGTATGGCATCGTGCTATGAGAGCTGTATGACAGTAAGAGGGGACCATATCCCATATTAGAGTCATTAAAAGTTCGATCTTGCAGCGTGGGTTTTGGACATTCTGCGCTCATGAGCCTACAATCATGAGTACGTACCATGACTGTTGTATGGTATAATTTTTTCTTATATAACTGTGTATCCATACCAAATTTCAATAAAATGCGTCCATTAGTTTTCCAGGAATTCGATAAAATGTGACAGTTCTCTTAATTTTGAACACCAATGTACAGCAGGAACTTAGTACAGATCAGCCTTTAGTACAGATCAATTGTAGCGTCACGTTCTGTAACCGAACAACTCAAAATATTGATTCAGGGCTGACATCTACCCGATGTCGGATTTCGACATATTAATTATATCTACTGAATAAAACATAGGATGTGACACATAACGATCATTTAATGAAGCACACAAAAACACAACTACATAGACAAAGGTTACAAGATCAAAAGGCTAAAAGGTAAAAACATCAACATCTGACGTCAGTTCGCGCTTCTCCTGATTGGCTGGTGAGGTGCTACCATCCGCAACATCCATGGTAAGATCTGTACTAAAGTCTGTAGACCTACACAATGCTGTGAACAACGGTAGATGTATGTAAAATGGCCACTCATCAAGGTGTTACGGTTGATATTTAAAATACTAGCTGAGTGGCAACCCGATGTGTTGCTTTTTCGATTTAAATGAAATGGTTTTATTTCTTAAAGATTAAAAACTGTTTAATGACTTTTAGAAATATATTAGAATTTTTAACAAACGAAATAATTACACTGCTGGCCACTGTAAATGCAACACCCTGGAGGAAACATGCAAATAACATGAAATTTACAACATGCATTAGCGGAGGTGAGATATGCAAATGATTAGAATTTCGGCGCAGACGCACATCACGCGTGCCTGTGGCGCCACTTCAAAACGCTATTTAAGGCTTGGAGATTTCGACGATTTCAAGTTCGGCAATTGTGTTTTTCTTGTGGTTTATTAAAAAAAACGATCAATTATGCCTCGTCGAAAACAGCGATCATCTTTTGATCAAGTATCCGAGTTGGACAGAGGAAGGATAGTGGCCTACCGAGATTGTGGATTATCTTTCAGGGAAATCGGTAGTTGTGTTGGACGAAACCAAACAACTGTAATGCGGGTATGTGATCGTTGGATGCAGGAGGGTACGACGGACCGGCGTGTTCGATCGCATCTACCTCAGCGCACCACTTCACGTGATGACAGGCAAATTGTGCGCATGGCAGTGACGGATCGCTCAGTCACATCACGAACCATAGCACAGCACATGCAGTCTGTAACGCATCATCCAGTGTCTGCGCGTACCATTTGACGCCGTTTACAGCAGAGTGATATGTCCGCAAGACGTCCATTGCTTTGTCTACCCTTGACGCAGAACCGCAGACGTCTCCGCCGCCAATGGTGCGATGACAGAAGGATGTGGACGGCAGAATGGAATGAAATTGTCTTTACTGACGAGTCACGCTTGTGTCTGCAACACCACGATGGTTGCATTTGAGTCTGGAGACACCGTGAAGAGAGGATGCTGAACGGTTGCGTTATGCACCGCCACACTGGTCCTGCACCGGGTATTATGGTATGGGGCGGTATTGGATATCACTCTCGCACACCTCTAGTACGCATTGCCGGTACTTTAAACAGCCAGCGCTACATCTCCGAGGTGTTGGAGCCAGTTGTCCTTCCTTACCTTCAGGGCTTGCCAACAGCCATATTTCAACAGGATAATGTGCGACCACACGTGGCACGCATTGTCCAACGGTTCTTCGTCAATCGCCAGATTGAATTGCTTCCCTGGCCCTCTCGCTCTCCGGATCTTTCGCCGCTAGAAAACATGTGGTCCATGGTTGCTCTACGATTGACCCAGATTCCATCCCCAGCTGCAACAGCAGATCAACTTTGGCAACGTGTGGAAGCTGCTTGGTCTGCTGTACCCCAAGAACTCATCCAAAGTCTCTTTGAATCAATGTCGAGGCGTGTGGCAGCGGTGATCTCCAACAATGGCGGCTACTCTGGCTACTGATTTTGGCAGGAACCACACTTCACAGAAGTCTATAAATTTAATCATTTGATACTTGGTCAACATGTTATCTACAAAATAAATTTTGTTGTGATATCTCTTGTCTTTCTTGGTGTTGCAATTTGGGTGGGCAGCAGTGTATTTAAATTATCTTTTTCAAATTTTGGTTTTTCGCTTTTGAAATAATTCTTTGAAATTTCCGTTTGAAATTCCGTTTCCCGGAATGTCATCTGTTTCTGCTGTCCGCTTCTTTTCAGTTCGGAGGTTTTAATTTTATAATTAAAAAAGTTTAAAGCTTTGAAAGTTGAGGATGGCACCAGTGCACGCGTCTCGTCCGTCCACGTCCATCGGTACCAGTCGCGATATCCTGCTATGCTCGGTTCGCGAGATTAGCCCGTCCCCGTGTCGGCTGACTGACACACTAACATTTGTTTACTTTCAGCTGTTATTATATAGTAGACTAGCATTATTGCCCGGCGTTGCCCGGGTAGATATATAGATAAAAAAATTTTCATGCATTCTATCAAAAAAATACTGGGCTGCACCCCCCGCTCTTCATATTCATCTGGCCAGACAGAATGCGCTCAGCGCGTTTATACTGAAATGATATACCCAGTATTCTTTTGATGGAAAGCATGAAAAATTTTATATCTATATATCTACCCGGGCAATCATTCTTTAAAAATAATTTCATTAATTTCCTTATGCCTTAATATAACTAATGGACTAACAGTTCGGAATGAAAGTTATATGTCGTTATGTTTCTCTGTTTAAAGAGCTTTTCCTCCCACTGCTTAAAAAACCCCAAAACTCTAAAAGATTTATCTTATATGATTTCACGGAATATGTAATTTATATACATATCGTATGTTTCGCGAACTCTCGCGAACTCTGTTTCGCGAACTTAGGGTAAAAAACCTGTCGAACTCTTAAACTTCTTCCCATTTTATGATCCTCAAACAATTAATATATTTAGATCAACAGAAGGCTTCCAAAAACTTCCAAACTTAATTTTTCTTTTTTTTCCTTGCTTTTTTTTCCAAATTTTATTAAGTTCTATTAGTTTGAACGCCATTGTCTAAAATTGTCCAAAGCAGTGGTTCTCAACCTTTTTAGACTCACGATTCCACTAAACGTAAGAAAAATAAACACCTCGTCCTCCCCCTCCCCAGTTATCCCCCAGACCAACTCTCAAACCCCCCCCCCCAGATCACCGCTTTTCCCCCGCGTATCGAATTTGAAGGGTTGTCGTAAAGGGACTGTATCCACATTTAAGAGGTGCGCTTAGGGGCACAAAAATCATTAAAAAATTAATTTAAAAAAAACTAATTGAGCTCCAAATTTCGTTTTTCCTGATTTAAGTTTCTAGGGTCCAAAACATTAACTGTGCCGAATTTGGTCCCGGTGGGTGAAACAGTCTATGATTCTATAGCGGACAAACAAACAGATAAGCTCTTTTATATATATAGATAAGTATATAATATTTTTAATTTCAAGTGAAGTTGTTTGCTTTAGTAAAAAGTTTACAATACGTGGTCTGAATTCAAGCATATACACCGTGGGACCAAATCCATTATTCAGTTATACATTTGCTAGTTGCGTAATTAAGAATATATCTGATAAATTCCCAATTATTTGTGAGGTTCTAGCAGAGTCTTAACTCACTGTGATGCTATTATATTTCGACTTAATGAATCTCACGACTTGAAAACATTTAAATGATAGCCTGTCCCCTTTTGGAATATTGCATGCCCAAATTTTTCTTTAAAAATTGCTTACTGATGTGGCATTCATTTTTTTTGGTGTTTAATGTTCTAGAAACCACAAATGAACTTGAGTAGTTCTGAGTCACAAATATGAACAATGATTAAATGCAGTTTTAGCCCTCTTTTTGTTATTGGCTTGAACAAGGAGGTAGAAAAAGAATATATACATGTCTGATGGATTTTTTTTTCGCATGCGCCATGCGGGGCAAGTGTAGGTTTTGTAATCATTATTTTCTCTTCATACAAAATTTATTGTTTACGATCACTGAATTTATATTTGTGTCATGTTTAAATACCCAAGTATGAGAAAAAGTGATTGTATAAATGTATGCATACTGTTTATTGTGGCATAAATGAACTCCGATTGCACAACTGGCCGAGAGTTAGTTGAGCATATCTTCTAGTAGAGGGTTTAGGAGGCTTAAATTTTAGTTTGATGCATTTTTTTGAGATCTAAGTGGATTTTCTTTGTCAAATAGATCACACTAACTAAAACAATCAATCACAAAGGTTCCAAATTTTTGAATTTGCTGTAAATTTCAAAGCTCAATTGTATTTATTTCCCTTGGCCTGATAAATCCTAACCAGGTCTGTTTGAAGGATAAAGGGATGCTATAGGAGTGAATCACCTAGAAGCAATGGATGCATGCAAGGGTTGGAATAAGCAAGGAATACAACGCATTGACCTTACACATACATTTATTAGTTAACCCAAATTTCAATTAACATATCAGAGCTATAGTATTACAATCAGTTTTATATTAACAATTTTGACGTACAATACCCAGAAGCAGAGGCAAACTATAGAGTCAAATATGATTTTTAGAGTCTATCGGGGAGGCACTTACTATAACGGATGTATACAACGATGATCGTAGCATCGGCGACCGGGACCCAGTATCATCTCCCGTGTAGGAACACGTTGGCGGGATATTGGCACTTCTCCACGGCTATGGGGCAGACGAGAGCCTCCGACATCTAACTCTCAGGAACCCAATCTAAAAACCGTCTCCTTTTTTTTTCTTTTCGTCCTTAGCGAAGCTGTTGTCCGTTTACAGGGGGGCCATTCTAGCACGCCCCTCACTTTCATTGGGCAGTGGGCTGTTTCTCTTTCAGTGTTTCCTATCCCTAATTGGTCCTTTATTATACCGCCTCTGTCGCCTCTGTCCATAGGCTATGTAGTACCTCCCCCCACATACGTTTATTTTGTAAAACAACTTTGATTCTTCTCCTCTGACGTTTTTACTGTGGGCCATAAAATAACGACCATCCATCTTGTAAAATATAAACTTCAGATCGCTATCACTGGCCACACCGACAGCTATTCTTCTATTTTTTTATTGTTTTACAATCCTATATTTACCCCTGCCTCTGCATCCTTTCTGATACATTCTTTATTGTCCACACACCGTGGGAATTACACCATTTTCACTTCTACAGATGCATTTCCTGTTTACTCACGAGTAATGGGCACTTTGTTCGGTGCCACCACAGTTTTGACAGAGAACCGCAGAATTCATTTCTGGGGATATGGTAGAATTAAATAAAGAAAAAAATTATTAATTTATTTAATGTTACAAAGCACAGAAATTTATCAGAAATTTAGGAGTTTTAGAATATCCTCGTATAGCTTTCTCTTGAGAACGAATCCCTTTTTGTTATCTCTCTATGGTTTCTGCCTTGGTAACACGAAACTCCGGATTTTTGCCATTTTCATCGGAACTCCACTGAACTTTCCCAAAACCCGGGCCTGCAGCGAGATTCGCAGGACATCGGAATGCGCGTCTTTCCCATTTCCCCTCGCTAGCAGCGAAATTTGCAGAACATCGGAATGTGCGCGCAAGGATACAAGTGTGCTTATCCCTTTAATAAACCTCACGGTAAAAAATCAGGCAGTGCTAGGACTTGCTAGCAGAGTAGGTGGGAAGCAGGATATGTTCGGAGTATCTTATGACGCGGAAGAATACCTAAAAGAAAACAATACTTGGCAAACCCATCCGGCAAAATCAATCTTAATGGAAGAATCCCCCATATCTAGGCAATTAGAAATATACACCGACGGGTCGAAAACGGATCTGGGCACAGGCGCAGCCTTTGTTGTCTACCGTGACGACCAAGAAGTTCACACCTGGTCAGTCCGCTTGGCCAGCGGCAATAGTGTTTTTCAAGCTGAGCTCCACGCAATTATCCAGGCAACCGCGTGGGCTTAAACCCAAAACGTACCGTTTAGAATAATCTCCGACAGTCGTTCATCGATTCAGGCAATTAATAAGCCATTCTCGAGGAACCCACTCCTCGCGGAGCTCCACGACTTAATTAGGCTATCGGACGGTCACTTTAACATAAAGTGGGTAAAGCCACACATTGGAATAAAAGGTAATGAACGTGCCCACGAGCTGGCCAAACTTTCGGCAAATTCCCAGTCCCATTCAACAACGGAAATCCCCTGGCCACGCTCGTTGCTAAAGAAAAAACTAAAAACGGCCATTATGAAAGAATGGCAATACATTTGGCAAAATAGCAGCACCGGGAGACAAACGTACAAGTTCTTCCCGACCGCCCGATCAGATAGGCTTGTCTGCGACCCTTACCTAGTCCAACTGTATACAGCTCACGGTAACTACCCGGTTTACCTGCATAGGTTTAAAATCTGGGACACCGACCTATGCGCCTCTGGCGAGAGGGGAGATTGATTACACTACCTAGTAAAATGCCCCCTCCATAACTGTCCGCACTTAATAAATCCAACTCAGTTTAACTACAATATTTGGTTCAAACAACTAACTGAAAATAAATTGATAAAACTAAAGGCTAGGAAAATCATGCACTGACTATTCCAAAAAAAATATATATATATATATATAAAAGATTTTCACGATAAAAACACCACTACACCATAACACCAACCAACACCAATACTATACAAAACACAACCCTCCCATCGTTGCTTCAGGTACGTATAATTAATACTAACAATTAACATCTAGACCCCCAAGATGCCCTACTAACACATCACTAATTTTCTCTCTATCATCTATCCTACTTCTACTCACTTCTTCTATCCTATATTTAAAAAAAGAAAAAGTTAATTAATTGATTAATTAATTAATTTTTTAAAAAAAGCTCATATATTATGAACTGCAGGGCCCCCCTTTTTCTCCCCAAGTGATGTAGGCAAGTACCAAGCCAAGGAAGCAGAGTTTTGTGCCAACACATAGCGGACTATTTAGGATCTCGGTGCACAACCCGGGCACGGCAACGAGTGGAAGACATCGGTGGTACAGCCGGCTCTCCCAGAGAGGCTTTTGGCAAGGAGAATCAAAATCAACTAGCGGACTGGTTAGGTACTCTTCTCCCGGGAGAGCACACAACAAGCTTCAAAGAAGACGTCTCCAGATCACTTCGCAAGAGGACCATCACGACCCGGCTAAGGTAAGTAGTATTAGCTTATGTAAGAAGGGGAGGAAGACGTCTCCGAGTTCAGTGCAAGCTCGAATTCGCCAGCAATCCTTAGTTGGGGGTCCTCTTATAATTTCAGTCCCTAGTTTTATTTCAGTCAGAGCTCATCGTCTAAATTTGGGTCTTTCTCAGTTCTACCTGGTCTAGAACGTTCCTTTGGCAGCAAGGATTCCCCGTTGTCGGAAGGGCTTAACCCCGACCAGAACGGGCATGGTAGGGTTAACTTGTTAGGACCTGCTATGATGAGTGAAGTGGCACGTACATGCGGGAATTCGCACGGGCTAGCCTCGTCGTCTTTAATCCTGGTACGGCTCGCTTTTATTTTGTTTATTTTTGCTTATTTTATTAGTTGTTCCCTTAACTTTTTTCTCAGTTTCAATGATCTGAATTTTTTTCTGGAGGACAATAGCGATAGTCCGAAGGAGTTTTGAGCACGCCGCTTCACGGGGGAACTTACGCAGGGGCGGGCCACGCCTCGCGTCGATGAACGTAAGTGAGAATGCTAGAAACGGGCCCGGGGAATGCACTGTCGCCTCCTAAATTGACCAAAATCTTCCTTTCAGCTAGGTTGGCAACCGTCTAGTCCTCGCGGCGATACCGTCAAAATCTTCTCTTGGTTTTGTTTTCTTCCTGGCTACGCGTTTCGCTCCCCCCCCCCACACTAATAGCGTCTTGTTGGGAAAACTCTGTTTTCTTGGCCCACGAGCATCCACTTTGGCTTAAGCCCTACTCTGTTTTCTTTTTCCAAATTCCCAGTAGTCAGGCCGACCTAATTGGCCCCATTCGCCTTCTCAGGCGCTTTAGCTAGTACACCTGCGCGGCTCCTCGCCTCGGTCTTGCCGTCCTGTTTGCGGGCCATTCGGTGGGAGGGTGCTGGTCTGGTGGCGTGCCGTGGAGTAACTGCCGATTACGGTCTATTTCCACTGACGGGAATCCAACCCGGATGGCCTTACTGTTGCCACGACGGGTCCCGCCTCGTGCTTTGGAAGTATGCTTATCACCAAAAATACATAGCGAAAATCGGCACTACTTTCTTGTAAGCTAGCCGGGCTATGGGATTCAAGAAAAAAAAGTTTGAAGAAAAAGGCGAAAAAAATTGGAGAGACACTTTTGCCTGATGCTACCTAGGCTGTAGGCGTTTCTTCCAAGTCGCCCCGGTCCGAGCGGAGCGTGATGCCCGAAGCGAGTGAGATTGCCTTGGGCAGAAACCTTTCTTTCCCTTCCGTACTTTATCTTAACTTTTACTTTGATGATTCTCTTTGATGAGGAATGCTGCAGCAGGGTCCTTAAGACTCACTTTCTTTTAGTTTTTTTTAAAATTAAGAATAGCATTTAAGTTTTTTCACAATTCACTTCTCCGCATCATTGATTATTTTTATGTGTTAAGATTTGCTTTAAATTGAATTGTGTTTGATTTTTATATGATTTATTTGTTATAAATTATTCATGATAAGAAACAATAACGTTGAGCTTGTTTGGATTTTGTTTTATGTGATTTAATGTTAAAGATAACTGTTTGTTAATTTTGAAAAGAGTTTCATATTGGAAGCTAAGGATCAGTTTTAGTTTTTTTTTATGATGAGGCTGGTATTAAGGTTAATAATTATTGTAACGTTAAATCCTGTTATGTCTCAAATAAACATTGTTAAGTTTAAAATATAACTGTCAAGTCTTTCTTTTTTTTTGGTCTTTTGAATTTAAGTGTTATTTTTCAGCTTTCCACAGTTTAATTCTATTTCAGGAGGTTTTATTTCTATTTTTGGAGATGTTGTTTTTAGGGTCATTTTTAGGTCGCCTCTTTTTAAGGAAAGTTGTTCTCTTTAATTTTCTTTAATTTAAATTAATTTTTTTAAAGTCATAAAAATATGCTACAACCTTAATATTGAATTAATCACTATTAAATTAGTTTCGATAAGTAAATAAATTTTCATTGTATGATAAACAATGTGGTCACTATAAAAGCTCATGCAAAATCTGTTGTGTATAATTTAAAAAAAAATAATGTTTTCAGATCTTTTTACTGTGAGTAGAATGAAACCCCCCCCAAAAAAAAGCTGATTTGTTTTTGTCAATGTCCTTTGGTTTTTTTTCTTTTTAATTCACTGAAAAATTTTGTAAATTAAGTAATTTTGTAAATTCAGTAATTTACCAACTTGATGGTTATACTTCCAGTTTTATAAGTGTAATCTGAGATTCTTTGATTGATTTTTTTTCAAAGGAAGATAATTCAAAGTATTGTATGATTAAATACCAAATTGACTTCCTATTTAATTAGTCCTGATTCGAATTTATTTGTGATTATTGATAGAAAATGTTGCTTTTCTTTTTAAAGGCTGTTATGTATGATGTATTTTTTCATGCTGATCTGTAAATAAAAAATTTTCTTATATTACTATGCGTGTGTGTATTTTGGTTGATCAGTAGTATCTCTCACAATTTTTTCCCATAAAAGATTTCCTTCACAATTCTTTCTGTAATTTCATTTCCTTAATTATTCAATTATTACAAAATTCTGTACTCACGTATTCTGAAACTAATACACAATTATTCTGAAAAGTCTATTTAATGAAGTATGACTCTGCATGTATCAGATATTTGTCATCTCATGTTTGGACATTTCATACTCTGTAGTTGCAGCTAGTGTGTGCATGTAATAACTAGCTGTAGAAATGCGGTAGTATGTGTGTTAGTTACATGCACATAGTATATGTGCATGTAACTAACTAGCTGTAGAAAATAATGTATCATTATTTACTCATTTCCTTTAAGAACTTTAATGAAGTTTAGCAAAAAAAGCAGTTCAAATAAACATTTAAAATGGAAATAAATAATTCTTAAGTTGAAAAAATGTATTCATATTAAATGCTCACTAAAAAAAAAACTTGTTTTCTCTTGAAAAAAAAACGAAAATTCCGTATAAAGCGTATGGTTTCCGTGTTAGCTTATCGTGTTAGTTCAACACCTCCTAAAGATCAGGAGGATCTTTAGGAAAAGAAGTTCGTTTAGGAGGTGTTGGTTAGTTCTTTTAAGCTTATCGGCGCGCGTGCCACCTAGGGGTGGTGACGAAATGTTAGACACTCTTTTAACACGGAGCTACTCCTCCTTCTTCAGCTTCATGATCCAATCATATTTGGGGATCTATAGATGCTAATACTGTATACAACCACGAAGTTTGCGCGCCAAAACTTGTTCCCGGTTGTTCTTCAGAGCAGCAGCCGATTCCAATTTGCGTATTGGCTCTACACCAGCTTTAGGATTTTATTAATTTTGTGAGTTTAAATTTATCTATTTCACTTTTGACTCGTTTTTTATAATCTCTCTGTACGCTTAAGTGTTTAGTAAAATAATGATGTTTTTGTTATTTAAATAGTTTTGCCAACCAAAAATTTTTGCTTGCTTTTTTGACTGTCCTTTTAAAGTTTTCACTATTTTTTCTTTGTTTTATTTCTAAGTTGTTATAAGATGTAGCATTTACTGCATTGTAAGTTGTAATTAATAATTACAATTTGAAATTTTATTTAATGTTTTTCATCTCTCCATGAAGAAAAACTGTTATGATCAATGAATTTATGAATCATAATGTTGATGAATAACAATCGGAGATCCTGTAAGGTTTTACTATTTCATTTGCATCGTAGAACAAGTTGTAAAAATAGTATATGCCTCGCCTTTCATACATTAAGACACCGAGATTTAGAATTGTCACTATAATATTACTGAATATTTAAATAAAATACTTTTTATTTGAATTTTTCAGAAAGTTACAGTTTAAATGAGGTATGGGGAACTTGAGTATTTTCAACTAAATCTTTGTAAAAGGTTTCATTTATTCATTTTCACTTGTCTAATTAGTTTCTTTTGCATTGGTATGTCGTATCTAAATATATTTCTTAAAATTTCATTGATACATTTTGTTTTTAATTATTTTCATGCAGCACTGATTTGATGCATTCATGTAATGTGGTAGGGCCTGAAAATTTGTAATACATTTCATAAAGAAAGACAAAGAACAGATAAATTGTTTATCTAACTCTTAATGTTGAGTTGCAGACGTTGAAGGTGTTAAAAGACATGCAAGTTCTTTTGACCCTAGTTAAAAAGCAGTGCTGCTTTCTTGAAAGGGAAAAATCATTAATTTTTTTTCCCCCATTTAACTAGATGCATCTGAATGAATAAAGTAAATAACTGCTGGTAAATATTTCCGTAATATTTAGCCTTTGATATTAAGAAAAATTCAGTGAGATTCATCCCTTATCTTATGCAGGAATTCTGTTTGTCTTTTTTTTCTTGGTAAAATATTCATTCATATTCAAATTTAGGAGTTTAATTTTAATGTGTTTAAGCTCATTCTGAAAATTGTTTTAGATTCTTGAAACTTTTTTTTGTCTCTTAGTAATACTATTTTACACAACTATGACAAAATGTCCTAGTTATCTCTTTGTAATCACAGTTTTGCTGAAATAAAACTTATTTGTTCAAGCATTAAATGCATCAGAGAAAGAATGGTAAGAAATTCTCTGAAAGAAAATTTATAGAATACTTTTAACCCCTTTATTGGTTTGCCCTTACAGCGTACGGGCTACTCACACCTGGCCCCAACTGGTTTGCCCGTACAGCGTATGGGCATTGATATTCTCTGCTTTCCTTTTTTCGTTTGCACGTGTTTCTAGTTTGTAAAGACTAATACAAAGTCTAATACAAATATTTTTAACAGATGTCGTAGCTTGTCCATTTCATTTAAATTCTTTTAATATATCCGGCTGCCTCGGGCCCTACATGAATGACACTGATCACTGAACATGGGAAATTAACCCTCGGCTGCGTATACAGGTTTTGCTACGTAGCGACTGGTCTTCAGGCTTCACGTGCGGATGTCTTGACACAATGGGACGCATCACTTTTATTAATTAAATTCTTTTAACCCGGTTTTTCTTTACTAAACAGAAGCACAGGAATTTTTGTTCTACTGCTTGCAATGCTTGTGAATTGAAACCACTACATTTTTTTTTTTTTTTTAAATTATGGATGAAATTAACTATGAAAATACTTTCCTGTTAGATGATGGACTGAATTCTGATTCAGATTCGGAACTGTCTTCTAATAATCTGGATTATTCTTCAGATCATTATTTCTGCCCTGATTGTGACGTAAGACTTTGTATTATACCATGCTTCAAATTGTACCACACAAAAAAAGACTTTGGAACAATTTGCAAAAGTGTAAACTTCAAATTTTAAATAAGTATGAAAGAAATTTTTGTAAGATCTGTTAAACATTCTTTATTGCATACAGAGTTTTCTTGCATAAAGCAAACATTTAAGGGTTTTTGTGTTCCAAAAATTTAAAATGAAAATAGTGTAACGGCATTAACAGTGAAATTTAATAAAAAATTTGTTCGTTTTCTTATTCTATTTTATATGGTGTTTAATTATAGGCAACAAAAAAAAATGCCTTTTTTGGCAACATTTCTAGTAAAAAAATTGACCAGTTAAGGAGTTAAAGGAGCAGTGCATCATTTTTATGCAATTAGCAAGGTTAAAACATAGAAAATAGAAATCAGTATAGAAATAGAGTAACTGAGTAAAATATGGCAGCATATTTTTTTTTTACATTTAGATTATAGCAGTAGTAAAAAAATAACTTGGTACAGTAATTTCCATAAAGTAATTAGCCATGGATCATCATTTCTAGTTTCTCCATTCATAACTTGGATATGTTTCCTTAAAAGAATGGGTACAGGTGTGATTGAAAAGTATTTGGGATTGTGTTAATTGTCCTAGCCTCATACCTTACATTGGCTATTCCTTGAGTAAAATGTCAAGGAGATATGGTTAACTATTTACTGACAAGAAAAAGCAATTGAAAAGTTTTAAAGGGCAGTGTGGGCCCTTGGCACTGCTAACAACAGAATACCTGTATAAATTAAAGTGAAAATCTGCCACTTTAATTTATACTAGCATATCAACGTTATTGCTATGAAAATAATCATAATAAAAGTATTCATTTTTATCTTACACTAAAATTTAACCTACTAGCACTAATGCACTTAATTTACTATATTTTAATTCCTGTTTTAATAAGTAAGATAGAAATCTAAAGTTTATTATTTTTTTTTTTTCAGAGAATAAACTATTTTTTGTTTCTATATTACAAATTTAAAGAGGCTGTCATCATCATCCTCAAGTTTCTTGTAAGATGTATTGTTAGTTTTCCCCAAATTCTGCTGACTTAAATTTATGGGCTGTATGGATTTTTGAGAGTAAAAGAAAAATTTAAAGAAAATAAGAAATGGGGGGGCCTAACTTACCTATTTGTGTACACTAAACCTCACATTAACTGTGCTAATTAATATATGGTTTTGCATGGAAAGCTAGAGAACAACTATAACCCAGTTATTACCGTGTTAACCAGTAAAATTAACTAACTTACCATGTAAAGGGGTGTGATAAGAGGTTTTGAAAGGAGTACACATCTATATTAAAAGCATTTAATTAAAATAAGAAGCCTTATTGATTTTCAGTTTTGTCCTGAAAAAAGTGCTGTAATCCTTTATTAATGGCTCATGATGACATTGGGATTATTTTAATATAATTAATGGTTAACCATTGGCAGATTATTGGGAGAACAGTATGCCTACTGCCAGGCAGTAGGCATACTGTTCTCCCAATAATCCAGCCCTAATACCTGCTGCCAACTTTAAAATTTTACTGACCTTTTTCCAAATTTATAAAATTACTGTACTACTGACTATTGCGTTATCCTTTTCAAGTCAGTTCCTTTTGCAAAATTTATTACTTCATTTGACTCATTGTAACATAGTATAAATTTAACTTTTTTATTTATCAAAGCCTTTAAAAACTTTAATTTATGAATGATGTCTCAAGTGATTCTATATATTGTGAATGTTGCCATTCAAAATAAATTAATGCTTCTATGATAAAGTTTAGAATGTAACTATACATCTATATTATAAACTTCAAGGTAACAAAACAGAATAAAAAAATTTTGCCATGAAAACTATGTTAGCATTTAATGTAGTGGAACTTCGATTGATCATTCCCTGAACCATTGTTTTCCCATATGTGTCGTTTATTTCATCTACTCCTAATGATAATATTTCTGTTTGTTCCTGTTTCCATAGTTTTTTTCAGTTATCGTTCAGTGCAATTGATCCCTTGAAAAATAATAAATTGAGGTTCCACTGTATATCACATCCATTCTGTAATGATTAGTAATGTTATGATATTGGTATTCTTTTCATTAGAAAAAGAAAAAACAAACGTCATGTACTTTCTGGATTTTATGCAAGTCTAATAGTGCATGTTTCTGTAATTTAAAATATTTACATGTCTGATCATGTTTTGAAATCATTAATTTATAGCATGAATTAAACTTGTTATTCCGATAACTTTTGTATTTGAAAACTTTTTTAAAAATTGAATAGTTATGTAAAAAAGATTTAATAAAAATAAGCTTTATATTGATTATAAGTTTTCCTCTGAATGAAGGCATCGTACCTCATTTGTGGCTCTTGTTGATATTGTTTCGAAATTTTTACAGTTGGGTTTGTTTTAATAATAAAACATGCCAAGTCCACGCTCAAAAGGGTCTCCAAATGCAAAAGGATCTCCACGTGCAAGAGGATCTCCACGTGCAAGAGGATCTCCACGCTCAAGAGGATCTCCACGCTCAAGAGGATCTCCACGTAGTAGACGAACCCCATTTGAACCTATTAATGATTCTCCTGGTAATTTAAAATTTTTATGCAATTTTATTTTAAAATTTTTATGCTCATGCTTTTTATCTATTTAAAGAAGAATGTGTTTTATATGTATAAACAGTATATTTGAAGCTGTTGTCATTAATTCTTATGTGGTACTTTTTCTACTATTTTTTATAGATGGTGCTGCCAATGGGGCTGTAAATGAACCTAGTAGTCCTGCTTTAATGCCTCTTCCATCATCCCCTCCATCAGTTGCTGACAGAAGTCGAGGAAGTATGTATTAATCTTTATTTTGCAATCATAAATATTTTCTCTTTTTCTCTACATCAGTTCTTCAAGCCTTAAATTTCAAATTTGAAAAGTAGTAAGTTTTTTTATGGCTTTCCCAGTATCTTGGATAAATATAATGAATTTCCTGTTATGAAGAATTGAATTAATTCAGTTTTTTTCCTTTTAAATGGATGTTTTAATGGTAGTAAGTATCATATCCTGAAAGAGAGTCTAAAATGTATTATATACAGGTATTCCTCGACTTACGACTGAAATTTTTAAATAAAAAATTAATAATAAATTCTCAAAAATACTGTTCCTCGAATATAAAGTACATACTTATATGTATTCCATAATTAAAAAATGTTGCAATAGTTTCAATATCCACGATAAATCAAATAAACCTTCATTGGCTTCAGAAATGGCTTTAGCTTTTCACTATAGTAATAAAGGATTACAACAATTAGAAGCAATGGATCCAAATGAAGAAAGATTCACAAGTGTAGATCATTGTATTCAGGAAAATCTGACTTGCTACCAGACAATATACAAGGAAAAGAAGACACAAACTGTTTAAACTACTTTGGATAAAAAATAATAAAAACGTTTGTTAAAAAAAAACTTGCTATGTATCTTCTGTCGCAGATTCTGAACCAATGGATTGTACTAACATAATAAGTAGTGATGGTGAAGAATAATTTGTCTTCTAAATAAAATGTATTTTAAATTACGTATGAATGTAAAAAAATATATGTATGTACACATACAAAAAAAAAAAGTTTGAAACTCGACTTATGACCAACTCAACTTATGACCAATGTCTCGGTCCCTATCTCAGTCATAAGTTGAGGAATATCTGTAATTGTTAAAATATTGAAAGCTTAGTATATTAAATTTTATCCTACCAAATATTATAGTAAACTCATCTGCTATGGCCCTCAAAACCATACTGCAAAATTCTTGGCTAGGTAGCACAGTAATTGAATATCAAAGAGAGGTAGTCTGTTTGGTCAAATAAAATACAGTCAATTCCAGTTAATCAGACCACATCGAGACGTGATCATTTTGGTCCTAATAACCGGCTGGTCCGATTACACGAACATGCCATATTAGGCTTATGCAATAGGATTTGGTCCGATTAAATTAACTGGTGGTCCAATTAACCGGATTTGACTGTATATACATATTTTTAAATATAAACTTTTATGAATGCAATCTAGGATTTAGTCCTTAACAGTTATCACGAAACTCTCTGATGAGGAAAAGATACATTAAAATCTATCCAATTTGATTTCATTGAAGGAAACAATTTTTGTTTGTTTGTTTAACCAGTTTTCAGAGCAAAAAATGTTTTGAAAGAAAAAAATCCTGAGTTCTAATGTTAGGAGGATAATAATAAAAGTTGAAACTGTTAGTGTTGAAGTGCTTAGTGAACGAGGAGATAACTGAGTGTTTAACCCTTTTGGGACGGGCGCCTCGGTCTCCGAACTGTTCTCTCGGGACGGCGCGCTAACAAGATGATCTGTCCTTTGGGGACGGGCAATTCGTGCTGCTAAGCCTAACTTTGGAAAAAAATTCTCATAAATTAAATTTGTAGTCCAATTGTTCCAATTTTTAGTACATTATGAGAGGAGCACTCAGTTATCTATCAGAATTAATTTTAATACTTTATCATTATATTTTCCTTACAAATTTTATAAAATAAATTCGAGAATAATTAAATTTATGACTTACCTCAACTAAATATAAATGAAAAAATATCCAAATAATCAGATTTTATTTCACACAAAGCATTAATAAAAATAAAAATTATTTAAAATCTCTTTCATAAAAAACCAGCATGAAAACAACGAAAATGGAGCAATGTTTCAAAAAGGAGACAGTGTCTGATATTCTTTGAAACATGGGTGTATGCAATGACCTACGTTGCACGAATAGAATGTCTGCTGCTGTTTTCTGGTTTTTATGACTGTTTACTAATGTAGCATCCATGTATATTCCTCTTTTGATAAATATCGTTTTCGTTTTGCCATTATGGAGTAAAAAATTTTTCGCTAAATGATACAAAATATGCCTCTCAACGCTAGCCGAAATACCAGAGGAATAAATAAAACCTCTATAATGTAAACCATCTATCCCCGTATCGCCCGAAAAACAGAAACTCAAAAAATTATTCCAAAGCATCGTAAATACGTCACTTGTTTATATCAGCTTGTAGTTAAAAGGCCGTCTCTTTATTTACATTACTCAGCTTTCAGGAAACGAATCTCGGTGTCATTCCGAAACAAAATACCAAAAATGAAAAATACTTCACAGGAATGAAGGTCAACATACGTCACTGTCGATAAACATCGCTATAACAGACATAGGGCTACATCTAGTGGCCAGAAAAAATAATAATTTTTGTTCTATCTAAAAAGTCATATATGGTACACCCGTCTACAGAGTCACTTTAAACGGCGATTCATATATGACACACCCGGCTGTGAGATAACTTTAGCTGCCGTCGCATATGTGACACGCTCGTCCCGAAAGGGTTAAAAGCAAATGATGAATTTTCTGGCTGTTGGGAGATTATTTATTTTTTGTGTATTTTTTTATATTTCAGGCCTAAAATTTATATTTTAATATTTTAAATGAGAAATATTTATAATTTGCTTTCGTTGAACTAGACTATTAGCAGTATTTATAAAAGTAATTAGTGTCAGCTGCCATTTGGCATTTTATCTCCCTTTTTAAGTGTTCTGACATTTCATCAAAAGTATTCTGTAATTTGAAGATCAAGGATTTTACATTGTTGTTTTCTTAAAAGGATCTCAAATATCTTGTGAAATTTTGCTTAATCTTTTTTCTTCCTCATATTTTATACTAGATTATTTATTCTAGTGTTCAGCGAATTAGACCTAAGCTCACCTTTAAATTATGGTTCACCAAGTTCTCATGGCACAGTTCGTTCTTTGGGGTATGTATTAATATAACAGTGAATTTTTATAACACCTGTTCTAATGACTTCAGTTTACTATTGCATTTCAGTTGCTCTAGTATATAACAAACCTATTAAAATTCTATATTACTCATATTTGCACGTGTGTTTTTTAAATAGGAGAACACCAATACGGCAGAGACATGATATTCGAAGTGAAAGGCGGATGCGACAAGTTGAGATAAATGTGAGTATTTCATTGAATCATTGCTATGTTATTTGTGCATTTATACTGAATATAGTGAAATAGTGAAATTGCTTATAGCTATTAAAACTAGATTTTATTTTTCATGTAAAGAAATGGATGCTATTGTTCTCGACTTGGGCAACTCGACTTCCCTGCCCAGTCTATTTGGATAGCATGCCAAACTATGGCTAAGTCCTAGCCGTCCTGTTCCCTCAGAACTCACTGAGAATACGCTGGGTTAATGAACGAAAAAAACACATTCATTCAACTAGCATATTTACAAAATATGTACATTGAGTTTTGCACCTCCAGTGCATTCATGGTCTCCAGCCAAATCTAAAATCACACATATAAGGCACTCTGGCCCCAAATCACAATCCTTTTCCACGTGGCTCTCCGGCCCGCGAAAAATCCAGCTGGTCCAAACCAAATCGACCTCCGACAACGCCAGACCCCTGTCCTTCTCCTCCGTCTGGTGACTTCTCTCTCTGGCTACCTGAAGCTGAGAGCTGTCCCAACCAGTTCTCCTTCCACTGCCTACCTCCGGAACAACTGCTGTCTGTCCAAAACCACATGCAATCTAGTCCCTGTTGTTTGTCTGTTTACTGTTCGCAGACAGCTGGCACACCTCTTGATCGATGGACTTGAAATCGCCTCTGGTAAATACTCATTCAAAGCTGTAAAGAAACTTCACCATATTTCATATATAACAATGGGGGTTAAGTAGAGAGTCCGCCACATCACAATATTTTTACCATGTAAATAAAATGCATTCTAAGTGATTATACAATTCATATGCGTTTCTCAGTTTTTTAAATAAATTGATTTTAAAAAGGCTATTTTTTAAATTTAAATTTGTATAATGTTAATGCAGTCATTGTTATTAAGAGAAAGGGCACTCTTAATATGAATTTTAAAGGACTCCAAAGAAAAGGTGTAGTGCTCTCCCCCCCCCCCCCCCCCTCTTTTTTAAATCTTACCAACATAGAATCAGAGCTTGCCCTTGACCTAAAAATCTAGGAGTCAAATGAACTTCCTATCTCTGAAATTGGGTCAGGTTTTTAACAAATGGAAGTCAGGTTTAAAAATTTCATGAATCATTAATTCTGTTAAGTTTTGTAAATTTAATGTTACTTCTAATTTTATATGATGACAACTCCTATATCTTTATTTTGTACTATTCCATTCATCTAAGGTTAATTATCTGCCATCCTTCTTTTTGTAAATTTAAAAAATGTAGAACATGCCAATATAATGCATTGTGAATTTTGATTAATTCCATAAGGGAATTATTAAAAAAATATCCTTTGTTTTAATTGTTGTATAATCAACTTTTGAACATTTAGTAGTGTAAAAATAGGGTACAATGTGCTTGAATAAAATACTTCAAAAATTATTTAAGTAAAAGTAATAAAGATCTAACACAATTTAAAAATTAAATAACTTCAAAATATTGAAATTAGTCGCAGAATATATAATTTAACATTTTTTTAAAGTTTTGCTGATTTCTTAACATTTTTCAAATAAAATAGAATTGTAAACAAATGTTTTAGGCTGCAATAGTTATAATAGTCAGTCTTATATTCGAAAAATTCTCCATCCCATGTTAGTGATAATCTTTGTTTAAAATGAATGTTGCTTGCTAGAAATCCTTCTTACTGCTGAACAGTAAATATTTCTTGTTTGTTTGTTTGACAAGAATTAAGGAAAATCTAAATTTGTCCTGAAATCTGGCTGTACAATATTTTTACTGAGGTGTGAGGTCTGTATAGCAGATTTTTCTCCAATGAGATTCTTGTATTTAATGCTTGTTTATCAAATGTGCATATATATTTATATATATATATACAGTGGAATATCGATCTATCGTTTTCGAAGGGACTGGCTGAACTAAACGATGGATGCGGGAAAACGATAGATGCAGGAACATACAAAAAAGTATTAACATACCTTAAAGTTTGATATCCCTATAATATATTTCCTCACATACATAAATGCATACATACCTGTATTGTAATTGAAGATAAAATTACAAGTTGTAGTGAAATCCAAGATAATAATAAAAAAAATGAATACACGTAGATACACAAGAATTTTGATTCAAATAAAAGTCTTTAATCTTCGTTTGTTTTTTGGTGGTTTTCTCTCCACAAGTAAACAATATTTTTTCTGTGTTGCAAATTGCATTCTTTTCGGTATCGATTATTGTGTGAGAGTATAAAGAAGTGGCAGTCATGAATTGTTTGCAACTAGAACCATTCTATTGCACTGGGTGGGGTCCGACATATGGAACCAGGAAGTTCTGCCTTCTGGGTGAAACCCTCATCAGCCAGTGTAGACTGCAGCGATCAGAAACTTCTCACACCCTAGAACAAAAACACCAGGGTGCCTTCATCCCAAGGCCAACAGAAAAGCCAGAGGGCAGCAGGAACTGCTCAGGTTGGCTGACTGTGAGCCATTGCTAATAAGAACAGAAATGTTGAATAGTCAGAGAATTTGGAATGAGTTGCTGAAAATAGGATACTCCAGGGGCTAATTAAGGAATACCAACGACGAACAAATAATGGGAGTGGCACAATAACGCCAAACCAGGCTAAACAGGAGAGAACAAAAATACGAGAGCATGCATCTAAAATGTTCTGCTCATTGTTTAATTAGAGCATCATTCTGGCTCAATCCAGACATTTATATTTCAGGTTAAGTTATTATGAAAAAACGATCGATCTGATAAATTAATATAAAGCTGTGATATTCTGAACAAATATTGCGGGGAAAACGATGGATCGGGGAACGATCCATGCGGTCTGTTTTTGCTTGTTTTCTATGGAATTTATTCAGGACTGGGTGTAATGAACGATACATACAGGAAAACGATCATTCGGGGAACGATCGATCGAGATTCCACTGTGTGTATGTATGTGTGTATATATATATATATATATATATATATATATATATATATATATATATATATAAAATCTTCAAACACTGCAAATGTATTAAAGAAATGCTTATTCCAAGATATTGCATGATCAATATTTGAAGTAATTTTACTCATCATCATAATAAATTCAATTTCCTTGAAATTTCTCATGGCAGTAGCAAAATCTTACCTTTTAAATATTTGATGAATTTTGTTTTAATGTAAAACTGATGACAAAATTGGTTTGCAGATGTTTATACAGTTGGTTCTCTGTTTAACGACGCTCTACTTAACGACAATCTCTATTTAAAGACGATATTTCCCGGTCCCGGTCCCGGTCCCTCCGACGTAAAAAAATTCTATTTTAAGACGATTTTGTTTCTATTTAACGACGATTTTTTTCTTAAATGATAAACTTTTTTATCAACATTTTATTTTCAGGAGGGTTACTTTCTGTGGGGGAGTTTGGTTTCAATAACAGACCAAGAATTTCCTTTATGTTTGTTGCAATCATAGACTTGTTGCAGTGGAAAAAACGGGGGGAGGGTGGGAGGATTACTGTTTCTCGGAAGATCGAACATTCTTCCCTGGTGAATCGAATCTCTTAGTGCGGGTGTGGAATCACTCTATTGTACCCACCATGTTGTCATGTGATTTACGAACTGTCCAAAAGCACCCCTCTCTCACTCCTTCTGGGAAGTACGTGTTCATGTTTAGAGAATTGAGGCAGTGAAAGGCAGCAAAATGGCATCAAAGCGAAAGCATCTTACGCTACATGAAAAAGTGAAAATTATTGAAAACTGAGAAGAAAGTGTTGGAATAACAGAAGTCCAATTCGCAAGACAATTTCAGCTACCCGAGTCTACTCTCAAAGGCATTTTAGCAAGCAAAGAGAAAATTCTTAGCAGCACAAAAATTTGGTTTGGGATCCAAATCCAAACGGCAGAAAATTCAATGTGGCCGATCAGAAGAGTTTGAGAAGGCAGTCCTGCAATGGTTTCATCAAGCAAGAGCATCTAACATTCCAATTTCTGGAGTGATATTTAAAGAAAATGCTATTATTCTGGCAGAAAAGTTTGGAATGCAAAATTTTCAAGCTTCGGCTGGTTGGCTAACAAAGTTCAAAGAAACATACGGGCTTGTATTTAAAAGCATATCTGGCGAAAGTGGCTCCGTAGATGAAAAAATAGGGGATGAATGGAAAATAGTGCTGAAGGGGATATTAGATGGATATGATGAGAAGAACATATTCAATGCAGATGAGACGGGCCTATTCTACAATATGGTGCCTAATAAAACCTTAGCGTATATGGGCAAAAAGTGTTTTGGTGGAAAACACAGTAAGAAACGATTGACTGTTTTACTGTGCACTAATTCGGATGGATCTTAGAAATTTCCACCACTAGTTATAGGCAAATCAAAGCAACCAAGGTGTTTTAAGAATATCACCAGGAAACCTTGTGAGTACCGCAATAACAATAAAGCGTGGATGACATCACACATTTTTATTGACTGGATTAGAAAATTTGATGCAAAAATGCATGGAGAAAAGTGAAAAGTTTTACTTTTAATCGACCGATGCACTGCACATACTCCAAATATCCCTGGACTTACAAATTTGACTATCCATTTCTTACCAGCTAATTGCACTATCAAGTTGTAGCCATTAGACCTGGGTATCATTCGCAGTGTGAAAGCATACTACAGAAAGTCTTTAATTAGGAAATTAATAAACAATTCGGCTGACAGTATAAAAATTAGAAAATTTACGATCTTGGAAGCAATGCACGTGATAACATCAGCATGGAAAGAAGTTTCTTCATCCACAATAAAAAACTGCTTTTGCGTTGCTGGAATTCACAAAGATATTTTAGTAGAACTGCAAAGTACGGATGTAGAAATCAACGAATATGACATTACTCCTGAAGAATGGAGAAGTCTTGTTGAAGATGAGGATGTTTCAATTCAAGATTTCTACAATTGTGATAAATATGTTTTAACAACAGATTTCAGAAATGTAGAACAAATTTATGAAGATATTGTAAACGAAAACACAGTGTCAGACGAAGAAGGTGAAGTTGAAGACATGGATAACGAGACACTGCCACCGTCTTACACAGATGCAATTTCTGCTCTAGATGTTCTCCGACGCTATATTACATCGAAAATGGAAGGTGACTCATTTAACATTTTAGAAAATCTGGAAAAGAGAATAACGAAAACAAGGCGAATGAAGCAATCAACACTTTTTGAATTTTTTAAAACGTAATTTATTGTATTGTTTGTACTCTTTTTTTTTCAATGTAATTTAAAATAACTTTTTGTGAATAAAATAATGATGATAATAAAAATAACATTTTTAAATACGCTAATATATTAAGAAATATATTTACAGTCCTAAGCCTGTAAAGTGTGAAGGGAAATGTTATTTTTTCACATTCTGTTTAAGGATGATCTCTTCTTAAGGACGATTTTTCATGGTCCCTTGAAAGTCGTTAAACAGAGAACCAACTGTAATACGGTGAAATATCATTATTAGCAATCCCATAGTAACAGAACAGTCTATGTAGAATTAGCTGTTGAATTGATGAGTGAAAAGTCATTTGAGTGACTTGCAAAAAGGTACGATGATTGGCACAAAGTGGTTGTTTTCGTATCTAATTGTTGGCATATCATGAATCAAAGATTATGACATAGTACTGAAATGAACGTAGTGTTGCCTCTAAATGCAAAGAGAGTGGACATATGAATATGTCAGTTAGGTAAAGGCAGATCTTAGCATGGATTGTATGATGAAAAATTAAAAATATATTACAGCAAATAACAGCTGAGGTGAATATGGGTTGTGGTTATTCTGTTTCACAAATAACAGTTTGTTGTGATCTGCATAAAGCTGGTATTTATGGCCATTGAAAAGAACCATTTTCTCCTGTTTGCGGCTAATTTCTCAAATGATTATTTAAATTTTTTTTTCCCATTTTTTCAGGCAAGTCAAGAGCGTACAACCACCGAGCCGACAGGAGCTAGCAGTGAAGCCCATGGCGGAAATCAAGTATTTATTTGGGGGACTGATGTTGTTGCTACAGATTGTAAAAAAAAGTTCAAAACTTTTCTTACTGAATTTGTTGAAAGAAATATTGAAGTGGATGAGTTAATGGAAACAGTAGACTTTGATCGACCTCTGTATATCCAAAAGCTAGAAGAAGTGAGTTTACTTTTTAGTTTGCATATTGTGATAAATTGTAGGATTAAAATGAATTATTTGGTGATTTTTTGCATGGATTTAAAAAAAAAAAATTCATTAAATTTTTATCAACTAGCACAGCTTTTTTCCTCCATATATATATTCTTTAATTACACAGCCTGTTGTTGGCTTAAAAAAAAAAAAAAAATCACCATAGTTAAAATGTGTCTCATATCCATTTTATCTTGTTATGGCATTAACTTGAAAGAGTGAAGTTAGGGCAATCTGTTAAAAAAAAAATTATTTTATGTGTCTTCATGTATGTGCTTTTCTTATTTTACTGATTTGATGTATCACATAACTTCCTGTATCATTAAACTCCTAATAAATAATTTATATTCTTTACAACACATCTGAAAGTGAAATGAAAAGAATTTTTATTGTTAAATTTTTAAATGTAGGTAAAAACTATTGTTGAAACTCAGAGGATATAGAAATGTAATTATTAAAAATCATCATTATTCTGATCATAGGGAGTTGGGGTGAAAGAAAGGTTTATAATAAAAAACTTTGAAGTTTATGTTGTTAAATATTTATGATTTTTAGTGTTTCTATAATCTTGACCCTTTTTTAATGTATGAAATGATTTTTATATTTACTTTCAGGCATTTGCATTAGAAGAACCATTTCTAAATGTAAATTGTGCCCATTTGAACAGTTTTGACTCAGAATTATACAGACAGTTAATTTCCTATCCACAGGAAGTAATTCCTTTTTTAGACATAGCTGCTAATGAATTGTTTTTTGAGAAATTTCCAGAGGGCCATTTACCTCATCAGATACAAGTACGTCCTTTTAATGCTGAGAAAACTAAAAACTTGAGGCTTTTGAGTCCTGAAGGTAATTAGAATGTGGATATTTTAAAATTTTTCAGAATTGTAAACATACTGATAGTAAATATCTAAGAATGTAATTGTTCTTGATAAAAAGTATGTGGTATCTTAGAAGACAGTTTAATTTTATGATTAATATAATTTGTGTGGAACAGTTTACATGTATGTTCATGTTTGAATATTGAATTAATTCCTTAGGCTGTTTTATGAGCCTGGTTTGTCCTTGAAAGAAATATTATTAACTGTTATTAAGTGTATAAAAATATACATATTTCTAGACTTAGTTCTTAACATGTTAAGGACTGTAAACACTAATTGATGTTCTGTATAGCCAGTTTTTATGAACCAGAGACTTGAATTAATGTCTGTGTCTAGCCAGCACTTGTGGACTGGATACATAAATTAATGTCCTATCATATTGTTAAAGCCCATCCTCTTGTTTAGTCAATGAATGCAAACTTTTTCTTGCAATAAATTTACATGTGTCCCGAATAATAATTACATCTGAATAATAATAATAATCCAAATTATTATTTTCAACAAGATTTAGAAAAAAATTGAATGTTTTGTACAATATTTTACAAAACATGTATTTTCAAGTTTTCATCAAATTTTTATAAACCTTTTTTAACATTATTTTGGCAAACCATGCATTTTCCTTTAAAAGGGGGGGGGGGGGAACAACCACATTTCATTACAATATTACTTGAGGAACAATGGTAAGATTTGTATAAAATGCTCCACTACTACACAATTAATGACGCGAACAACTGTTGGATCTGCGTAAAATGGCTGGTCCTTAAGGTGTTAAAATAAGCTTATTTTGACTGTGATTATTTTGAAAACAGTCTTTCCTTACTGCTGTTTGATTATAATTCAGTAAAATATTTTTGGACACTTATTTTTCATTTATTTATTTAATATAGAAATATTATATCAAGCAAATAACTGTATTTTTGTTTAGAAATGTGTAGAATAACTCATAGTGTACTTATTGTATTTGAACTAATACTTGGATATTCATATATTACTGACGATATATATATATATATATCTCTCGTCAGATATGGAGTACACTCAAACTATGCCATATGTTTCTATTTGTATTTTCTACTATTCTCTAGCAGTTTTTCAGCCTAAATGTTTCTGCGAGTCTGGATTCCATGGTTCATGTTTTTTTTACAAAAATGGAATCTTGCATTAAACTTTTTTTAAAGCTTTATAGAGACATTATAATTATAGAGATTATTTATTTTAATTTATATGAAAATACGTCTGGTACCTAGTTTGAATTAATCAGGGTTTTCTGGATGATATACTTTAAATGGGGTGGTGACAGATGTAGGAAACTGGAGAAAAATGGAAATTTAAAGTGTTTGTGAAATGTACCATGTGATTAATGTATTAAAGAATATATTGAAGGTAATTCCTAATTAAGACATGAACAATTGTTAGATCTGCATAAAATGACTGGTCCTCAACATGTTATAATTTAGATAGTATAGATATCCATAGAAAAAATATCTCATTCATGTATTTAATAAATTAAAAATTATTAATGGGAGGTCATTCTTGAATTTACTAATTTCATTTTTTTTTATTTTTTATTTATTGAGAAATTGAATTCACAGTAATTATGTATTTTTGTTGTTAAGCAAGTTTTTAAATGTAATTGCTTATTCGTGAAGTTGAGGTGCTTTTTTACTCTCCTCAGATATTGATCAACTGGTAACCATTAGTGGAATGGTAATTCGTACTTCAAATTTAATTCCTGAAATGCAAGAAGCTTTCTTCACATGCAGTCTTTGCCAAGAAAAAATTAATGTTGGATTGGATCGTGGCCGTATTCCAGAACCTACTGTGTGTACTGAATGTAACACAAAATATTCATTTAGCTTGAATCACAATCGATCTCAGTTCTCTGATAAACAGATGATTAAATTACAAGAATCTCCAGGTATGTAATCCTTTTCTTAAATTAGTTTGTTTTCTTTGGAATATTTTCTTTTAAATGTTTGAAATATTCTTTTATAGGGGTAAATTTTCATTCATATGGAAAAAGTTAATCTCAATTCAAAACCATTTATTTTCCCTACTCTAGAAAGATTCAGTTAAGTAATGTCCTGATGCATCTATAACACAACAAAATTATTAGTCTCTTAGCAGTTTTAACACTAGAACTACTGCCTGTTAAAGATGCACCTATTTCCACCAATGTTAAAATTGGTCTAGTGAAACCATTTTGAAGGTCTAGTGTTAATTATAACATACCTCAAATTTAGATAGTTAATGATTTCTACTTTTTGGAAATAAGTTTAGGGTTACTATTTCTATCTTAATGTAAGTGTGATAATTTTTAATTTTTTTTTATAAGTTATGAGTTAATACTTTTGTACTACGGAATAACCTTGCCATTTTAGAATTCATATTTCTAAAATATTTCTGTCTTATTTTTGATTAAATCAAAATACGTCCTGCATTTAATTAAATGCAACATCTATTTGATATTTAAACTGTTATAACTGTTATTGTGAAAGATCATAATCAGGTCTTTTTATTAAGGCTTAAAGGCAGCTATTTGAACTAGGGTCTACAAACACGTATGGATAGCATGTTAAAAAATTTTACTGCATTAATTTAACACATATCAGTTGAAATGAATGCCATGTTTATTTATCTAATTGTATACAATTTTGAATGATTAAAGATGATAAATAATATAATGCACTGTTAAATTAAAGTTTTTTTTTAATACATCTGTTTGTGTATTTGAAAGAGGGAAAGATTTCTACAGTTCATTTATTTTTTTAATTAATATTTCAGACGATATGCCTCCTGGTCAGACCCCACATACTGTTATTCTGTACGCACATAATGATCTTGTAGATTCGGTGCAACCTGGTGATCGGTAAGTTATTTATTATTATTAATGTTTTGTGTTAATCATTTAAAAACTAGTATAACCCATGGACAGTTGCACTTTTTTTTTTTTTTAGTCTGTTCAGTTTAGATCTTTGTATGGCTACGTATATTCTTTACGTAGAGGGCTGCACCAGCCAAAAATTCTAAGCCACCCCTGACCCAATAGATTGCTTGACTTGGCACAGTGTACAAATGTTTTGGTTAGTTGAAGCCCAAGTCTAGCTTGAACTAATGTTGTACTAGTTTAGGCCCAAGTCTGGCTTGACTCACAATACACAAGTAAAAGCTGCTTTTTGCATTAAAGTTTAGTAATCCTCTTTCAATATTCTGTTCAGAGCAGGGGTACTCAAACTACAGCCCGTGGGCTGCATGTGGTCCACTGAGCTTTGATATGTGGCTGAAATACTCACACTCTATATGAGGCAGGTGTTTTTGTAACGATAATTTTGGAAATGAGTGCCTGAAAAATACAAAACTGTACAAAAATGTGTACAACCTGCTTCTCATGTTGTTTGCATCAACGTATCTTCGTGAATCCACCAATTCCAAAATGAAATATGCAAAGTACGTATATCGATATTGGCTTACTGATTCTTACCTCGATGATGTATTGAGAGTAGCATGTGGCAAGTATAAACCTGATTTGTCTAAAATCGTCAAAAGTTTTTGTCAACATAAAAAAAACACTTTTTAAATAAACATTTGAATAACATTTAGGTTTTTGAGTTTTATTTTTTACATTGTTATATTATGAGGTATAACGTACTATTTTGCGGCTCCTGCAATATAACAAATATGTGCTGTAACGTCCTCGGTGGGAAAAGAAGACACACGAGAGACTATTAATGACAGAGCTTGTATTAATCACATAAAACTGTACACTATGTACAAGACAGAGTCTAGGCTCCTCTGCATATGAGAGGTTCTATAGGAACCAAAATATCGTTTACAATAACAGATGTATCTCTCCACTTGTAAAAACGGGAGCCGAGAGAGGAATTTTCAGGCCTTCGGTCCGCACAGCGCCCTATCGGCCCTGCTTGTCGACGGACAGATGCGAGGCTCAATAATCAGCTACCTCTCTCCTTGCTTCCCCAAAAATCTCTGCGTCTCTTTTTCAGCCAGCTGGCCGGCGTGAGGGGGGTTGCAGGAGCCACCCCCGATCGTTTCTTGGAAACGGGAAGAATTCGCAAAGGGATGGGCTTTTGCTTGGGTGGCCTATTTCCCCCGAAAAGGGCCAAGACGTAACAGTGCATGTGGCCTGAGAGAAATAAAGATTGAGTATAGCTGGTTTAGAGTGTACATGCCATATTGATCATCATTTTATTATATCATTATACAGATAGTATTGTAAGTATTATTATACTATTAAACTAATTTATCTCCTTTAAGCTCAAAATATCTTTTTAGAGGAATAAATGAGAAATTCTTAAAACGAGTTAAAAATATTGAATTTCAAATTAACAATGATAAAGGAAAAGCTAATAAAAACTACTGAAATTTAGTGGGCCCTCCCTCCTTATTATTATTTTCATATGGGAGTGTAAATCTCTTTAACACGTTCATTGCCAGTAAAATTGATATATCCATCCTCAGAAGCCGACGTTTCTATGGTGTCCACCGCAACATCACTATCTCCTTCCGATTTGCTCTTTGGATCTCAACCGTAATCTTCATCATCTGTGCTGTCATAATCAGAAAGATCACTCTTTTCTAATAATTCTAATATTTTGACTTCAGTCAATTTTTTATTTATTTTCCTTTTCTTGGGCTGTGAAGGTCCTGCCATACTTGTACTGTCTGCCGTTTTTAAAAATGCACATAAAATAATTGAAACAAAATTTGAAAACCACGCATGTAAAATATAAAAGTAATGCTTCGCTAACCTGCCTCCAAAACCTCTTTGGTACAGATGTGTTAGATGCACCTCGTTGCCAAGTTGGCGATTTTGTGTTTGGTGTGGCAGCCATGCGATTTTGGAGAGATTTTGTGGCAACCCAGTTTGAACGGCTAGTTGTGTGTGTTTGTTTACGTGATATAATATGGCGGCCATGTTGTTGCGAAATATTAATGATGCATTTTGGATAGTATTAGATGTAGATTTTACTTTGGTGTTGCCAATTTGTGTTTTTGTTGCTTTTAGGATTTTGTTGTTGGCAGATTCGGGTGTGTCTTGTGTTTTGCGTCATTGAATGGCTTTTTTTAACGTTCTTTAGTGTAGTAATATTATGTTGTGGCAACGGTTTTTGAATTTTTCATTTATGTTTAAATTCAGCTTTTAAGTTTCAGCTAGGATGCAGCTTGGATACAATAATCTGGTTGTATATTTCAATTTATTTTTGTTCATTTATTTATTATCTCTGCAGTATTTAGTGTAATTTAGAAATATCAGGGGATTTTAGTGTCTAAAATAGAAGCGATATAATGGAAATTGCTCGTTTGAATTTGTTCTGTAATATATGTTTAATGAAGAAATATATATTTAACCAAGGTGTTTTTTATATTTATTTAAATTAGTTATTATTAGTTGGACTGACTAGTTGTATTATACTGACTTTTTTAGCAGGGGGCCGCCCACCTAACAAATTTCTCATTAATTTTAAGGTTTTACTTTTTGTATTTATGCAGGCGTTTTTAGATACTTTTGCATATGTTTTAAAGTAGCGGTTGAGCATTTCTGTTTAGGTTTTGAATTTTAATACAGCTGTTTTTAAGATATATTTGCGTATGTTTTAAATATGTGGTTGAGCATTTCTGTTAAGGTTTTGAAGTTTTATACAGCTGCTTTTAGATATATTCGTGTATGTTTTAAAGTAGCTGTTGTGGATTTGTGTCATGTTTTTGTAAGTTTATTATTGCCATTGGTAAGTTTGTTTTGAATTTATTTTTATATTTGGGTTGTTATTGATATTTTGTGTATATCTGTTATTTTAAGCGTAAAATATCCGCGTAGACCTGTTTTGGCTACTAGTTGGTGCCAAAAATTTTTGTCGCCAAGGGAGGTGTGTCTGGCACATCTGTTCCACCTCTTTGTTCAACCTCAAAGGCTGCACTAAAAATAAAGCATATAACTTATCTTAGTCGACCATCGTCCCAGAGTGTTGCCGGCATACGAGGTAGCACCATGCTGACACGCCAGCTCGTCAGTGGCAGTGAACGTGTTACGATCACCTTTGTTCATCTCTTTTAAAATGTGAAAATGTAGCTTGTCTTTAAATAAAATGTCTCAAATTGTTGCTAAAGGATTCTTTTTCAAATACCTTGATTGATTAATAACTTTTTAATCTTTAAGATGGGCAGAAAATGCTTCGTCTAACTCCAAAATTATCGCGAGTACCCATATTGATCCCAATCTCAATCAAAATGTTAGGGCTGCCCCTAAGAAAAAAATCGCCGAAAAACCTATTTCCAAACACAGCACTCAGCCTGCAAACATTAATGATAACTAGCCGCTGCGCAACCAGCATGGTCGCTTTTAGTTTTATATTTTCTTTTGCAAATCAACTCAATGGAAAGTAGCATATGTAAGGACTGTTACCATTACCTGTCATAATAAATATACGTTGTTAAGGGGTATTCTCCATAAGGCTGATTCAAAAACATCGTGATTAAAAAATATGAATTTCCATTACTTCAGAACAGAGTTAAAGATAAGACTGAGAAATCAAACACCAATGATTTTAAAAATTACATCCCTCTCTGTATGTACTATTTTTCAATATAAAGATATCTACACTTTATCATTACATCAAATAAAAAATTGTTGGGAAAAATTTTTTCACTTAAAAAACGGAATAAAAATTCAGCAAGTATTAAAATATAGTGTGGATTACATCATTCTCTGTACGTACTATTGTTCACAATTCAGAAATCTATACTTAATCATATCAAACAATAAATTGTTGGGAAAATTTCTTCACTTATAAAATGGAGTAAAAATTCAGCAAGTACTGAAAAAAGTGTAGAAAATTATTACTGGCTGTCGGTTGCTATGCCGGTGACGGTTAAGCCTAACCTCGCGATAATTTATGCTCTCTCTTTAACGCTCTCTTAATGAATTATTTATTCTTCGCTTTATTTCTTGAGACTGTTCCCAATTTTCACTTGATCGTGCAGCTCGCTTTCGAGCATTCCTGATTTCAATGCGTAAACCCATGTTGACACGCAGTTGCAAATTGCGCCGCCAATGTTTACATCTGATTGTTGCAGCCGTTGCCATTCGGAGTGTAGAAATATCGTCGATTTTTGTGCCGCATACCTACGCGTTTTATATATATAGATGTTCCCTGCAATGAAAATAAAAGCGGTCTCTCTGACTTTGCAGAAATCGTTAAACTGATAAGAAGTTACTCAGATATTTTCCATCGTGGATTTAATAAATCTCCTTAAAAACATTGCCGAAGTACTTCGTGCTCCGGGAGACATGCATCTTAAAATGATAGATATTGTTAAAATCATATGTGAATTTTTCTGTCCTGACTTGGTTTCGAACCCAGGCCAGGATGTTTCTAACTAATCATTTTCCCTCCTCCCCTCCCTCCCGTCTTGAGTACTCAAGTCGGGTGGGATTTTCGCTTTCCACTTTTGATGTGTTATGCGTCTTCATTACGTACTTAGTTTTTTCTTTCCCAATTAAATTTAAGTTATATTCAAGTAATTTTTGCATATTATTTTTAAGCACTGATTTTAAATAACACGTTACGTGTCTCACTGATGAAAGCTACCAGTGAAATCTCCCATCTTGAAACTGGAGATAAATCCAGCAGGACCAGGCACTCCAGTCGTACCAAAAATAGCAGTGGAGGAAAATTAAGCCTTACTTGTCCCAAGGAGGGAAAATGGCTAGGCCTAAGCTTGTGCAGATCTCTGCTTGCATTACGTGCAATCAATAAATTAGTTCTTGTGCAGTAATAAATAAATATGTCGCCGTTACATTTGTCATTAACAGTGGATAACACATGCTGCCATAAGAGTTAAAAAAAAATTAATAATTCCTATTGAAGTCATGCATCTTGTTTTTTGTCAAAGTTCCATTAATTCTGTCTGAAAATGGCAGTCAGTGGACAGTTCTTTCAGAGAAAGTTAGCTGGGTTTCTTGGTTGTTGCAGTAAGATTGTGTTTCTTACTTTCTGCCATAACAAGAGGATGGGCACACAGAGAAAAACAAACAGAACTAGCAAATGTTCATTTCCTTTTCTCTTATCATTTCCTGCTCTTTTTTTGTTGTTGTTGTTGTGAGTGTGGGCATTTGTGAAAGAGTGAGAGAATTTTCAGCTTTTTGATTAATATTTTGTGCATAAGTATTATGTAATATAAAATAAAAATTAAGTGTAGCAATTGAACAAATTACTTATGGGGAAATATTAGATGCATTATATTTACTGAACTGTGATAATAAATGTAAAATTTACAGAAGCTTTAAGTTTTCTGACAAATTTGCATTCTAGATTATATGAGCATCTTAAACTCTTTGTTAAGTGTAAAAAAATAATTTCTTTCATTTGAGACAGCAAATTTTTCCTGCTAAAAAAAACCTTTATGTTCTGAAGAATATGGAATTGCTTTAATTGTAATGTGTATAAGGATTCATAAAATAAAATTTAACTGCTTATTTAGAGAATATAGATCAAATTAAGTTATTTATGTGGGCACAAGATGGATATTTATTTATAATAAGATGGAAATGGGATCTAAAATGAATCAAAACACTGTGAACTATTGTTTCGTTATAATGCTAACTCTTTTTATTTAAGACTAACTGAATACCCGTGCTTCGCTACGGAGTACATTCAAATTGAATACAACAGTCAATGTATGCAGTTAATGCCAAAAAAAAAAAAAAACCCAAAAAATGTATTTAGAATAAATTCAATGGTCAATGTATGCACTTAATGCCCCCCCCCCCCCAAAAAAAAAAAAAAAAAAAAATATATATATATATATTTAAAAAAATCATAACAGATATTTTTATACATAAAATAATGTAGAAGAAAATATTGAAATTAAATCTGAAAGAACATAACTAAAGAATATAGTACGGTAATACTAAAGAATATGGTACGGTTAATATAGTACAGTTTGAGGAACATTTCTTTTACATTATTTTAATATTTTTTTGGATAATGTCCAATTGTCTGCTGCATTAGAAAGAGAGAAAAATTTTTTTTTTTGCGAATTTATGTCATTGTTATGCAAGTGATGCAAAATTAAAAAGTATCTCAAAAAATAAAGAAACCATGTTATCAGCATTTAATAAATTAAATTCTAAATATTAATCTATAAAAATTCACCAAAAATCAGAAAATGGAGGTAAATATTCAAAAAAAGATTTCATTTTAAAGGAATTTTTATGATCTTTCTTGTGATATAAATTTTATAACCCTCAGATTATTATGTTAAATGCAAATTTTAAAGAATGCTACAAAAACAGCTTAAAAATTTAATTTTAAAAAAAACTGAGAATTTTTCAAAAATCTTTCTTAGTGCACCCCTACACTATAAGAAGAATCACTATGCAAAATTTCAGCCCTTCAGGTCCAGCGGTTTGGTCTGTGTATTATCTATCAGTCAGTCAGTTACAGAACTGTTTTTTATATATACATAGATTATGATCTCTTATAGTGCTGCAAACGTTATCCCAAGTTTCCACTATAGTACTGCTCTAGCTTTGTTTTGTCTCCTAACTGGACACTGTCATCTTAATGCTCATTTATTTCATATTTGACTCGGGAGGGGAGCTCTTTGTAACTTAGGACATCCTATGAACGGTTGACATTTGAACACATGCTCTGCAATACATAATTTTCATTTTGTTATTCAAAAGTGTTAGAAGGCAAGAGTTAATGGGTTAAGTGCCTACAGCCAGGCATCAGTGAATAATAATATCATTAAAATATTTTTTACAATTAAATTACTTAAAAAGAAAGATAATTAGATTTGTATAGTATATTTTTTCTTTTTTCACTTTGTAAAGCTGTGTTTACAAAGTGGACTACTGTGTTTACAAAGCACCTTAGGAGCTGTTGCATTAAATTAGAATTAATAGAAAATTCTTAAACTTTTCAAACAAGTTATGAAGATATATCTAAGGTAATTGTGTCAGCCAAGAGGTATGCTACTGTTCCTTATAGTAATAATAATAATCTCTAAAAATACTGCAATCTTCCCTGCCATTTTTTTTTTTTTGGGGGGGGGGGGTTGTTAACTGGTTAAAATTTATAGACCCATATTATAAATATTTGGAATAAACTGCATGCACAGTAGGGTGATTTTTTTTTTTTCAATACGAGTCAAAAAGTACGCTTTATGAATTGTTAATTTAGCTCTAATTTATTTTAAGGAATTAATTTAAGACTTCAAATTTTTTTATTTGCTTTTAGGATAACAGTAACTGGTATCTATCGTGCTAATGCATCCCGTATCAATCCAAAACAACGTAATTTGAAAGCTGTCTACAGGACCCACATTGATGTTCTTCATTTCAGAAAAATTGACACAAAACGCTTGTATGAAGATTTTGGAACTGGGTATGTATGACTTATTTCTCTTGAATCAGACTGTTAATTCAGAAAAATGTGCTTAAAGCAAGAGTTTGATTTAACTGGGGTATAAAATTTTACACTTATTTATTTATTCTCTATTATGTTAATCCATAGTGAGAAGTTTGACCTTAAAACTTTCATAGCTTTTAAATTAATTCTTTAATTATGCTTTTTGCATTCTAATTTTTTTTTTCTCTGTCTCTGCTGTTACTGTGCATTTTATATTTTTAACTGTCAAAAGAGAAGTATAAAGTACAATAGGAAAGTTATATGTTTGGAAGAATATTGACAAATATGATAAAATCGTGTTTTAAAGCATCTTGCTCAAATTTAACTGTTATACTTTAATTTTGAAATTCTTAGTAATTATAATTCTACTGAAAAACAAGAATTTTTACAAGAGGAATATCAGCAACATTTCAGAGAAACTGGGATTTTTGTGAAGAAAATTTATATAAAAATGCTAATGAATTAGACTTTCTAGTATTTAATTTTTATTTCTGAGTACTTAACTTTTACTTTAAGGATTTTATAAATTTCTGTATAACACAGAAATCACTTGTTTGACATATTTTGCTGTGTCTCTCTCCAATATTTAACCTGACTAACATCTATGATCACAAGAATAGCAATGAGTTCCCTAGGTTGTTTATCCTTATCCAAGGGAAATAGCTTGCGTAACTTACAAATGCACTTTTTTCTTCTGTGTTTCTAATAAAGTTAAACTAGGTAAAATTTTATAGAGTGGCATAAAAGAATAATCCATCAGGAACCCGGGTATTATAATGCAATGTGTATTAATAATTTAGAAATATTTATTAGAATTTGTTATCAAACTCACTTTTAAACTAATATCGTGTGGGTGTTTGTTAGTTGGGCCCAGCAAAAAAGAACTTTGAGTTTTTTTTTTTAAAATTTGGTCCAGTTTGCCAACCTTGTGGTGTTTCAATAATGCTTAATAATTGTGTTTAGAATCAACTGTCGTTTTACCCCCGAGAGGGTGGAAAAGCTGAAGGAATTATCGAGGCTACCTGACATATATGAGAGATTAGCACGAGCTTTAGGTAAGTTGTATTTTGGTGTTAAATAATTTTTTACCTATTTCTTATTGTATATCCTATAACTTGATATCCACTTATAGATATTGATGTTGACTTCAGTTTTTAAAAAGAAATTTATCTATTTATTTTAAATGAATGCACTTGTCTGCGATGTGAAACTTTTATGTACTGAAATTTGATAAAATTGAAAACTCATTTTTTTTCCCTTTAAAACTTACTTTTTTTGCTAAGTGATATAACTATAAATAAGTAGTAAAAATTATAATGTCATGCTTAGACTAACTTTGCTTAGATTTTGCTCAATTTATGCCTAAACTACTTAAAAATCCTTGATTTTTCATTCCAGAAATTTATAATATGGAAATGCAAAGATATTTTTAATTACCAATATGTATTTTGACTGAAAGCAAGTCACAAAACTGAAAGTTTGAATTTTCTGTTTTTTAATGCTCTTCCACTTTTGTGTATTATTAACTACTAAATATTTAAAGTTTGTTAATGTTATATTGCTTGTTATGCAAAAATGATTATAAATTGTAAAGAAAAGTTTCAAACTTGCAACTTTACAACTTTTAAGGGGTTTGAGATAAATGATATTTATGGCTATGTATTTTATCTAATGGTAGGCTTTAAAGATAAACAATGTAGTAAATTGCTGTTATTTAAAATCTTTGGAACGTGGTTTTTCTATATTGTTGGTCTAAAAGTTTGATATTTATGGCTATGTTTTTTATCTAATTGTATGCTTTAAAGATAAACAATGTAATAAATTGCTGTTTAAAATTTTTGGAATTTAAAAAAAGTCTACTGTTACTAAATGCAGGGTGTCTACTAACATGAAAAGTAATGAAAAGTAACGAAAAGTCACGAAATGGGAAAACGGTCACGAAAAGTCATGAAAAGTAACGAAATTGAAAAAAAAGGTCACGAATTTTTTCAATTTAAAAATTTTTTTATCGATATAATGTAGAATAGAAAATATGCTCCTAACTGGTACAAAAACACTAAGATCAATTTTTGCCTACTTTGTGACGTTGTATCGGAAGAGAGATAACAGAGTTCCCGCGGGAAAATGCATTGTATTCTTTCCCACTGCGGGAACGAACGCTCGTTCTCCCCTTCACAGAAAAGAGAGTACTCGTCGTCATGTGGGGCTACCCCTCGGGCGACGAAAATACGAGGAGATAAGAAACACACAGCGGAAGTAGACATATGGTAAAGCATTAAAATTAACACGAACAAGTGGTGCACAATGCTAACAAGAGAGAGAAGTTGGACAGCGGAAAAACACAATTTTTAAAAAAAATAAGAATAGAGCTTCAATTTTTACGTCGATTCTGAATAGAGAAGTGTAGTTCAGATCGGTTTTTCTTTCAGTGAACTCTAGTATTACCGTATAGATTTTGGCTTCTTGTCATTATTTGCGCTCGAGGTATTCTCTCTCCCCACGTAACAGACTATGTCCGATATATGCAGATTTCCCGCCGAGTATACGTTATGTAACGGGCGAAGGTGAAGCTTTCTCCCGCCAATGACGTAACGGGCGATGCATTCAATTATGTAGCTCACTTCCACGGGAGATATTAGCGCCCTTTACACGTACGTTCTTTCGCGAGTGCTTGGAGCGTATGGGATTGCGCTCACGCTCCAAGCACTCGCAAAAGAGTGTACGTTTAGCGCCCTTTACACGTACGCTCTTGGAGTGCTTGGAGCGTACGGGATTGCGCGCGGGAAAATTTGGAGTACGCTCCGAAGCAGCTTTCCCTTCCTCTCCGACACCTTCACAAGTGCACTCAATCGTGCGGAATCGTGGTTTCACGCGGAAAAGAACGTACGTGTAAAGGGCGCTATTCCTCCTATCCCAGGGACCGTAGCCTTGGGGGGGGAGCTCGACGGTCAGGATCCCCCCCCCCCCGAAATTCTGGAGTTTACTGTATTGCATTTTAACATCGAAATAAAAGTACATTTTTAAATGTAATTTTTTAAAACTGCATACTTATTCAAAATTTAATTTTTGAATAAAAATTCAAATTTTTGAAATTTTTATTGACTGTCTTAATTTCAATTTTTTTGCTCCGAATTGTTTTATAAATTTACTGAAAGATTAGACTGATATTAAGAAAGAATTTACTGATATTACACAAGATTGTGCATGGACTTTTAGATTATATAATATTAAATTTTATAATTTCTTAATATTATTATTAAATATTATGTAATTTTAGTAAATTTTATATTATTTTTAGTTAAAAAATAGTGAAATATCGGGGAGGCTCAGTCCAGTTTGAGTTGTTCTTCATCTTGATGTTTTCAGAGCAGTTTAGGAAAGTTCCTCAATTTAAGCAAAAATTAACTCAAATTAAATATTGATACAGCTATTTTACAATTGTATCAGTGTAGAATTAATGAAAAATTGTTATTTAAATATTATTTACTTTAATGGGGTTTCTGTAGTAACTGTAAGAAGTATGAGAATGATTAATTTTTGCATCATGAGATCAATTTTTGAGACTAATTTCGTTTAAACATTGGTATGTACTTCAATGGTCATGAAATTTTATTTTTAAGGTCATGAAATTGACTTGCTCAAAAGTAGTAGACACCCTGAAATGTGAGAGATCAGTATATTTAGTGTTTAGTATCACATAATTAACTTTGACTGATATTTTGTTTTGATTGTTGCAGCTCCTAACATTTATGAAAATGAAGATATTAAAAAGGGAATTCTTCTACAGCTGTTTGGGGGAACGAAAAAAGATTTTTCTAGCAAAGGCAAAGGAAAATTCAGGTCAGTTTTTAAAAATTTCTTTTAATTGGAATGTTTTAAAAGCTTTTTATCATAGTTCTTGATTTTTATCTTTATTTCCTGTTCTAGGGCTGAGATAAATATTTTATTATGTGGTGATCCAGGTACAAGCAAGTCTCAACTGCTGCAGTATGTATATAATTTAGTGCCCCGTGGGCAATACACTTCTGGTAAGGGCTCCAGTGCTGTTGGTCTTACAGCCTATGTGACTCGAGATCCTGAAACAAGACAACTTGTTTTGCAGACGTAAGTGGTGTTTGTACTCAGATATGAGAATTAATCTTTTAAAATATTTGTATTAAGTTTATTTCGTAAAGTTTATAAGTTAAGCATATTTGATGTGTCACCATAGTTAACTTTTGTATATTGTAAAGTGAAACTCGTTCATCTCAGTAAAATTAATTATATACTACAAATAGTCTGTCTTACTATTTTTGTGGTATATTTTAATAGGTAGGTGTTTCCCTAGAATTATGTAAAAATTGAGTGCTCTTTCAAAAAAGGGTACTGTTATTTAACAAAAAAGACAATTTTTATTAAATTTAAATATTTAAATAGGTTTTAAGAATAATGCTCATTTTAAATAAAATCAATAAACATAATTGTAGCATACCTTTTTTTTTCTTCTTTTTCAAAAAAAAAAAAAAAAAAAGCCTCATGCATCTTGTTTAAAAAACTTGGAAGGTTGCCGGACCATCTGTTCAATGCCTAAGAGATACACTTAAATTATTGCATTTGAATTTTCAAAGGTTTGATGAAATTTGAGACCAGTGAATTTTTTAAAAAAAGGTAGATATGAAGTCCCCTTAATTGTATGCTGTTAGTCAGAGATGCTCATCTTTCAAATAATGTGTATTTGAAATGAGAAATATGAATTTTGATGTATAAATGTCTTCTTTGTTCTATATAATGCATATTAAAGCACTAATAGTTAAGTTTAGACTCTTAAGATTTATTAAATGTTATTCTAAACATCTTGTTGACTGATGAATTATAGCTCACAAATAGTTAATTAGAATATGACTTTAAATATTATAATATTTAATCATAACTTTATAGTACCTTATATTGAGTTTTCTAATTCTCTCTGCAAATGTATTTTTTTTTAATCATAATGCATTAATATGAGTATACATTTTTTCTGTATGTGAATATTGTAAATGGGAGCTCCTTTTGTTGCCTTGATTTTCAAAGTATGCTAGATAGTCATTTTATCCAACTCTTTATTTTAAGTATATCTTAACCTCTTACCTGCTAACTGAATCTTACATGATTCACTCCCAGTGCCACAATTTCCACATAGGCACTTAGCAACACAGTGTGTTTGAAGAAAAACAGAGGCACAGTTTGCAATCTAAATAACATTTATCGTTACAATAGAAAAAATGAAAAATACAAAATTTAAATTGCAGATTATAGTAAATAGTAAGATTTAGTACTTAGCTGTTGTGATATATTTTGAAACATGGTTAAATACACAAACCAGCATCACATTCAACACAATGATAGTAGGATTTTTGAAATTTTGTAAGGTCTTGTAATTTAAGAATTAAAATTTTATTTATTTTTTTCTATCTTAGGGGGGCACTGGTTCTGAGTGACAATGGAATTTGCTGCATTGATGAGTTTGACAAAATGAGTGACAGTACTCGTTCTATACTACATGAAGTCATGGTACAGTATATATTCATTATGAGAAACTTGCTTTTTTCAATCTCAATAGTAGAAATAACTTCCACATAAGTCATACTATAAGATTTGGAATGATTTAGTTATCACAGAGAATAGTAATAATATTAATGGCTTTCTCCATTTTCTGAACGTGCCTTTTCATGTTAGACCTATATTAGCACCAGTTTTTGGTAATCAAAAGCTATCTGAAGAGGATTTTAATGTTTTTAAATATGATAAACAAACATGACATAAAAGCATGCTTTAATCAATACGGTAAGGACAAAATGCTTATAGATTATCTTCCTCTCATCTAACCACTGTTCTTTACCTCCCACCATCTAAACTCAAATGTACCTTCTTCCATCACCACCACCATCTTTCAGTTTGTCTTTGTGCTCACTGTCTTGAATTTAGAAAATGAAATGACTTCCATATATGCATGATTTTTATTTTATTTTTAGACTTATTTCCTTATCATTTCTTCTTTAAGTGAATGTTTATGTTATTTTAGGGTTTATTTGTTATTTGAAATGATTAAAAAAAATTAGCTTTTGAGACTGGGAACACACAACATTTCAGTTGTTTTAACAATTGCTTCCTTGTTTTTATGGTATTTTGCCTTACAATATGTTTCTAAGGTATGTTCTGTTTTTGAATAGCAGTGGAAATTTAATCTCAAATTCTTACTGAAGTAATTTTTTTATTTTAGGATCTTTTAAATCGCTATGTAATGAGGTTATATAATGAGTGTTACCTCTCTGGAAAAATCTGCAATGCTTGTTAAAACAAACTTTGCATAAAATTCTACTATTTAGTAAAAGCACCTGAATTTGTGAAACTTGTTCTGTACATATATTCCTTCTACTTCAAGAGTTGTTTTTGCACCCTCTTTTCACCTCTCTTCAATTCTTTGTACAGTGGAGTCCCGATAAACCGAAATGATTGGGACTAGATTCTTTTTGGATTAATCAAAATCATTCTAAAAATAAACTTAAATTACATAATGACATGTGATTATATAAATATTACATATTACGTGTGATTACACAGTTTATTTTATAAGGTCTGTATTTAAACATTATCAAATCTCGGGACAAAATGGGTGGTGAGAAAGCGGAACGCTGCATAGTACAGAACAGTAGAGTGTAAGATTTTAGACGATCAGTAAATTGTTTAAATGGTTTTGAAAGAACCTGTCAACGTCTCAGACAAGAGTTAAGGTGAAGCTGAGGGTATCCCACTCAGACGAGGCGGCTATATTTGTTATAGTGTTATGCTACATAGAATAATACTCCATCACGACCCCAACGGACATCATTTTTCAGATGTGCTGGCATAATTTGGGTTCAAGGGAGGGGTATTCTTCTCTTTGACAAAAAAATTTAACAGATTTTTTCGAACCAATGTAGTTCAGTAATTATTAGTTCAGTACATTGTCTAACTTTGAATTTTCTTGTAATTTTCAGAAATATACTTTATATTACTTAATATCACTGTGAATTTCTTATGAATTTGAAAAGAGTGGAACTTCCAACCACACATCTGCAAAATAAACTATTTTAGAATTTTAAAGGAATTTTCATGTGCTAATATATTTGTATGTATATTTAATTATAGGTCATTATTTTGTTTTTATTGCATTTAGAAACAAAATGTGGCTAAGAACCTGTTGGCATTATTTCTCTACTTACCCATATATATATATAACATATTATATAACATATATATATAACATATATATATATATATAACATACATTAGTTATATATATATATAACATACATATTTACATATATATATAACATATATCTACAGCTCATATTCAAAATATTAGAATAATTGAGAAAAAGTAATAAATTATTTTCCATTTATTTTTGATACTAAGTAAATGCAATTAAATTTCTTATAAATTAAATCTGGAATGTTTAGATAAGATTTTAACATTTACAAAACATAAAATACAATAAATTAGGTATACAACCACTTTCTGAAACACATCAAAATATTAGAATAAAATTTAGATTGGTTCAAAATATTAGAATATTTTATTTTACGCAAAAATATTACCGTATGAATATGAAGTAAATGGTAGCTAATATTTTGTAGCATCCCCTTTAGCTTTAATAACAGCATACAATCAATCTTGCATACTATATACAAGGTATTTAAAAACATTTCTATCAATATTAGCCCAATCAGTTTTACTTGAAGCAGGATTTTCTTGGAGTTTTTTCTTCATTATACCCCATAAGTTTTCGATGGGATTAATGTCTGGTGAGTTTGGTGGCCAAGGAAGTACCTTAATTTTACGTTGGCAGAACCAATTCTTAGTTGACACCGAGGTATGCAGTGACGCTAAATCTTGTTGAAAGATGAAATCATCTTCAAATAAATCTTCTGATGATGGAATCATGTAATATTCCAAAATTTCTTGATATATCTGAGAGTTAACCTTTTCGTAGATGATGCATAACTTTCCAGGTCCTTCTGCGCTCATGCAACCTCAAACCATGACACTAGCAGCAAATTTTACCGAACGTTTAAGCATTCTTTATCAAATGCTTCTTGCTTCATTCTCCAAACTCGAATACCTTGATTACCATATGAAACACAAAACATACTTTCATCACTAAATAGTATCTTTTTCCAATCTTCTTCGCTTCATAAATGTCTTGATTTACACCAATTCAATCTTATACGCTTTTGTTTTGCAGTCATGAGAGGTTTTGTTTTTGCTACATGAGATTCAAACTTAAATTTATGGAGACGTCTTAATGTTGTCGATTTAGAAACTTCAACTCCTTCTTCTTTCCATTTTCAGTGCAAGAATCGCACACTTTTAAAACGGTTTTTCTTAACTATACGCTTCAGTTTCCTGTCATCTCTAGCAGATGTTTTTGGTTTTTGGCCGCCATTTCCGCGATTATTTTGAAATTTTTAATTTTTTGAATATTGTGTTAGTATTTTACTAATGCTTGATTGTGAACAATGTAAATAATTCGCTATATAACATTGATTTTTTCCGTACCGATACAAATCAACCATGCGAAGTTTAATAGATTCAGGAATATCACTCACACGACACATTTTAAGGCGAAAAAGCAAACAAACTGCAAAAAGAATACTGATTTTAAATAAAATTGTCTGAATTTAATTAATGATGCCACCAGTTATGAATTGGTGATAATTAAAGGAGAATTAATGTGAAATATTCTAATATTTTGAACCACTTGAATAAATATTCTAATTTTTTTACTTTTCAAAATAATTTTTTTTTCAATTAATCTTTTCAAAAATGATTAATTTTAAGATAATAAATAAGTTTAATCAACAATAAGTTCTTAATAAAAATATAATTTGTATATTTGCATTAAAAGACATTAAATTTCCAAACGATATTTTCAATTTGTAAAGAAAATGTAATTATTCTAATATTTTGAATCTGAGCTGTATTTAAATATCTTAACTTTTCTAGGAGTTGTCTAATATGTATTCTAAAATGATTTTAAATTCTCAAAAGAAAATTCTTACTTGGTTTGCATTTTTAATAACTTAAGGTAGCATTTAATGATTTCCAGTCAAAATATTTCATTGTGTATTTTTATTAACTCAGGTTTAGATTTTTCTATGAAATATTCATTTATCATATTTTACAAAGAAAAACTTTGTATAACCTGTAAATCTACTAAGCTTAAAATTGTTTTGAATCTTTCTATTATTTCATAGGAACAACAAACCTTGTCCATTGCTAAAGCTGGCATCATCTGTCAGTTGAATGCTCGAACTTCTATCTTGGCTGCTGCTAATCCAGTCGAGTCTCAGTGGAATAAGAACAAGACCATTATTGAAAATATTCAGTTACCTCATACTTTGTTGTCCAGGTATATGCTCATTTATGTATTGTTACCAAAGAAGAAACATGTTCTTATTTATTTTAGTTGTTTCCCATTTTTTTTTATGTTCAAAATTATGGATATGTTCTGTTCAGCCTTAGATAGACTAATCAAGGAAATTTCAACTGAAACTGAATGCAATAAAAATAAAATCTTGGCCTGAAATAGATTATACTATGTAAAATAATCAAATCTATTAACTTTCAAAATGGAGCTTAAGTTTTTACACTGTTATTTTTATGATTCAGCCTGTATAATTTTTAATATTTGGTCTATCCAGCACAGAGGCCCATACTAATCGTAAACTGAACAGGGGAAATAAACCCTCGTCTAAGTTTGAAGGTTTTGCTATGCAGTGTCTGGTCTTCAGGTTCTTCATTGCATATGGACTAACTGTCCAGGACGTTTATTATATTGAATTACACACTGGGCATACAATGTGAAGGGGAAAAGTCACTCAGTATTTTCTTCCTTTAAAGGCTGGAGATCAATAAGGTGACCCTGTAAAAAAGTCATTTTACATTGCCTAACAATTTTGAATTTGTTATGGAAGTATATTCATTCAAAAAAATATTATCTCAGTATCATCATATTGATATCTAATGACTTTAAGATTAATCTATGTATGTAAAACAGTTCCATAACTGACTAACATATAATGCACAGAGCAAACCGCTGGACCTAAAGGGCTGAAATTTTGCATGGCGATTCTTCTTATAGTGTAGGGGTGCACTAAGAAAGATTTTTGAAAAATTCTTCTTAGATTTTTTTTAAAAATTAAATTTTTAAGCTGTATTAGTAACTTTTTTAAAGTTTGCATTTAAAATAATAATTTGAGGGTTATAAAATTTATATCATGAGAAAGATCATAAAAATTCCTTTAAAATGAAATCTTTTTCGAATCTTTACCTCCATTTTGTGATTTTTGGTGAATTTTTAAAGATTAATTTTTAGAATTTAATTTATTAAATGCTGATCACGTTTCTTTTCTTTTTGGTGATACTTCAAACTAATTTTGCATCACATGCATAACAATGAAATAGACATAAAAAAATTTATTTTCTTGCTAATGCGGCAGACGATTGGACATTATCCAAAAAAATATTGAATGCAGTAAAAGATATGTTCCTCAAACTGTACTATATTCTTAAGTATGTTCTATTAGATTTAATTTGAATATTTTCTTCTACATTATTTTGTCTATAAAAATATCCCTTGCAATTTTTTGTATTTTTTTGCTTTTTTACATCAATTGCATACATTGATCGTTGTATTTATTGTAAATTATATATATATATATTATTATTTTGGGGGGCATTAATTGCATACATTGACCATTGTATTTAATTTGAATGTACACCGTAGCAAAGTGCGGGTATTCAGCTAGTACAGAATATGATTTTAAAAAAAACAAACACTACTTATGAAATTGTTGAAAATGATAAATTTGAATGCTGAATTTCTATTTTAACAGAGAATACTAAAATGAAATTTTGATTGATATTAGTAAATACAGTCGAACCTCCATATATCGAAGTAGCAAATTGCCGGAAAAAATTCAATATATAGAATTGATCTTAGTTTTATCATAATTCTCCTAAAACATTAAAATTAAAGCTAATTTACGTATACGAAACTCCATTTCCAATTTTTATGTGAATCACATTAAATAAAAGTTAATAACTAAAAAATGAATTAATATGAAGGATTTATTGAGTACTACATACCTTTAAAAAAACAATATTTCAGACAGTAGTTACAATGATCACAGTTACATTCTTTTTAAAAAAACTACGAATATCTTGCTGAACAGCCAGTTTTGCGGAAAGTTCAAAGAAATGTTCGTATTTATTCAGTCCACTAAAAACTTAATCAGGGACATTTTCCACGAATTGAAGTCCACGTCGTATTGTTTCAAATACCAAAAATTGGGAGATTTTATTCTAAAGTGGAATAAAATCTCCCTATATGTCGTGGAAAAAAAATTTCGATATATAGAGATTTTTTCGATATATAGAAACAATTTTTCTATGTAATGAACATGGAGATTTGCTAAGAGTTCGATATATAGAAAATTTCGATATGTGGAAGTTCGATATATGGAGGTTCGACTGTACTTGTAAAAACTGTCAGCTAATTTTCATTAGTTATGAAAATTTTTTATGTATTTTGAATTAATATGATTTTAAAAATTATTTAGGTTTGATTTAATCTTCTTGATTCTGGATCAACAAGATGAAACATTTGATCGGCGTCTGGCTCGACATCTGGTCTCATTGTATTATAGGAGTCCTGAAGAAGAGCAGGAAGAGCTTATGGTAGGTAGTCTTAAATTCCTGGGGTTTATCTTCAAAGTATGTGCCTGTATCTCACGGTGTATATTTTTGAATAGTAAATAAATAATGGTAGGATTATTTATTAATGACAAGCCGCACAACTTCTCATAAATTAAGTATTTTAAAGAACTTAAATTGATATCCAGGGTTTAAACAGTCTCAGATATGCTATAAATAACATTCTCTTTATTTTATATATATATATATATATATATAACATTGTAATTTCTAGGTAGTAAGCCAAACAAGTATATATGCCATAATGATGGGGGGGGGGAGAAAAAAAACTAATGCTTCACTTGCAGAAATGCAGGACCCTGTTATTACAATACTGAAATATTGCCAATCTAGTTCAAGTGTTTCTTTTTTGTCAGAATTTATTTTGAGAAATATTTACAAATCAACAAACATGACAAGTAATGGCATCACTGTGAACATGGATAGAAAAGTCAGGCTGTTATTTCATGACCCAAAATAACATAAGCATAGCATTGTCTGTCCATAGAATTAATTAGGATGTGAATAAATGCCTGGGGGAATAAACATCCATTTTTCTAGAAGGACAGATCATAAGACTTGAAGGCTCAGGGGAAAGTGCTGGCACACTACAACTTGGCATATAAAGAGATCAGAAACATATTCAAAAGAATTGAGATTCAGTGAATATGGTTGTCAGTCTTATCTGCTGCTGGCTTTGGAGAGAGTGCTCCATGGCTGCAACTTGGCATTTTAAGAGATCGAAATTTTTTCAATAGGATTGAGATCTAGTGAGTATATTACCTTATCCAATCAAGTAAAATCTTCAGAATCAAAATTTCACACACCAGGCAGGCTTCACGAGGTTGATCCTTGTTGTCGATAAGAAGGAACTCTGAGCTTGGCTTTCCTGAAAAGCCTTTTTTGGGATGTAGAACCTTCATTACTTATCTTCAGCATGTTACAAAACCTCTGAAGATAATACACAAGTCAGAACGATTATTTATCATTCCTTGAATAACAAAACCAATGCCATGACATCTGAGTCCTTCATTAGTAATTGGTTGAAAGTTATGTGTCACAATTTCAAGATTAAAATGCATTAGAAAACTGTATTTTACCATGACTCATAGTTGAAGAGTACTTACGTCCAATCATTAGGTTACATGTACAATGTAAGAAATCTCATATTTTGAAGGAATTCATGAAGAGGAAGAAAAGCACATAGTGGTCATCTGTTCCCTCACATGCAAACCATGCATCATGTAGTTTAGTAGGGCTTAATAAGACTATGCAATATGTTTATATATATGTTTATATATATATATATTTATATATATATATATATATATATATATATATATATATATATATATATATATGGAAATGCTTATAATTTTTAGTAATGATAGAATTTATTCCCATTAAACCAGTCAGTTATGACTAGACGTAATTTTGACACTATTCCTAATTTTATTTATTTTGCAATTTTTATTTATTTTTTGTATTTTTAACAAGATATATTGGTCAGTATATAGCCAGTTTATGGGTTATTAGCCTGGCACATATGGCATATTTAACGATATATGTATTAAAATTGTGCATTAATCAATACATTAGTTTTTTTTTTCAATCTAATCCAATTTTATTCTTTTGAGGTATTTTTTATTTAGCTCTAAACTTTTTTTGTCCAAATATATATATATATTAATTCTTTCTATCTTTAAAAACTACTTTTTTTTTTTTTTTTTTCCCCCCCAAAAAAAATTCATCTTTTGTCCCACTTCTTTTGAGAAAATTCCAATTTTTTACAAAAAAAAATCCCCCCCTCCCCTGTTATTGATTTCACATGTGGTCCCTGACTGCTCTTTTATTTTTGGGACCAATAAAGTAATAAAATGTAATACAAAATTATTTTTATCCCCTGCTCTGAATAAATTTGGCCGTTTGCTGCCATTAAACAGTATATGACTCATTTGCAGGTTCTGTAAAGGAAGAATGTTTTATAATGTGTGGTAAATTGTATTCCTATTTAGGATCACAGCCTTCTAAAAGACTACATAGCTTATGCCCGAGCTTACATCAATCCCAAACTGAGTGATGAAGCTTCCCAGGCTTTGATTCATGCATATGTTGAGATGCGCAAAATTGGTACTGGTAGAGGACAGGTGTCTGCTTATCCACGACAGCTAGAATCTTTAATTCGTCTTTCAGAAGCACATGCTAAAGTTCGTTTTTCTAATCTGGTGGAAATAATGGATGTAGAAGAAGCTAAAAGGTATGTTTGGAAATAATTTTTTCCTTAACTCTTTTGTTTTGAAAACTGCTCAATCGTATTAAAGTCACTAAATCCAGTTCCATGCATAACCATTGTAAGGCTCAAATATCAAATTGCTAACCAAATATTCTTTCTCTAAGTTATGCATGAACCTGTTAAAAGCATAATGCTTCCTTTCCCCTTCCCCCTTTTAAAATATTAATATTTATGCATAGGATCTTAATTTTTCTTTTTAAAAAAAATTAGATTAAATAAATTTATTATGTTTTACTGTTTGTCCTTTAAAGCGTGTGGTAAGTTATCTAAAGATTTAAAATGATTACTTGTTGTTAGCTCCAATATTTTGTTTGCTTTCATTTCTCAACCAGAATTGCACTCCTTAATTTTACAGAGTTTTCTTTTGGCATTAAAATCTAGTTGTCAAATTGACTCCCTACCTCAAAGACCAATCCATTTATAAAAAATGGATGTTTGTCATGTGTATTGTTAGAAATACTTTCCCTGTTAACATCCTCAGGGAGCTCACAATCAGTGTTCAAAGAAAAGGTTAGGCATGCTTAGTCTATCAGCAAGCTACTGTCCTAGGGGATTTACCTTGAAAGGCTAATCTTGAAAAGAGTTCTCTGCTCCTTTAGATTGATAACTGGGCATGATTATGTACCAGATCTCTATATTATAGTAATTGAGGATTCTCCAGTGTGCCCTTTTTGTAACAAAGATTATGATGAGCCTATTTACTTGTTTGTTGCTGTTATTACTTATGCCTAGTTATTGCAATACCGGCATATCAAATACTGGTATTTCATGCTATTTTGTGATTTTGTAAAACTGGTATTTGCTAAGGATAAATACTGGTATTTTGGTATTGCTATAAATGATAAAAAGAAATTTTTATTAAGAGTTTTTACTAAAATTATTGGCCATCTACTATTATTTGAAGTATGTATTTTTTTCATTGATGTGGCAGTACTAACAAATCATTTGCTGTCTCATTTTTGTTCTGTTTCGATTAGTGATTTGAATACCGGTATTAGCTATAAATGAAAAAATTGTTACAAACAGTGATACAAAAGTAATGCAAAAAAAGATTTATTCAAAACCGTCAGATGAAAGACCGAAATCTTAGAAGACGAAGGACTTCTAGGCAAATATTTAAAGTAAATCACTCATTATTCACAGTACCACCAACCAGCGTAGATGCAGAAAGTGTATTTTTAACTGCAGGTAATCTGTGCACAAAAATATATTCCCAGCTAAGTGTAGTTTAATAGATGCATTATGTTTTTCATGATCACATTTCAGAAATACACAGTTAATAAATTTTTTTTCTCTTTAATAATATATATTATATAATAGACTACACAACAAAAATTTTATGTGATATTTACTCTTCTCACTAATAATACTAAATGTTTTGTTGCTTCATTGTATTGTAATACTATAGTGATTTATTTTTCATTCATATTTTTTGTTTCTAATGTATAAATTATTATTTTACAGCTATTATTAATAACACAGGCCTGCAAAATTGAAGTTTTTGAAAAATACAAGAGAAGTTTTCTCTGAATTTTATGTTATTTGGTGTGCTGATTTCAAAAATGACCTCTTTTTTTTTCATCACATCAGGATTTTTTTAAAAAATCGATATTGATATTTTTGCTAAAATCCTATTTGAAAAGGAATTCTCTCAACAATTTTGCATGTACTATCTGGCAACAGTGGTTTTTATCGATTTAAATCTATGTAAAATAACATTCTTGGTGAGGCAAATTGATTTTTCAGCAATCGATTTTTTTTTTATAGGTTTAAATGGAGAAAAACCATTGTTGCCAGATCACATGAGCCGCCTCTGATCGAGAGAAAAAAAGGTTCCCTTGAGTTTAAACTTTTTACATCAAATTATGGTGCAGTTTCTAGAAGAAAATCACCAACATACTATTTTAATTTGTTTTCATTAAGGTAACTTACATAAAATAGACGATTGACCAAGAGGAGCAAATGTTATGTATATGTACATGAAGGTTTGAAATAAATTTTAAACTGAGCAAAAAACCAAACAAAACAAAAAAGTTTCTATTTAAGTACATACTTTTTCCTTTGTAACTTCTTTTTGACGTTCTTCTTTTATGTTCAATATCAGGCCTATCTCGTGTTAACATCCAACAGTAGTCAGCGAGCATGATCTTGTCCCATCTTCCTTGATATTTTGGTAGAACCTTTCACCTGTTCTTCGCTGACTAATCCGAAATTTTCAGGGGAAAAGTCCCCGTGTGAAAGGAAATTATTTTGACACTCATGGAGCAACCCAACGCTCCTTGAAATTTGTCTAGTATATTCATAACAATTTCTTTATAGTCAGGATCCTTGTAATTACCCAGAAATTTACTGGTGACATCTTTGAAAGCAACCTAAGCTTCTTTTTCCTTTGTTGTCATACTAGTCTCAAATTCTTTATCCTTCATAAGCTTGTGGATATCTGGACCAACAAAGATTCCCTCTTTCAACTTGGCTTCGGAGATAAACTTGGAAACTTTTTGCACAGGTATTGGAAACAATCGCCATCTTTTGGAATAGCCTTGACAAACTGCTTCATTACACCTAATTTTATATGCAGAGGGGGTAACAATATATTTTTTTTTATCAACTAAGCTGTTCAGAATCACATTCTTGCTGCCTGGTTCAAGATTTTATCTTTTCGGCCATTCTTTTTTGACCCAATGTCGAGTCTTATCACGGCTGTCTCACTCACAAACCAGTGGGACAGCCGTGTTCCCCACTTCCGTGTTCATGTTTCCAGTTCACAACATGAGAACTTTGTATATCCGCCTTGTTGCCCAAGAAGCAGGGAGATAACTTTCAAATCACCGCAAATGGTCCAACCGTGGTTTGCATATTTTATTTTGTTGAGGACGAGAGCCAGGTTTCCATAGCATTCTTTTAAATGCACCGACTGTCCAACTGGTACAGATGCATACTGGCTTCTGTGATGAAGGACAGCTTTAAGGCTCCTTTTCGATGAATCCATTCATCTTTATTGTAGGTGATATTAAATTTGCTCATGAATCTGGGAACATCAGAACAATACACCAGGTTCTCCTCTTCCTCAAAGTACTTAACAAATTCCTTTTCTTGATTCCTGTTCCAATAAAAAGAAGTTCCTTTGGCCAATAAGTTTTTTCTTTCAATCTGGAGTCCAACAATACAGCTGCCTCTTTCGAAAGGCCCAGATCTCTAGTCAGATCATCAAGTTCAACCTGAGAGAAAGGTAAAGGACCTCCTAAGTTCCCCTCTGGAGGACCTCGTCTCCAGAGGGCTTATATTCGGTAGCGGAGCCTTGAACTTCTGGATGTTCTGAATCTGAAGGCTCTGAAGAGTTGACTGGCAATTCAGTTGGAGGCAAAGGCACTGGCACATCAGGTCCATGAGGAATGGGGCGTATGGCCGATGGAATGTTATCAGGATAAGAGATTAGCTTTTGATTTTTGCGGTTATACCCACGGACATGGCAGGAACAAAAGTAACAATCATCAGAGTGATTTTTCGGCTCCCTCCATGTCATAGGAATTCCAAATCTTAAAGCAGTCTTCTTTCCTTTGAGCCATAAGCATAGATCATTGAGACACTGAACACAAAACTTTTGAAGAGCCCACGATTTTTCCTGATCTCTGGGCTTCATGCCAAAATATGCAAGATAAAGTTGTGTTACATAATCTGTAATGCTAGGAGAGGTCACAAAGGGGTATTCTGTAGGTTTCACCACAATAGAATGATGGTCAGGCAGGGAGGGAAGAAATTCAACAGCGAAAAAAAAATTTATGGTAAATGTTCATAAAAATCTAAGTAAAATTAAATTTTTCTAGAAAGCGTGACATTATAGTTTTTTTTTTTTTTTTTTTTTTTTTTTTTTTTTTTTTTTTTTTTTTTTTTTTTTTAAATCAGCACCCAAAAAATACATAAAGTTCAGCTATCAATTCCTTTGTATTTTTTTCACCGCAGGCCTGTGTAATATTTGATTATAACAATTGTTCTTTTATTTTATATTTTTACATAACAAAATTGATTATATTTTTATCGTTTATCTATTTTTTGCAAAAACTAATTAATATGGCAAAGAAACAGCTGTGCTTTTGTATCTTTTTTGAAAAATTCCTAATACCAATATCCCAGTATAAAGTTTCAAAAATTACCAAATGCTGGTATTGTATTTTTGGTCCGGTATTGCAATCACTAATGCCCCCTGACGAGAGTATTCCAGACCAGGTTCATATAGGCTGAGGGGTGCTTCTCCAGTTTACAATGGCACCACACGAGTGAGTCTGATTAAGCCAGGTGTCACACCTGGGGGGGGATGGCACCTTCTCCCACCCACTCTGAGCTCATAGACTCTCCAGTCTATGGATTGAACATACCCATATCCAGCCTAGACATGAAGGTATTTAATGGCGTTCATCAGGATTTGAACTGAGCACCCCCAGGTCCAAGCCCAACATGCTACCATTAGGCTACTTCAAGCCCCATACGAGACTCACTCTAGACTATCTTGTCTCACTTGTACAAGAGTCTATTGTTTAAAACTACCCTAATTTCAATTGCATGCTTGACTTTATAGAAAATCTAAGATGTTGTGTGGTAGAATTGTTTTAGGTGGTTGTAGATAAAATTATTATAACGTTTTTTCTTATCTGGATTTTTAAAATTTTAACGTTGTGTCTTTGAAGATTGCACCGAGAAGCCCTGAAACAATCTGCAACTGATCCATCTTCAGGAAAGATTGATATATCTATTTTGACCACTGGCATGAGTAACACAGCCCGTCAACGCCGTGTTGAAATTGGACAGCGTTTGAGGAAACTTCTACAGTCCAAAGCAGCAACTACAAAGACTTTTAACTACAGCAGGATATTGGAGGAACTTAAGAATAATTCTGATATTGTATGTATTAGGATTTACATTTATTTTCAGATATTAATCTTAATTATTTTCATTATTAATCTTTAAAAAAAGTACACCTGATTGCTATTATTTCAAAAAATGTTAAATGATTTGTTTGAAAAGAGGAGAGTCAAATTTATCCAAAAGCATAAGTAATGATGATTGATATATTACTGTCTCTTGTAAGCGACTCTTCCTGTTTATATCGTCGGTAAAAGTTCTAAAAAACTCCTTATTTTCAGTTTCTATTTTTAAGTGCCCTTAATTAATTAATTTATTTATTTTTAAATCCTTATTTTTTTACTTGTGCGATGTAATTGAAGTTACAAAGACAAGGCATTACTATCTGAAATCATCAAGAAATATTCAGATTTTATTTTAACCAGAAATAGGTCAAATTCAAATTGTATGAGAATGCTGGACTGATGCTTTTAAAACCATGTGAGTTTAGAGAAGTTGATAGAAAATTTGAAAAAATTAGAGGATGGTATAAAAATACTATCATTTTGAATTGGGAACACTTGTAATTCTATTATCGTCTGGCTATATATGTATTTGTTCAGTATGAAAGGTCACAGTAAATAGACAACTACATGTTTCACATTGTGTGATTCCACTAATGGTAGATAATTTTAATTGTGTATTTATTCATATTAGTACACATGAGATATTTTCAAAGCATGATCATTCTTGTCAATCTGTCTAGAAAATGCAAAAATATAGACAAATCTGCTCGTTTTAAAATGTATTTAGTATTTTTTTTCTTTTTATCTTCCCTGTATATTCATATTAGTACACATGAAATGTTTTCAAAGCATAATCATACTTGTCAATCTATCTAGAAAATGCAAAAATCTAGATAAATCTGCTCGATTTGGAATATATTTATTAATTTTTTTTCCCTTTTGTTTTCGCTTTTAGAAATCTGCATTAAATGAGTCTTACAAATTTATAGATCAATTTGTTCAAGATATGGATGATGTTATTGCATATTTTGGTTTTTCTGTTCAAAGTGAGGATATGATAGCTGTAAATCTTGTCTAATCAAACTGATATAAAAATTACAAATGCATTACTTCACATGCTATGAGTTTGCATGGTAATCTTTGTGAATAAGAGTACTTGATAATAGATAGTTATTCTATTTTCCTTTCCTCTTGATCTTCCTTCAAGTATATTCGTTGATGGTATTAAATGTTTTTTATTGTTAATGTGTTTTAAATGTTCAGCCTAAAAATGTTCCTGCTAGATGTTGATAAATTCCTTATTTCCCCGCTTTTAGATGATTACCAGAGACATGTTTGAAGAAGTTTTGAATGATTTACAAGAAGATGAATTTGTTATGGTGACTGGCAGAAGCACCATAAGATTGTGTAGTTGAAATCCCAAAATCTTGTGCACATAGACATTATTTAGAACATTAGAAATCCAAAGCCATTAGTGAATCTATGAAGGATAAGTTTTCAGTGTAATATTATTTTTCTAATTGCCACTACAAACTATTTTTTTATGCTTCCAAATATATAAACTGGAAACAGCAGATATCTTACCTCATGCTGTGCATAGTGAATTTCTTCTGCATTTAAATAAAATCTAATTGATTTTAATATGTATTTTTGCAAATAAAACCATGTTTTTCTTCTTAGATTTGTCTTTGAATCTGCAGTGGTCTTGTTCAAAGTAAATTGTTATTCTAAATGTTTGGGAGCAGAAAATTTCTAGGACTTTCAATCTAGAAAAATCTCATCTCATAAACAAAATTCAGTTTTTATGTTTAAAATATCAACCTACTCTCTTAACTGTCTCATATGTGTCTACTAGTCCCAAAAGTCCAAAACAGTTGGAAGTCTAGTTTGAAGTCGACCTATATCAGACTGAATTATTTAATTAAAAGTATGCTTTAAATTTTGCACAAAACAACAAAATTTACAGCGAACTTAATAATGATGGATGGTGGTGTCTTTTAGCTTTTCTATGCGACATCACAGAAAAACTTAGCTTAATCGTGGGTTACAGGGTGAAAATAAAATCATTTCGCAATTGGCGAATAAAGTATTTGCTTTTGAAGAAAAACATGTATCACAAAGAAATAAAGAACCAAGTATTGCTTAACTTTCCAACCGTAACAAAAGCTAAAAAAGATGGAATGAATATTTCCCAAAAGAACTAAGAGATATTTTAAAATTATTTAACTGCCTTAGCCAAGGAATTTAAGACGAGGTTTCTGGACATACATTGTATCAAGAATTGTTTGTTGCTTATAGAAAATCCCTGGCATCTAGAAACAGCAACTATAACACAATTAGCTGAATTCCGATATGATTATGTAAAGTTATTTGTTGAATTTATCGAGTTTAAGAATGATACTAATCTGAAAACTATTTTTAAAGAAAAGAGAGAGGAAAATGAGTACATAGATTTTTGGAAATTAGTCCCTGGAAAATATAAAACTGTACAAAATTGTGTCTTTCTGTTGCTCACCTTATTCGCATCAACGTATCTTAGTGAATCATCCTATTCTAAAACGAAATATGCAAAAAAACGTATACAGGAATCGATTTACTGATTCTCACCTTGATGACATATTGAGGCTAGCATGTAGCAATCATAAACCCGATATGTCTGATATAGTGAAAAAAAGTCTTCAGTATCAAAAATCACACTAATTTTTAAATAAACAATTGGAAGAAAGTTTAATTTTGAGTTTTATTTTTTTTGGAATAATGTATTTTGAAGTACACAAATATGATGAAAAAAAATCATATTGGGAAATGCACTGTTGTTAACGTTTGAGCTAGTATTAACTGGTATGATGATAAATAATAAATACTGTTATTCTGTTTTAATTTTAGAAAATATTTGTTGATTTATCAGGTGGTGTGCATCCTTATCTTTAATCAAACGGAGTTCAACCAATAATGTTTTTCCCTATAAAGATTTTTTTCGTCTTTCACTATAACGTTGCAGCCCTTTCAATTTGGAAATTATGTGAATGCAGCCCGAGGCAAAAAAAAAAGGTTGAGTATGGCTGGGTTAGAGGCTTCCCCGAGGGACTTCAACCCGTAGAGAGTTAATTAATATTACAGCAATCAATGTTGTATACTTGAACCCTGATGCAATATTTAATTTAAACTGAGGGTCCGAGGTAGCCTATCGGTAGCGCGTCGGCTTTCGGTACTGAGGGCGCTTGTCGGGATCGAATCCCAACAAGCGACGTTCAATACCCTCGTGTCTAGGCCAGATATGGGCACGTTAAATCCGTAGACCAGAAAGTCCTATGAGGTTATTGAGTGGGGAATGTACGATCCCCACAGAGTCACCCCTGGGGTTCCTTGGTCAAAATTGTGGTGGCATCTAGACAAGTCGGACTCAACCCTTGTGGTGCTATTATAATATGTGGTGTATATATTATGTGGTGCCACCAGGGCCCCCACATGCCCGGTGCTACCGTTGCTACGGCAACGGGGCCCGTGGGCCAAGGGGCCCGCAAGGACGGGGGAAAAATTAAAAAGTAGAACATTTTTAATAAATCATAGAAAGAAAACAATAATTAAATCACTAGGACTAGACTTGACTTCAGTGATGTAATTGTAAAATTCTCAATGATCAAAGCCAGAAAAATGTAGCTTTCATTCTTTCAATAAATTATCAGAACTCAGAAACACTACAATGCATCATATAACTTTCATTTATGTGTACATGGTTTGTAACTTTGAATTTAAGTTGATTTTAGTAGGCTATTAGTAAGACCAATTTTTGTGAAATACTTATTAGATTGTCCTTCATTAAATTTTTTTCTTTATAAACATGTATTTGCTATGCTTACTTCATTTTTACCTAAAGGTTGTATCTTCTGCTTCTCAATGATAAAATTAGGATGTGTTCTCAACGTATCAGAACACAGATATAATAATAAAACAAATGCATCAATACATATTCAATATTCATTAGCATTACCCTAGCCATTAATATACTGTTCTGCTAGGTTTATAATGTAACCACCAATTTCCTACGACAGTTATTATTTTATCTGTGTGAATATTAAAATTAAGCAAACAAAAATATTTAAGAATTAATTTGTTCAATTATGTATTTACCAGTATTTAAAATAAATTTACGATGACAATCTAAACACTGTCTAAACTCTTAAAACTAGTTTAAATGTGTGTTTGATGAAAAATAATTGTAATAAAGGTTAAAAAATGTATATTGTAAAAAAAGGCCAAAATTTCTTTTAGCAACGGGGCCCAGGGAATAATGTGGGGGGCCTGGGTGCCACTCAGCCCGAAGCCTATATGGACCTGGTCTGCAATACTTCCGGCCAGGGGGGGACGTTAGAAACAATAACAACAAAAATTTTATTAAGTGCTTAATAACTTACTTCATAAAAACCATATTTTCCCAAGGCATCTTCTGTCTAAAGCATCAGCATCTATCGAGTTGTGAAAACCACATAAATTAATTCACCCTAACCATAACCTATAAGTAGGTTATTCTAAGCTAATTGCCTATATAGTTATAAATGTACTTCCGGCTATGGGGCATTACGAACAACTACTAATTTAAACTGATATTAACTCTTTCTATCTCATCTTTACTTATATAAAAGCCTAGAGTAGAAAAGTGTAGGTAACCATTCCGGGACGGACAAGTCGGGAACATCTTAATATTGCGACGCCATTTTCTGAAATTTTTCTTGAAAAATAATACCACAAAAGTTACATACTTTGAAAGCCCTTTAATAATTATGAAAATTTCAAGTGAACACCCTAGCTCAAAACCGTTTAGTTTTTGAAATATCTTCAAATTAAAATATCCATTGAAAAGAATCATTGATTCAATTGAGTCATTCACTTGAATTTCGAATTCATTCTACTCCATGGTTTTTCATATTCTCTTTAAATAATTACATTTTTAATGTTTAATTTTAATGTTAATTAAATTTTGTTTCACTTTACTAATTATTATGTAATTATTATAAATACTGCTGTGTGGTGAGTCATTCACTTTTGAAAGTCATTCATCAAAACTAATTATTGTTTACTGCTGTTTTAAGTTTCCTTTTCAGCAATACCTGTTGTGTGGTGAGTCATTTACTTTTGAAACTATTTTGTTTTATTTTATTGTTGTTTACTGCTGCTTAAGTATCGTTGCTTTTTTTTTTGTTCGTATGAACTCTCATGAGAAGGAAACGCTGATCAACATTCCGTCATTTTTGACGGGGGTTATATACTAGTCTTTTATTATAATAACCATTCTGAATACGTATTTTATATTTTTATATAATTTAAACAATGCGTAAAAACATGATTAAAATTATTTAAACACGCTGATTTCCATAACATGCATCTCGATTTTTTAAACTGATTGTACCCTGGTGTACAAATTTACTAAGGTATACAAGGTTACAAAAAAGTTGAGAATTGCTGTCTTAGATCCTAAAACTTCGTATTAAACTATGGGCGGGGGGGGGAGTACACTGCTGGCCACCCAAATTGCAACACCAAGAAAGACAAGAGATATCACAACAAAATTTATTTTGTAGATAACATGTTGACCAAGTATCAAATGATTAAATTTATAGACTTCTGTGAAGTGCGGTTCCTGCCAAAATCAGTAGCCAGAGTAGCCGCCATTGTTGGAGATCACCGCTGCCACACGCCTCGGCATTGATTCAAAGAGACTTTGGATGAGTTCTTGGGGTACAGCAGACCAAGCAGCTTCCATACGTTGCCAAAGTTGATCTGCTGTGGCAGCTGGGGATAGAATCTGGGTCAATCGTAGAGCAACCATGGACCACATGTTTTCTATCGGCGAAAGATCCGGAGAGCGAGGCGGCTAGGGAAGCAATTCAATCTGGCGATTGACGAATTGATGCATGCCACGTGTGGTCGCGCATTATCCTGTTGAAATATGGCTGTGGGCAAGCCCTGAAGGTAAGGAAGGACAACTGGCTACAACACCTCGGAGATGTAGCGCTGGCTGTTTAAAGTACCGGCAATGCGTACTAGAGGTGTGCGAGTGTGATATCCAATACCGCCCCATACCATAATACCCGGTGCAGGACCAGTGTGGCGGTGCATAACGCAGCTGTTCAGCATCCTCTCTTCACGGTGTCTCCAGACTCGAATGCGACCATCGTGGTGTTGCAGACAGAACCGTGACTCGTCAGTAAAGACAATTTCATTCCATTCTGCCGTCCACATCCTTCTGTCATCGCACCATTGGCGGCGGAGACGTCTGTGGTTCTGCGTCAAGGGTAGACAAAGCAATGGACGTCTTGCGGACAGACCACTCTGCTGTAAACGGCGTCGAATGGTACGCGTAGACACTGTATGATGCGTTACAGACTGCATGTGCTGTGCTATGGTTCGTGATGTGACTGAGCGATCCGTCACTGCCATGCGCACAATTTGCCTGTCATCACGTGAAGTGGTGCGCTGAGGTGGATGCGATCGAACACGCCGGTCCGTCGTACCCTCCTGCATCCAACGATCACATATCCGCATTACAGCTTTTTGGTTTCGTCCAACACGACTACCGATTTCCCTGAAAGATAATCTACAATCTCGGTAGGCCACTATCCTTCCTCTGTCGAACTCGGATACTTGATCAAAAGATGATCGCTGTTTTCGACGAGGCATAATTGATCGTTTTTTTGAAAAAACCACAAGAAAAACACAATTGCCGAACTTGAAATCGTCGAAATCTCCAAGCCTTAAATAGCGCTTTGAAGTGGCGCCACAGGCGCGCGTGATGTGCGTCTGCGCTGAAATTCTAATCATTTGCATATCTCACCTCTGCTAATGCATGTTGTAAATTTCATGTTATTTGCATGTTTCCTTCAGGGTGTTGCATTTACAGTGGCCAGCAGTGTATATCTAAAGTAACCTCTGTCTGTGTGAACGCCGTGTCCCCCACCCCCCACCCCAATCTGTTTTCCAATCTCGTCAGCCAAACTGGAAAGATTTGAGAAGTCATCCATATATTTTTTTTTTTTTTAACTTGCCTCTGAGCATGGTATGAGCACCCTTTGAAACAACGAAGCCTTGTTGCCCTCCCTGCTACTAAAGGCTTTCACTTGTTGCCTTCCATGTTCGTTCTTGGTAAAATTGATAAACATTTATTAGGTGATGCAACTATTGATCTCGCAGATCTTCAATCCCCCCATGTTTAGCTTCGAAGAATTTTTTCTCTCAGTATTTTTCTAATCGCAGATTTTCTAACGCATTTTTAAGTCTGTTTTTTGTATAGGGGAGTGGATAAGTAAATATAGAGTGTGTGGTTTTCAAAATTTAAGAGTTTTTCGGTTCTTAATTTTTTACAGATCATTAAATTATTGATACCTATCGTTACAATATTAAAAAGATTTTTTCACAAAAAGTAAATTAAAACATATTAATTTTTTGAAAAATACGCGCTTGTATATTCATAGATGCATTTACGAATGTAGAAAACAGAATCCACAAATATACGTTTGTTAACCTGCGATTAGATCAATACTGAGAAAAACTTCCGCCTTCAAGATTTAAAGTCTACTAATGAGCCGCAAGTGATGCTTACAGCATTTTTTTTTCCGACATTACAATGGTCATTTCTCAATGAAGTGTTTTGTTGAAAAAAGCTCGATAGATAAATGTGCGGGTGATTATGAAAGTGGTCTGTCATATATTTTTCGTTTCGAGATATTTCAAGAGTTTGAACATTCTGTGTAATGACGCAACAACCAACTCAATCTAACGGTTCAATTTTGACAATTTTTTAAAGATTGCTTCAGATTACTGTAATATAAAATAATAAAATATGAAATAACTGATAAACTTTTTTTTTTATTTTTTAAACGTAGGATTACGTTCCTCCATAACGGTCCTTCGGAAAGGAAAATTTCAGGCGTTAAAACGTCCGTCCTCACGAGTTATAATTTTGGCAGCGCACCAAATCCAGTCTATCGCTTGGACAAGTGAGACAGAAAAGTACCAAGATGCACCAAAATTTTGACATATATATATATATATATATATACAAAATAGGTAAACAATGATAAGTAATCCTACGTTAATAATCCGCGGTAGTTTCGTTAGAAGAGACTACCTGAACTTAAAAAAAAATTTTTCTTTATTTATTTTTTAAGATTCTGGACTCAGGCCACTTTTATAATCACCGGCCCAAATCTACTTTCTTGTAAGAAGTTTACAATCATTTTTTCCCACAAGTTGTTATGAATATCATATTCTGCGTACAGTTTTCAAAAGGCGAATGACATCGTGTCTGACCACCCCAGAATTATAAAATATTTCAATTTAATGAATTTTTCAATCTGTATACTGTAGCGGCTTTCCTGGTTTTTTATTAAACTGTACGAGTGGCAATAAAACTTCTTTTTTGAACGTTGATTTCAACAGGAAGTTGTGGACAGTTCATGAAATAACTAGTCGACTACTTCGAAAGCAGAAATTCAGAGATGTTTATTTGTGTCCGACTAATTTTGAGGTGTTATTTTGATGATAATACAGAATTACTCACTTCATAATTTCATACTCGGGAGTGATGTACCTTAGGATCTACATCAAACAAGCGTAAGAAAAATCCCAACCAGCCTTTTCTGCAGCTACTCTTACACCACTAGTGGCTTTTTTTTGCTGACCAATTGCAATTGTTTTTCAGCTTTTGGAGACTTGAAAATCAGACTGTTATACGATCAGGAGTTCTACATTAATGTGTTGCTGAACTGCGAAAATATCCGCAAGCAGAGATGCATTAGTATTAAGGTTTGAAATGCCTTAATACTAATGCATCTCTGTTTGAGAATTTTTATGCCGCCATAAAGAAAGGATGTTCGTCTCTTTGAGTTTTACCGTGTTTCAATTATATTAAAGTTCTTGGACTTTGAAGCACAAAACATATCTCAATGTAACATTAACTTTGTTTAAGGGGGCATTAAAGTTGGTGGGTCGAGTCAGAGTTGGTCAACGTGCTTCGTTAATATTATTGAAAGTAAATATATTCTAATACCCCTGGGTTCTAAATACAGTAGACAAACCTTTTCATGACCAATGGTTTAGCGGTGTCTTCTGATATAACGACCATTTGAGGAAAACCTGGCAATGTAGAAAGGGTAATACTTGTTTATTATCAGTATAACGACGATAGAATGGGGAAAATTCGTTGCAAGGACATAAAGGAGATATGATTAAAAGTTTTAAAGGGTTAAGACTCTAAAGTTCCCACTTTTTATAAACTAATCACTGTTTAAAGTTGCGGAGTACTGCAAGTATAGTACGCCCTTGGAAAACGCGCCTTGCACTTAATAAATCGAAACGCGAAAAGGACAGAAGGAAAAAAGGTACTTCAACTTGGTTTTGGTTTAGGGAACTTGGAAAAGTTTCTTAATCTCTTTGCAGCCTAGACGTTCTCCAGCTACCCTAACGCTTTCCAGTTTGACAAGGGTTTTCTGCACAAGTTAACCTTTTTTTTTTTTTATTATGAGAAATTAAGCAAAAAATTTTTTTAACTAACGGACAATTCTTTTAAATTCAATAGCAATTTTCGAAATTTTCAAGTTGTGATTGGCTTAGTTGTCATTATTTAGTCCTCTCAGTGCATTTAAGCGAAATGGATGAACATTTGAAGCATAACTGAATGACCTAAATTACTTTTGACTGTTAGAAAAATGAACGTAGAATTCTCGTCAACTTGTTTATGTTTTGGTAGTTTTCTCTATTACAGTGTTTTAAGTGAAGTGGGATAATTATTGTGTGTTTTAAGGAAAAGACGTTGCAAAAATTCTTATAAATACTTTTATTTAAGCACCAGGCTTGTATATAAAAAAGTTTAAAAAAATTGCGTACAATTTGTTACAACAAACGCACATACTAGGGAACGTGAAACAAATTTTATATCGATGAAACTGCGGATGTAGAATGTTGCATCTCATACAAAGCTCGTCCCAAAATTTTTTCATGAGCACTATAGAAATTCAAGAATCACGAAGTTCATGTGACTCAAAGGTTCGACATAGCTAACAAGCTTTCGTTAAAACGAATTCATGGTATAGTTTAACTGCTGCCACCAAAATCATAACGTCATAATGTGGTGCTTCAACATAAAATTCAAGCATAAAACATTGCTGTACACATTGTTGTGTTAAAAATAATGCTTTTAAATTTAATCTTCTCACTGTTTTATAATCCATGGAAATCATTTCCCCAGAATCTGCAGATTAGCTAAATTAGGTATGGGGCATTAGTCTCGGGGCATATAAAAATTTCGTCGTGCAAAATTGGCGTCCTCCTGACTGTTATTTTACAAATATACGTCCCGATGACGCCATTTTCGTTCGGCGAAATTTTTGTATACCAAAAATGGTGTCATCTTGACGTATGTTTTACAAATATAAGTTCTGATAACGTCATTTTCATATGCCTCGAGGTTTAGGACCTTGCAATATTAATTATTAATGCCATGTTACGACGTCATACTTTTGTGGCAAATTGAAGTTAAAAAAATGTGCTGATGAGGTAATTACTGTGAAATACACAGTAATTAATTCAGATTTTTTGACTCATTTTAGAAAGATTTAAAAAAAAATAACGGTTTATCACCGCTCATTCTAAATGATTTGTTCAACATTGATGGGTGATGAAAATGGCGAAAGGAGAATAACGTAATTTCACTGGATTCACGTTTCGTGCAGTTTGAATTTCTTAAGCTGTCCATATATTGTCTCTTCATTTTGGTGAAGGTGAATAGTGTTTATAGTTTTTACTTTGAAGTACAAATATTCGGTGCTTTGTGTTTTCAGTCTTGAGCATTTTGAGCGCACAATGTTTTTTGCATCACGGGCAACTCTTTAAATACGGAACCGTTCAACATCTCGTAACCACGTATTCACCGATATTACACTTTGTCCTTTTGCACTAGGGCTCTGAGTATCTTGCATTTCAATTGCGGGGGCGACATTCTTGCAGCAGCGCAGCTGCTACAGAGAATTCTCACGCTGTTAGATTTTTCTTTTTCAACGTGACCACAAATGTGTTGCTATGTGGATACTCAGATGGGATCGAATTCAACATTGAAGCTTCAGTCCTAAAAACATGTAAAAGTTAATAAATATTTTCTTTCGTTTGCAATATTTACCCACAAAAAATGAATCAGAATTCACACAAAATTCCACTTTCCATGAAAATGAGTTGATGAAATTTCGTTCGGTATGGACTGACCCCCTAGACTTCGGTTTAGACGACCATTTCCGAACGTAACAGTCTTCATCTTCCGATGAAAAAAAAAAAAGGCTCGTGTTCTGTTTTTGTGATAATAATTCAAACACAATCAACATTCAAGGATACACAATAGTTTCCACAGAAAAAATATATTAAAGAAATGGAAACTTCTGTGGACATGCATCTCTATTTGATAGCATAATTTTTAATGATTTATTTATTTTTTATTGCCGTGATTTTATCCGTCTTTTATCGAATACTGTCAAATATTAGCATGAAATGCTACTGTTTTTAGGATAGTAATTTACTGTTTTTAGAGATATGTATATTAGAAAATCCTATTCGAGACATATTATACATCTAAATATTTCCCCTGTAGGTAACAACTAAATTAGGTTTTACTTCTAGCTTTGGGATATACGTGAAGATCATAAATTTGAAATTCTAAACCATTATTAAGCATTTCAAAGCTGTAGAGTGAGTGTAAAACAAATTGAAATTAACAAGGTTAAAACTTTGATTTTCTAAATTATGATTACTAAAACTTAGATTTTCTACCTCTCATTCATATTCAACTCAATTTTCATGAAGTTCAGGTTAACTTCCAGCTATCGCAAAGTTTGCGAGTAAAATGATAAAAACTGCCTTTGTGTAAGCTAAATTTCGTCTGCACAAGAAAATGTGGATGATTACACCAGGTAAATCAACGTATGACTGCAAAGACATCTACGTCGATCTGGTAGATCGTCTTTATGTTGCTTAACCAAAAATTAAATTGATTTAGAATATGGAATTACGTTGTTTCTCGTGCATTCAATGGCTATTTCGTATTATCTTACGTATCATATGTATGGGTGAAGTCAAAGTTCACTGAATGTACGTAAAGGGCGAACTGAAGAACATAAAATGCACCCGATGGCATATCACAATACCAAGTGGCACAGAGTAAGAATGAGTGCTGAATTGATTCTATTGTAGTAATCAAAGCCGATCCTTGGGGTGAAGTGACTGCGTGGGTTCTAGAAATGATTGTCAGCTGAAGAATTCGATCCCTGGGTTCGTTCAACCGTTTCAGAAGCACGCCCACTGTTGTTCTTCTGTCGTTGCCCCCACAAAAGCTGCTGTGTTGGGTGGATGGGGTCCGTAGTGAGCATCGTCCAGGACGACATTCGACCAGGGCAGGTACTGGTCAAGCTCGGACTCGTCAAGGGTCATGGCGTCCCGCGTCAGCTGACCCACATCCACGTAGCTAAAATCGATCGGGTGTTGCTGTTGTTCGGTGGCATCTAGAAAAGAAGATACATAGTATGGTAAGTCTTAAGTTCCTATAAAAATATGACTCGACTGAACTTCATTACCAATACTCAATTTAAGATGTTGCTTTTGTCTCAAAATGAGTCGTTTCGAAACCACCGACGGGGTTCTCAACGTGGATAGGGAAATCGTCGCTGCTATTTCGGGGCCCCGTCCACCGTATTCGAGGGTCGTCTTCAAAAGCTGTATGGATTTGTTTTGCTCATTTACTGGTTTAATAAGGTAAATTTTGATAATACAGGGCCACTATATTGATCTAATGAGGTATATTTTGGTTTCATCTTTTTTCACTAATCATATGGGCATTTATTTCTACAAGTTCGGTCTATCCTCTGTACTAAGTGAAACTTCAGAATCAGGACCCTTTTCCCCACTGAGATGGATTTTATGACGCTCCCAAAACAGCTTTAACTTCAGGTAACTTAGAACAGAACAACATAATTCAGGGAAAAAAATGAAAATTATTCTGATTAAATAAAAAGAAATTCGCGTTGTTTGGAAGACACAGTACTTTAGCAGAGTGGAGTATATTTTATTGTATTTTCCGTAGACAAATAAAGAAGTATTTTCATACGACTTACAGGAAACTTGTGGAAAACGCAAACAAGAACACACAACTTCTTAAAATCCTCAATATAAACAAAGGATGAAGGCACGTTTCGAACAAATTTATAGTTTATTGTCAGGCTGAGGAACATAAGGTGTGATTGTCACTGAAGAATTCAAGGGGACAGCCCCAGAGGCGTATCGTGCTTCTAACTTTTTTTTTTTTTTTTTTGGGGGGGGGGCACGAATTGAATTCAGCTAGGGCCCTCCTAAGCGCATTGACTACCAGACGGTCCTTAAAATATGAAATATTATTTTTTGAAATTGAATAACAATAGAATTGATGTTTGAGTTGTTTTTTAAAATACAAGGTGTCAGTCAAAGAGAAATTTATCTTCATAGCTTAACAAATTTTTTTTAGCTCTCTATGACGGATAACAACCCTGAACTTCCAATAAAAAAACCAACTTTCTTAAAAGTTTTCTAGTATTTTCCGATTTTAACTGAACTTCTATTAACATTTTAATTTATTTCAAGTTAAGTCGGGGGGGGTCCCCCCCCCCCGAAGCTTCGCCTATGGACAGCCTCTTTGTAGGGGGGGGGCAAAAAAGTCTAGAAGAAACAGTGGGGAAGGTAGTGGGACACAAGAAAGGAATAAAAGATGGAAGAAGGGGGGGGGGGGAGATGTTTTATGACCACCAGACACCAGACACTTCCGTTGATGAGATAACAAATTAAACAAAAAATTTCTGGGAAAATAGAGCAAAGGAGATGGACTCATGAAAGGGATTAAAAATTAAAGGAATAATATTAAATGATTAGAAAAAATTTTAAGAAAGACCCCAAAATAAAATAAATCAATTGCATGTAACTTTATTTCTAGGCAGGACTTCTAGATAAGGGTAACGTAGACATGTTATTGTCTAAAACAGAAGAATTTTTATAAATAGCGAAGTTTTCAAGAAAATCTAATTGAGAAGCGGAAATAAACGTGTGTCTGTAAGGGGGAGGTAACCGTCAAGCTCACACGTTTGCTGTTTGTGCTTTGTACTGCATGATGCTAAGTCTAAGCCAAAAGATTTTGGGCGAACGAATTTTCAAACACTAATAAACTGGGTATAATACGAGATGCACCGTTTTAATTTTTGTCTCTAGAGATCTTTCGGAACTCGGTGATATATTTTTAGCAACTCTAGAAAGTGCATTATTTGATTTTTAAAATATCATATAACGAAAGGTTTTATAGGAAAACAGTTTGAAACCAAGCTTTGTGATACTTTTATTTTTTTTTTTTACTGACGATAACAGAATTCAATATTTTTAATTTTTCTAGCCCCCAGTGTTGAGTATAGAATGTCGAGCGAATTGTGGTGAAAAACGGTCGAAGATACGAACATATAAACTATACTAAGAGCATACGACCACAGCTCTGAAGTAATGAGAGAACACGTGCAAGACACACACACTCATCGGGGGAGATCCTATACGCCTCCGTCATTTATCAGCCTCATAGTGCGGGAACACTTCAGCGAAGCATTATGTTGCATTTTAGAGGTGAAACTTAAAATTAAATGCCAAATAACTGTATAATATACTAAGGGTGGAAATCATTAAATGATCGGTATTTATATATTCGTGGTTACTCGGAATATGGCACTGCGTTATTTTGGCGGTATTCAGCATTTTTGTCATGCCGAAGAGCATATGCACGAGGGAAAAATCTAGGTACGTGATTCATGTCCGAATATGCGAGAAACTCTTGTTCTGTTGCATTCATAGGCTTTGCCACCGAGAAGGAAAAAAATGGTCTCATGAATTTTTCGAAAGCATCTGAGGTTTATTTCAGAGGGTTATTCTAGTGTTAATGAACGTAACTGGTGTCTACTCACTCTCTCTCCTTCTCTCTAGAGTCTCGAGAGGCGGGCTGCAGGGTGGTGTAGGTGGGGGCGTTGACTGCACTCCGGTATCCGTCTTGGAGGAACTCGAGTCTGAGTCGCTGTATTTCAGAGACCTGCAAAAAGGAAAGACTCCAGTGAAATAAAACAGAGACACATCATTCGGGAAGCAAGCGCTTTTTTACGCGCATATTGGAAGTTCAGGATTGTTATCCGTCATAGAGAGCTAAAAAAATTTTTGTTAAGCTATGAAGATAAATTTCTCTTTGACTGACACCTTGTATTTTGAAAAATTTCCACAAAATGTGACGGATTGTAAAGGGTGTAATTCTCCTCTCCCGAGATTTCAATACACTTTGAATATTTTAAATGCCTTTTTGAAAAAGCTTCAAGTGATAATTTTAAATAGAAATTATTCTGAAAAATAAAAGGTTAGTTCAAAATAGTTAATTAAAAAAAGAAATAGCTACCTTTTTACGATGACAAAAGTTTAAGAAAATTATAATCATAAAAATTAATTTTTTATGAAATGTATACATTGAAAAATTGAAACTGAAAACGTTTTTTGCTTACCATGTTTTAATATATCTATCGTGTTTAATTTTTTTTTTGCCTGTTTCATCACTTTAATTCTATTGCTCCCCTTCATTTCTCATGTCAGTTCTCTCAATTCTGTTTGTGTATGTCAGTCTTTGAAACTCGGGCCGGTCAAGCCAGGGATTTTGAAGATATAACATAATGCACTTCCCGTACCAAAATTGTATCTACATGCTCAAATCCCCCTTATACTCAGCGCCAAAATTTTAACCAGCCCGAAACCTCTGGTTCGTTGACAAAACGTGGTTTAACGAAGTCTTCACAAGAACTTTCTTTGAGCGACTGATTCCCAAGCCACAAGAATGTAGTTCGTAATCTGAGGTTTCAAGAGCGAGAATTTTTTACAGTCAAAGAGTTGATTCTCGGATGTTACTGCAATCACAAATGCTTTGATTAAAGGAAATTGTTGCTCCTATTGTAATAACCTCATCTTTTGATTTTTTAATAAAAGTGAGTCTAACTTGTGATTCAAGCATGTGACCCTCTCTATACACAGTAAAAATTAAAATCCAAATAACTAATGCAAATATAAGTAAATTGGAGATGCTAAAAAGTTAATAAATAATTCAATACTTTCACCATAGTGTAGTTTTCATGTCTGCAAAAAATGTACAAAGATAAAACTTGGATTGAAACAAAGGGAAGCGGGCAGCTAAAATGTCTGTTTCCTTTGTTTCTCTATTATTAGAGCTTCGATCACTCGAACTTTGATTAACCAAGATTCTTGGCCAACCGAGTCGCTTTTCATTCATTTCTTATCTTTGTTTCCCATAACAATGTTTTTTGACATCAAGAATCAGCGTGCTGTTACAAATACGTAGCATTCAGTTAATCCCCTTTATTCTCAGGATATCCCGAGTGAACTCTTAATATTTATTCCAGAAAGTTTCAGGGTGTGAAATGTGCACCAGAGGCTAGAAATGGATAGAGATAAACTCGGACACCAGCTCTTGCTAACTTCATAAGACAATACTAAAAACGGAAAAATGTGAACAAACAGTGCCTCTAAAATGTATGTCGCGGCCTAAAATGTATGTATCTGCTCACAATCTATTATCTATAATAGTTGAGATTACGAGGGGGGGGGTCTATTACGGGGCTGTAGCGAAAAAAGAATCAGCATAGCCTTTTTTTCTATGTTTTTCTGTGAATTATACATGTATGTATAAAATACCACAAATGAGTTCTTGGCTTTTATAAAATTTTGATTTTTAAATGCTCGACAACTCGAAATTTTTGATTTTTGAAACCCTTCTTTGTCTCAGTTAGTTCATATAATCTACTGTACTGCCAAAAAATACCGGTATATATAAAATGGTAGTGTTTTGAGTGTACGATCTTAAGCATTAACTATACAACATAAGAAATTTTTGCTCTAAGACCGATGAAACAAATCAGGGTGTAGAAAAACCATGATTAAATGAAAACTAAAATTTGTTAGAAAATCTGTATAATACAATATGAGTGAGAACTGACCTGAAGACAATGGCGGCCTGACCAGCGGGCTGCTGTTGGTGTTGGTGACCACCCCTTTTCTCGTGTCCCTTCTTCCTCCTTGGTTGGTATTTGTAGTCTGGGTGGTCACGTTTGTGGATGAGGCGCAAGCGCTCAGCCTCCTCTACGAACGGACGTTTATCTTCCTCTGTCAGAAGCCTATAAACAAGTACATTGATAATAAATCTCTCATAGACTCGTTTGTAATGAACGCTTTTGGCCATCGAACGCAATCGCAGAAGCCTCAAATTTCGATGTCGTGACTGTGTGCGCACTTAAATAAACGAGCAATAAGGAACACAGTGTCAGCGTTGTTAAACTTTTGAAATGGCGCAATTTTCGCACAGAAACAACCGTTATCTATATCCCAACATTTGAGAGTAATCATAGGAAATGTTTAAAAAGCGGGTAGCCAATCAAGGTGAGTGGTAGTGTTAAGTTCGTTGCGCGAAGGGAAGAAGCCTGTTGATATAAAAGAGGTTCGGTATAGACCTCAAAGAGAACCGACCTAGCATAGAGAACTAGACATATATTTTACTACTTAGGCCGTCTGCACACGGGGCAACTCAAAAGAAACTGATAACTGACTCAAATCACAAACCAGTCCGTGATGAGTCGCAACCTATGTAATTAATTGGAGTTAAGATTCAGATAGTGATTAAGCAGGTAAAAAAAAAATCACGCCTAACTAATTATTTCTTTCTTATCGGCGATATCCCATTAGAAAGGGTTTCTCGTGTAAAGATTAAAAATTCTCGCAACGTGTTAAAACAGTTTTGTACGGTAAGACATTGTTGAAATACAGATGGGCGCTCTCATCGGTCTTTCTATGATTACGCGTACTCTATCAGGGCTTCTTTAGACAGTGAGAAAGTCCAAATCTATATCCCCTTTTTTTTGCGACCTTTTATATTAAGTTCCGAATAGAGATATTTGATTGACATTTTATTATTGCATGAAAGTATTTGGTTTCTTAACAGAGTCTTAAATTATGTCCTTAACAGAGAAAATTTACGCAAAAAGTTGTCAGGTTCGTTTACAATGTCGTCTTAAGGATTGTGAATTTTCATAGTGTAGCAATTTATATGAGCTTGGATTTCAGCTGGGATTTCTTAGGTGGTTGTAATGCTATTTGTAGGTTTTTAAAGAAAAAAAGCCCTTATCTTTACTAGTCTGCCTGCTTTTCTTAAAAGTTTGCAATATAATCCGAATCACATCTGTTAAAACAAATTGAAATCCCGTGCCAATTTTGCTGCTTTGCTATATTAACACAACAAGTCACAGTAAGTATTGCCTACTTTGGCTGCTAACTTTGTGGAATACGGTGTTCAATTAATTGAGTGTGATTACGTCGAAATCTATTTGCGGAAGAGTTTTTCAAAGTTATTTGAGTACGCAATTGGCTTCTTTTTTCCTCAAAATGTTAATAAAAAAATCCCTCATTTCACGTAGCTAGCCATTTCAACAATCTCGCATGATTCCAGAGAATGGATTTGGATGAAATTTGAGAGTTTTTCCAAAACTCCAAAGCACAAAATGAGCTCCTTTACCGAAATGGGAAGTCGTTCAGACTATGTTGCAGAAAAAAGCTTTCCTTGTGACTTGGGATCACTAGGCAGCATTGAATATCAACCATATAACGGCATTCAATATTGCGTAGTAGAAAACTGTCATACGGGTTTAGTCCACCCCAATGTCACTTATTCCTGCCCTGATAGTTGTGTGTATTTTGTGATCAGTCTCTCAGTAATTTTGTTACTAAGCTCGGATTTCTTAGTTCACTTACAAAGAGATTTTACATCGAACGAGATTTTAAGACGCAAATCTGAATAACCGAACATTCTTCTTGGAACTTAAAACGATCGGCTGTCAGAACCGGAGCGTTGAACATCTCATTACTGATGCTCTATCTTAAAGAGTCCCGACGCGTAATGTGAAATTCTTCCTTTCGTTTACTTTTCTCGTAAACTATGAATTTAGCAAAGTTTCCGTTACAAGCACTAAATTTCAGAACACGTTATATATACATTTTGAGATCGTACTATTAGTTATGATTACATGTAAGGTAGCATTTTGGCATCGAATTTGTCCCTATTTTGTTTTTCTTGTTTCAAAACCACCTCTATGGCATATAAAGGGAGATGCTTGGTTATGCTAGAGAATTGAGTGTTAAGGATGGATGGATGGTTGACCGAGAGCGCTACGGTAATTTTTTGCGACGCAAGGGGTAATTAGACAGGGATCTACTGCTTAAAACCGATTCTGAAGGACTCCAAACACCCATGCCAATAGTTGGACTCAAACTTACAGACTGGTACCGAATGCTAGCGCTTTGACCATTCGGCCATCGCCTGGCGTGTTAAGGCTGCTGTGTACTAACCCTATTGGATTCATTCACCTCAGTGTTAACCTATGGAGAAAATTCGTCCAAGGATTGCTGATTTGAATCGCGATTTAAAGATTTTTTTTTTTAAATTGTACTCCGTAATAGAGAAAGACACTTTATAGCTTGGGGCATTTTTCATTTTTTTACAAAAATGAAAATATTTTTTAAATTTAAATTATTCGGGGAAAAAACTGGTATAATGTGTTTTAAAGGCTCATAAATTCCTTTGGTGGACGAAAATTATAAAATGAATCCTGCTGCATGGGGCAAGAAAGTTCAGGCTATCTGAAAATACCATTTTAATTTTATTATCAGCATTTATGCAGCTGTAAATAGTAGACAAGTTTTCTCAATAGGTTAACATTGAGGTGAACGAATCCAATAGGGTTAGTACACAACAGCCATACAGATGATTCGATATCCTAACAGAAAAATTTCTCTTCTTCATTGATTCTTCTCTATTTTCATATCACTCTACCCGTATTGTGGCGTCGTCGTTAGAAAACAACAGTCAGGCGTATTTCGAAATTTTACGGAAGCCGCCGCGTTGTTATCTGTCCGCACGTTCCGCGAGTGGAGATGGGTGTCGTCCGGAATCCTCATCGAATCTTTCGTCGACTCGATGGACCCGACTTGAGTCTGGCACCGGAACCGAAAGGAAGAGAGTGAAGCAGAGGTCGACGTTCCGGCAAAAGAGATTCCGCCGAGGAAGAAACACGTGTTGAATGCCGCAAGCTCGGTATCAGATGTTCGGGAGCATTCTCGGAATTCGTTTCACGCTCTTCTGGAACCACCACACAACCTAACGATCTCTCGACGCGCGATTCATGCGCCACTCTGCAGACTGTCATTTTTTACGAGGGAAAACTGAAGTAAATTTCTCGTTTTTTTACTCTTAATTAGAAGAAGAATCTTAGTGGCGACCCAGTAAAACCTTATTTTCAGTTTTTTTTTCCTTTCTTCAAATGTCTCTTATTCGTGGCTAGGATCGTTCGTCTGATCCCCATGCTTTCAGTGGCCACTGGAACGGTAGACTGAGTGACCTCGGAAATGATGTAGAGTAAGAACGTGTCCAGTCTGTAAATTTTAAAATCCTATTGACAGGTGAGGGCATTTGCAGTAAAGGACGATACAGTCTTTTGAGAAAAAAAAGCCATCTAGATTTCCCACTCCTATATCCTTACAAAATATCGCAAGTTGTTTTAGTGTTATTACTGTACTTTAATAGCTGTATATGCTAAAATTTAAACAAATAAAAGCTAATCATGATTCTGACTGTAAAAAGTGAGTCCCATAAAGCTGTGATCGAGAGTAATCTATATATATAAAACAGTTCCGTAGCTGACTGACTGACAGATAACGCACAGACCAAACCGCTGGACCTAAAGGGCTGAAATTCTGCATGGCGATTATTCTTATAGTATAGGGGTGTACTGAGAAAGATTTTTGAAAATTTTTTAGAATTTTTAAACTTAAATTTTAAGCTCTTTTTGTAACATTCTTTAATGTTTTCATTTAAAATAATAATTTGAGGGTTATAAAATTTATATCACGAGAAAGATCATAAAAATTCCTTTAAAATGATATCTTTTTCGAATCTTTACCTCCATTTTCTGATTTTTGGGGAATTTTTAAAGATTAATTTTTAGAATTTAATTTATTAAATGTTGATCACTTGGTTTCTTTTCTTTTTGTAATACTTTAAATTAATTTTGTGTCACGTGCATAACAACAAAACAAATTGACAAAAAAAAATTAAAATACGGTAAAAGATAAAATTCAACCACTAAACTAATTGAGATGGAAGTTTTCAACGTAGGATTACGTTCCACAATAGCGGTCCTTCGGAGAGAAAAAAATTGTCCTGCATCGCGAGTTATAATTTTGGCTGCGCGCCAAACCCAGTAGCAGTAAACAGTTAAACAGAAAAGTACCAAAATGCGTTTTTTTTTTAATGGTAAGCAAACGATAAGTAATCCTACGTTAGTAACCCGCGGTAGTTTCGTTAGAGGAGACTACCTGAAATATTTTTTAAGAATTTAATTGAAATTAGTATGTTTCATGGATATTAAACATACAAATTAATTGCATACATTGACCGTTGTATTTAATTTGAATATTTTCTTCTACATTATTCTGGTCTATAAAAATATCCGCTACGATTTTTTTTACAAATATATTTTTTGTTTTTTCTGTGTCATTAATTGCATACATTGACCGTTGTATTTAATTTGAATGTACTCCTTAGCGAAGCACGGATATTCAGTAAGTATAGCATAATAAGCATAAGGACAAATTTTTTAAATTATTAAAACGGAGGGCTATTGCAGATAATTAATGTTTTACATGATGACCGTCAAGCCACAAACTGATATCTATTGCAATTATGGAAGCGCTTAGATTTAATCTCGCGCGGTAGGGTTATCTGGATCTCAACCCTTTTCGGCCCTAGGATTTAACAATAGCAAGTTCATGTAGCATCCTCCTGGTTTTAGGGGAAAAAGAGGAAGTATTGCTCACTCTCTTTTTGTCGTTTCGAAATATTTCATTTTTTTTCCCCCAATTCATCTAAAACTTCATCAAGACCACAAAGAAAACGGTTACAAGAAAATCACTTATTGCGGTTTTTTTTCCTTGAACCACCTTGTACGAAATACCAGAAATATTTTTACACTTCCGATCCTTACGTATACAGTCATTAAGAGGTTTCGTTGAAGAAAAATTTGAAGCTATCCTTCACAAACCCTTCAATTTTCTTTTTTCGGCTTACACCCTGTAGGTTTCATTGTACTATTTCTGTGTGTAATGAAACACGTATAGCAAACATAACATTTCAATCATACTAATGCATTTAGCAACGTCGATTATTACTATTTTTTCCTTAAAATCAAAGTTATGTAACCATAAAATATCTACCATTACTAATGAAAATAATCCGGTAATAGAAGTTACCTTAATATATCACTGAAAATGACAGTAAAATGGGTATTCAAGCCTTTTTTATTGTTATTTAGAGTGAAATATGAGTATTACGGTTCTTTCTATTCCCAAAGGGTATGTGTAACAAGCACACGAATTGTAAGTTTTTATTCTTAAAAATTAGCCCATTTGAGTCTTTGAGCGAATTCTGACATTCTGAATCGTGACGACGAAAGTTGTTACTATGCAGTTGAATGCTTTTGAATAGTTACGACTATCTTTTGCGGTATGATTTTTTACGAGCCGACGACTGGGGAACTGGGAATGATGCTATTTGTATATTTCTTGCGTGTTTCGTGACAGCAAAACCTAACGTACCAGTTTTAGAACCGTGATTTTCTCGACGGGGGTCCAGGGTCCCGGGGCAGATAAATTCCGAAAAAGAGTGCTACTCTTTGTCATACTTTATAAAAGGGTATTTCATAAGACTGCATGTTTAAATATGACTAGAAAATGTCACTATCGTAAAGCAATGCAAAAGGCCGAGTCTCAAAAATTCTGATTACTCGGAATCAGTTCTGAAGAGAAGATGAAAAATAAATATTTCTCCAAGATGATTTAAAAAAAAAACCAGGAAAATTTTTTTTGTAGGTGGTGGATGGGAGTCTGATTTTAAGGCATTCTGCTGACGACAAAGAAACAAACCAATGTTTCTAAAATTTACATTCCTTTTCGATTTCTTATACTAGCACCGTTACGAATTTTTAGGTTGAATTGTCAGATAGAGAGAAAAAAGTCTTATTCGAACTTATTCGAAAGTCTTATCCGTTGAAAAAAAAAGGATATTTCTTTTCTATTACAGAGAAACCAGTTTGCCAGCTGAACTCTACACGATTTTGCTTATAAAATGTTGTGTGATGTGTATCTCCATTCGTTCGAGAATGAGAATATTTGATGACAGAAGGCAAGAATCTAAGTGATCTGTTTTTAAGGGTTTAAAACACTTATTTCAGAGTAGAACACCCAGTTTTGTATCTTTTAGGGTTGTAAAACCTCTTTAACCCCTTAACGATCGCATAGTTTTCAAGAAAACGGTAATAAAAGTGCCTATTTTTTCAGGAGGATTCCATTTATTTCTTGATCTGCCACATCTAAAAAAACCCCTTTCCCCACTTACATTATAAATAGTTTGGTGCTGCCATCTGATTTGTAAAATAAGAAATAAAAATTTTTCAGGGTAAATAAAATGAATTGTTTTAATTTTTGGTGCATTACTTTTAAATATTCCAGTCCGGAAATATCAAGGGCACGAGAAATGGAAGGCGAAACCTCACTCCGTCATTTTGACGGGAGCGAGAAGGAAGGGGTTAATACGAGGAGATCAAAACTATCCCCGTACATCCTGAAAGGTGGCCTGACAAACTTTTTTTTCTTGCTTTTCAGTGTGAACCACGTCGTTTTGAGAACGAAGACAGACAATTGTTTAAAATGTCATAAATATATTGTTATATCGATCAATCTACCCGATAATTTTAATGCTAATACCATCCATAACTTTAATCAAGAGCTTATTTTTTTTAAAGAATCGAGAACAGGATATCGACTTATATAGAAATATATAGAAACTTTTTCCTTTGAATATAGGGTCCCCAAAAATAACGATAATATCAAAGTAATGCCCAAAATTAGAAACTTAATTAATCTCTAAAAATGTGCATCAAGCATAATTCTAATGGAATTGGATTTAATGATGAACATAACACAGAAAAGGATAAGAATTTGGTGAATATGTCAAGTACCATGTTTTTTTTTCTCCTTTCCATGCTTGCTTATCACCATATTCCTTGATTAGCGAGTATAAGCGAATTAAGTCTTTCATTTATTTAAAACATTGATGATTTTTAATCTGGGTTCAGGCACTTCGACGTTTGAGCTTTGATGTTTTAAAACAGACCACAGAGGATTGAACGACCAACATTGTTATAAAAAGCGATGGTGACACTAGCTGTAGCTGTTTTCCTTAATTTCCGTCAGTTAGGGTTGGCACGTGTGAGTTCTTTCAGTTTTAAGCGAACTTATCTCAGGTTAAAATGTCATTCTGTGTCTCCCTATAAACAGAAAAAAGATCCTCTACATACTTCGCAAGCTTTCTCCCTCGACCGAAACTGCTACAGAACGCATGCGGGCGACGTTAATCATAATTTTTCACCCCCGCCACTCCAGCACTTAAAATGGTATAAAAGGGTGGGGATAAATAAGACACTTTTATTTCTGTCTGTTAGAAGCGTGACTTATATGCTTTGTGCATCGAAAGTATTACAATCTTATTTGTCCTGAGGTTCTGCATGGGACTCGATATCTATACTCCGGGCCACTGTCCAAAGATGACTCTTAAAAACGTGTTCGTTGATAGCTTAGTCATAGCAAATGCGTCATTAACTGCGGAAAGGACCAAAACCTTTCGATATTTCCTAAGATACCGTAGTTTCTTGTAGGCTGACGCTGACAGAAAATCTAAATTGGGTCTCCCAGAATGAGACTGCAACTGCAACGGCTGACTCAGATACATAATATTACTCCTAAAAAAGACACCACCATCGGGCACTGAGTACCAAAGATAAGTGACAGACATTTTAATGGTGAAATGTTTTAACTGTTGATTGCAAAGAATGTTTCTACACGCCTAGAAAAACTGAATTAACAGTTCGTCGTTTGTCGACGTCATATCCTTTTGGAGCAATTTACATAGTATCTCAATTGGTTCTTATTGTGACGACTGGATGAAAATTTCTCATTTTTTTTTTTCAAATTGATATTATTGTGCTCCCGGATGTAGGACGTTTAAGAAGGGGATATAGATATTCTCTCATGCAGAAGATTTGCCAATGGTAAGCCCTAAACTTTAGAGTTATTGGTCAACAAAGTCGGTACTTCGGAAATGCTTGATGGTCTAATAGCAGAAACTCTTGACTGAGGGAATGAGAGAGTTAAAATTTTATAAGTTAATTTTTTTTTCTGAAAATGCCATAGGAAGAAGATCATTGTAATACATTTTATTTTTGCCATAAATTTTACTAATCTGCAAAAACAATCAGAACTTACAGTGTTTCAGGGGGGTTAAATATGACTGCTAACAGGTAATTACGTAAATAAGGTAAATTTTAGCCATTTAAACTTTTCTATCTTTGTACGTTTATAAGAAGATGGTCAAGATTTTTCTACTCAAATACTGCGTGATTTTCTCCGCAGCTATGAACAATGATATTTGATATATATACATACAAACGTATATATATATATATATTACACGCACGCGCGCACACACACACATATACATGCTTAAAATTAAAGTTCTCTGAAAGAATTATTTAATTTCGTATTAAAAGATTTAATATGAAAGTATTAATATATATCCAATCAAGTGTTTTAAAGACGATTGTAGAAAACATTTTTGCAAAATCATACCCCTGAAGTGTAGACACCTGCTCGTTTACGCTTACCCCAATTCAAAGCCATTTAAATATCACATCTTTTTCCCCTTATATTTCACTCCCCTCTGAATCTTTTTTATCTTTTTTACTGAATGGATGTAATTTTTCTAAATCTTAAACAAAAGAATGAAGCCCATTTTGAAATAAAAGGGATACTCGAAATACTTGAAAACTGATTGACATGCAAATTCTTCAACGCATGAAATCTGTAATGACAAATCAACAGTGCTCTTGCATAGAAAAATTAATTTCTGTTCCCATGCAATAATAATGTAAATGCAAATTCTGTTCCCATGCATAAATCTACAAAGAACTTCTGGGCATGCATTTCACAAAGCTGAAAACTTAACAGCGACCCTGATTAATTAAACTTTTGCTTGTTTAGAAAAAATAAAATAATGTAGAGGAATACCCCGAAAAATGCTGAAAGCTTGGTCACATTAGATATAAACTCAAGAAATTATACACTCAGAAAAAAATTTCATCTTTCAAAATTTCATTAAAATTCCATTGAATAATGAGATCTTTTATCAGTTTTATTTTCTAGCCGTACAAAATTTAGCACTGTGAAATAACATTTGTCGTGTATGAACTAAACGAGCATATTATCCGGTTAATGTAACATACATTTGTACAAATGTATTGTCACATACATTTTTACTTTTGCTTCGTTTTTAAATTTCAGTAAAAATCTGAAAACTGCAAAATGTTACATTCTTAGTTTAAAAGCAAGATTTTTTAAGAAACAATTTAAGTTTTGCTTTAGCCTTTATTATTTTATAATTAAATATAACTAATATATTCTAAAAATACATAAACTTTAATGTTTCTTTAGCAAGAAAAATGCGGAAAAACAGATGGCATACAGTTTTTTTTTCTCTGGACGGAGTGGAGTTAAAAAAAATTAATCAAATTAGAAATATTTTATTGTGAATAAAAAAAATCTGATATTAAAAAGTTTTCCTCGTAGTTGCTAAAAGTTAATAGAAAAATGTGTAACAAATATGGTTGGAAAAGTAATTAAGTTTTTACATCATCATCAAGAAATAAAAATGCAATCAGTTAATGGCACTAAATCTTTCTTTTCATGAAATTTGTTATTCATACAAAGGCTCTAAGATTTTTTTTCTTTTTATAACGTATTTCAAACTTTGAAGGTATTCATTTCGGGGTGGTTTCTTGTTTTAAAACATACGAAATAATCTGTTAAGTGTCTGTGCGTGGGATAATTATGGCCCAATTTTTTGTTATTAAAAAAATCCTTTCAGAGGGCTTGTCCTGTCGTATCAACCGTGAAAGACACAAAGAAATAGACACATCCGCAAAACAGGATAATGTGAAAACAAATTGATTCATTGATATTTTTTAGTTTTTATACTAGTTATAATGACTTTGTGATGTTAATTAGTGATAATGATTACAAGATTAAGAAATATATTGGTCAGCGTGTCTGTTAGGGAAGCAACCCATTCCAGATCAGATTCCTGTCTAATTTAGTTATATTTGAAGGGATGGAAACTGATAAATTTGAGAAAGCTTGGCTGAGTGATTATTATAATTAACTACTGGAGAAGATAGTTTTTACTACGGTCGTCAAGTTATTTGAGACACTGTAGCGGTTTTAGATCTAATATATTGAAATAGCTCCTAAAATTTATCATGATTTATAGCTGGCGCCTTTAAATTTAGGAACCAGTTAATCTATAATGAGAGGAACCTTATCTTTCCAATTTAAACAGTCAGGAAATATGATTAAAAACTTTTAAGCCAACTTTTCTCTTTTAAGACGCATCTCTCCCCGCTCACCCTTAAACCAAATGTTATCAATGAGTATAAAGATAACTCTTCACAAAATTATCTTACTAAAAGCATCTATTTGAGACTTAAAAGTACCTTTGGTTCATAAATGCCACTGTTTAACTATCTAGCTTTTCTGCCCAATTTAAATGTGAACTAATTTTTAAAAATTCAAAACTACGTTTTAATGCTCTTATGTTTCTGCAAAACCGTTGTCACTTTATATTAAAATAGAAAATATTGACTTCTAGTAAAATCTAAAACAAAATTTCAAATAACGGGTTCAATTAATTTCAGGGGTCATCATCTTATAACCCCTGAAAATGAGCTGTTGTTTTTAAGTCTGAATTAAAAAAAAGGGATATTTTCACCGAAAATGGTATTTCAAAGATTTGTTAAACACGCACACATACCTAACAATGCTATAAAAATGCCTTCCGTTACTTTCTTTATCTATTTGTAAGCGCGATGATATTAAATTGTGCATCAGACCCTGTGATTGGCAAACTTTTTCGAGTATAGATAATATATTTTTACTTCTTTTAATTAGTTTTAATATTACAAGAACTTTTTAATGAAGTTCTGAAATATACAATGAAAAAAAATGTACAAAAACATCACTGGATGTACAGTAAACATATCACGGGATATGTCACATGGAAAAATTTAGACTCACAATTGGTAATACGTGCTTAATATGGTAATTTTATTGATACCATTTGAGCCTAAGTATAGTTACAATATTCAATGAGACAATTTTAAATACCATTTTGTTTTTGACTTAGGCAACAGAACGTGAAGACGATATGGAGTGCCATTATCACTTTTACCCCTCAATGCAGCGGGCAGGGGCGTGAAGATCCGTCGTCCCCGAAAAGAGATATTTACTAGACTCCTAGGTCGCAAATCTCCACTGGGGCCTCAGTTCCTAAGACTAAGGGCCTGTTCACATAGAATCCGTCAGCGTCAGCGTTACTCGTATTGAAATATATTTAACCAATTACAAACCTCCAAACGATTAGCCTCGAAATTATTAAGGTCCGTGATTGGTTTAAAATATGTCAATACGAGTAACGCTAACGCTGACGGATTCTATGTGAACAGGGCGTAACAAGGGATTTTAACAGCCTTTCTCCCTCTTCGCCGTCTCGCTGGTCTCGATAGCAGTAATATAAGGGACTCATTAAGTCCGTCTGTGGACTTAGGCAGTGGACACCCACAGACGGAAGGAAGAATGTTAAGGGTGCGCCTGGGAAGGGAGAGGGTTAAGGGTGCGCAGGGTGCACTGAAGGGGCTCGAGACTCTAAAAAGATTGGGAAACGTCTTCAAAACTAACTGACACTCTAACACTTATACGAGAGAAACCCGTGACCGAAGGGTCAACAATACTTAAATTGCTCAATACTTAAATTCAACAATTATTTCGGAAGGGTCATCCGAATACTTAAATTTGATCTCTTTTCACCAAAATATTCTGAGCCAAAATGTTCTGGGGTAAGATGATGTCAAGTCTGTAATATCTGTATAACTACTGGACATGTTGGACACTCGCATTTTACAGTGCTGAAAATTGTGCCCTGAACACTGGTGATGACCCTGGCTGCACGCACACACGCACACAAAAAAAATAATAATAAATAAATAAAAAAAGAAGAAGAAGAAGGAAAAAAAAGAAAAAAAAATTAAAATGACCGAAAGTCCAGCAAATGCCTCCACCCCACTTACAGCGAAGGGCAAAATTTAATAGTTTTTGTACTCAGATCGTTCATTAATAATTCCCAGCGAAATTGAAAATCGTAATCTACAATACACTCCACGCTTACTAAGACGTTTGAATTCTGGTTTAAGAATTCGTACGTCACTCAAAAAAAAACTTTTTTTTTAATTCCTCATTTTCGATAATTGCTTATAAAGGCCCTTTAAAAACCTCTAATAGCACAGGCCAACGATGAAAAATCTTTTTGAATAAATTTGCCTTATTCTTGTGGTTTTTAGTGTGCTGAAACCGAATATGCGAATAAAAAAGCCGTATCACCCACCATTTTTCCACATTTCAGCTCTCAACATTTAAAGAAATGACATTTTTAGCGAATTCAACACCATAAGCTAACCGCCAGCAATGTGCCTTTACCAAATTCCCATGTTTTTTTTTATGTGAATGGGATGGTAGGGCAAGGGATCAACACTGGTCCAGAAAAATCTGGCCTGCAAGAAAATCTTTAAAGCCTGGAGAGAAGTACATTCTGCGAAAGAACCTCGTGGACCCGGAAAACATTCTGCTGCCACCTCTACACATAAAATTAAAATTTGGCCTAATGAAACAGTTTGTGAAAGCCTTACCTAAAGATGGAGAATGTTTCAAGTATCTATGCGAGAAGTTTCCTCATCTATCAGGAGCAAAATTGGAAGAAGACGTGTTTGTTGGGCCTGACATCCGAAAAATGATGTTCGATCACAACTTTGAATCAAAAATGACTTTAAAAGAGGGAGGCTTGGGTATCATTCAAGCAGATTGTGACCAAGTTCTTGGGCAACAAAAAGGACCCACATTATATTTATATTCAACATGCTGGAAAAGTTCAAAAAGTTAGGTTGTTTGATGAGCCTCAAGATTCACTTTTTGAACAGTCACCTTGATTTTTTCCCAGATAATTTGGGTGATGTCAGTGAGAAGCAAGGTGAGCGGTTTCATCAAGATATTAAATTGATGAAAAGACTGTATCAGGGCCGCTGGAATACCAATATGATGGGATACTACCGTTGGCCACTTCACCAAGAAAATGAGCAGCCGATTCACAGACGAAAAAGCAATATCAGGAGCTTTAAGGAGAAGAGGGAAAGGGAATATAAGCCAAAGCACACATAAAATCTATGTAATAAAAAGGTATTTTCATGTTTATACTTGAATAAAAGTTTGCTCATATTGAAACATTTATTTATTTTTATTTTCTATGGTATGTTCGGCTAATTTTCTAGTTTCCAAAGAAGTCACATTGTGACGAAAGTGAGGGTGATAGAAAAAAACTGAGGTCAGATACGGATTCAGCACCAAAAACTACATAAGAATCAGCTATTAACGCTAAAAAAAGTTTCAAAAAGTCATTTTTGAAAAGTCTTTTTGGCCTGTGCAGTCTTTACTAGTTTTTGGTGCTCGATGCTTAAGGCTGCTATGTACTAACCCCATTGGATTCGCTCACCTCAAAGTTAACCTATGGAGAAAATTTGTCCACGGATTGTCGACTTTGATTCAAAGATTTTTTTTTAAAAATTGTACTCCGTCATAGAGAAAGAAATTTTACATTTGTGTACATTTTTCGTTTTTTAAAAAAAATGCAATTAATATTTTAAAATTTAAATTATTCGGGGGAAAATCTGGTATAGTGTGTTTTAAACGCTCATAAATTCCTTCGGTGGACGAAATTTATAAAATAAATCCTGTAGCGCTTTGCAGAAAAGTTCAGGCTATCTGACAATACCAATTTTATTTGATTATCAGCATTTATGCACCTGTAAATAGTTGATAAAAATATATTTTAAATAAAATATTTGGGGTCAGCGCTTAACCCCCCTATAGAGAGAGAGCCATTACAATCCCTCAAAATGTCAATCCTAAGGGGTGGAATTCTCGAACTGTCAACTGGACTCCTCCCACCACAAGAGTCTGCAAGAAGAGGAAAAGGGAAATACTTTCTTAGTACATAGCAGCCTTAAAAACTGTATTTATTTATGAAGTGATGCGCGATGCGTGTTTTTGAAGGAATGTTCTTTCATTTTAGCCTTGTACCTCTTGAGTACAGTGTAAATTATGCGAAAAATTCCATTCTTCATTTAATGCCAAGTTATTCCCAGCCTTTTTGTGTTTGCCGCACTCTTGGGATGGAGATTAAAAACTTGGAGCACCTTGTTAGAGTTTTAGTTTTTTTCAATTTTTTTTAAATATTATATTAAAGTGGAATATATTTCAGGAGCATGTTAAATTTAAGTTCAAATAGATACTTACTCCATTGTTGATTTGATTCATTTATTGAAAGATATAAGTAACAAACACTAGAATAGAATATAACAATACAGTTTCAAAAATAGCTATGGGATTCAGCATAGTATTATACTAGATGACTACAATAGAAATCGCTAAAAAGTGTTTTGTTTTATTAATGTGAAACTTGCGATGGATGGTTCGAGCACCAATGTTTGAGATCAGGTCTAACAGTTGTGGGCGTGAGGGTTGCTAATTTATCCTCTGGAACGAGAGTATCGATTTATGTCACAATGTGTCGGGTGTGAGAGTAATTCTGTGCTCAGATGGTAAAATGTTAAAGTCACTTTTCTTAAAAAATTGAGTTTTTCACATTCCGGATTCTCGTTCGCCGATATTTTCTATGTACTGTAATTACTGTAAGTAATAGCCAAATATTTTTCTGAAACATTGGTACTACGTTTGCTCATGTAAAACAAATTACTGATTTTTCATGACATCTTGAGTCTTAGATTTGCTGTCACGTAAATTAAAAATAAAAGGTAACTTATAACGTTTTGCCATCTGAGCACAGAATTAATTCAGTTTAGTATTTATTTTAAGTGGGCCCTACTAGCATTTTTTTTTGTTTATAAAAAAAATGAAATGAAATTTAAAAAAAAATCTCTCTGCACCTCTGACCGATCCTACGGCACCCCTAAAGTGCCGGGGCTCACCGATTAGGAATCACTGGGCTACACAATGGAAACGAATTTTCGTGAGTTTGAAAGCTTGAACAGAAAGAAGCGTCTCTAGTGTGCAAAGATCGGAACGGGCCGGAATGATGCTCAAAACTCCAGACTACCCCGCATCCGACAGTGATCGGTTTATTTTCCTCGAATTCTGGATGTATTGGTTTGGGAACATAAAACAAAAACAAAAACAAAAAACAACAACATCAACAACAACGAAAAAAAAAAAAAAACTTTCGACAACGAGGTTTCTAAAAGAAACCGTTCCAAAAGAAATTTCGAAAAACATAAAACCATTTGATAATTGAATCTTTTAAAAGACATGGAACGACAGCATAGTATTTTGCATTAGGTTTAAGATTGTTGGTGTTGAACCAGAGTCCCTTACCTTAAAAAAATGCTAATGAAGCAGATTTTTGAGGTGAAATGCGGGAATTGTAACAAATGTGTGTTTGACTTCTTAAGGCGCTGCAAAAAATTGCTTGAATATACCTTGTCTTGTTGTAGATTCCTGAAATTTGATAAACTTACCCTTATGATACATCATCTAAGAACAATCAAATTTATTTCTTGATAAAAAGATAATTTTACCTTCATGTGCAATTGAATATGAAGAGACTTATAGTTGCTCGGCCGCTACTAATATGTTAGGGACTGTTCACATAGAATCTGTCAGCGTCAGCGTTACTCGTATTGAAATATATTTAACCAATTATAAACTTCCAAACGATTAGCCACGAAATTGTTAAGGTCTGTGATTGGTTTAAAATATGTTAAGACATGTAACGCTGACGGATTCTATGTGAACAGGCCCTAAGAGATAATAAGGACGTTAAAAGATTTAGATTGTTGTAGAGATAGAAAATTATATTCCACTTGTTTACAAAAAAATTTTACATAAAAAGCTTACTAATAAAACTGTAATAAAATTGAAGTGTACCAGTATAGGTGCCAATACAATACTATTAATTTTATTGTAAAACAGTAACGAGCCAGGTACTTGTGTACTGTGTTAACGTTAGATCTCAACGCAGGTTCAGAATTGCGTTTAACTTATCTTAACTTCGTCAGATGCAGTCAACAGTGCTTGCGCGTGGGGAAGAGTGGGAGGGGATGACGGTGATAGAGAAGGAAAGATAAGGTTCTAAACACCAGAAGTTAAAAAATAATTATCTTGGAGAAAAAAAAATGTTCTTCTAAAACTGATCAGTTAATGCGTTATGAAAGCTATTGTAATGTTGTTGTGTCATTAAGTACAGTTCGTCGAATCTTTAATTTATCATTTATAAACTAACGATTCTCGACGATATATTTAATTTTCGTTTGTGTTTTGACACTTTATTGGGTTATGTCGTTTATGTTATCCACTTGTTATAAATTTGAAATAAAATTAAAATAGGCCCTTTTAACCCAGTAGGAAATTTCCATAACATTCAAAACTATATAATAAAAATGATAGTCATTATAAAAAGGTGAAATTGTATGAAATCCACCCTTTTGTTAAAAGTTAAGTAATGTAGAACAGACATCTTTAAAATTATAAGAGCTGCCACGAACCAAAAGGTTGTGCCCACAGAGTGGGCATCTGAGGGAGGCATATCTGACGAGTATGATGGAAGCTAAACAGTTTCAAACGCTGATTTTACAGGTTACTGGCAATTTCAAGGATTCTGTTCTTGAACAGAGAGAAACAAACTCTTCTGCGATCGGTGGTGCAAAATTAAGCTTGATGGTAGATGCATAATTTAAATGTGTTTGATGTGACAGCAATACCATGTTAAGATCGTGAACTATTCTAAAGAGAATTTTCTAACTATGTCATTGGTAGATGCCTCCTTTTGAGTGTTGTATTTTTATATCTTAGAAATTAAAATGCATACCCTTTTCATGTTCTGAAAATTATGTTTGCTAGCCTATGACAGGGCATTAATCGAGCAATGCCTCTTGTTAGAAAATAAATTCTTGGATAATCATCGCTTTAGGATTCTGGAAACCTTCAGAAAGTTAAGGAGAGTTCGACTTCTCAGTTGAGTTAGACCTCACAACTTGCCCTCTCTGTTATTGAAACCTAATAAATTAGCTTGGGTCTGGGACTTTCGAAGTTTCACAGACCTACATTTTATAAAGTAATTTCTGCATTATTCCATAGTGTCCCTTTCGAGTTCTTCTATGTCGAAATTAGCCAAGCCCATCTCCTCTGATTTCATACGAAGTGTTAAAAGTCTCATTAATAACGCTAATTTTCGGAAATTCCCTTTGAGGGATAATAAAGTTGGATATGATATCGGTAATAATATCAAATGATTGAATGAAATACATAAATTTATTAAGGTATGCCCACTCACTAATGCATTTACATTAAAACACTTAACATAAACCAGCTAATTTGCTTAAGGAGACTGTATTGTAAACAGAACAGCGATAAGCGTATGTTATGCACTATAACATGCGCAATCCAAAGGCAGTCATTTTCTGGCATTCATGATTTACACTTCTTTTTTCAGTTATTTACGTTAGGATCTCAAACTTACCTCCACAGCTTCCCGAGCGTCTTGCTAAGTTCCGCGTTGTGCAGCTGCGGGTGCTGGTCGGCGAGCCTCCGCCTGGCCGCCTGCGCCCACACCATGAAGGCGTTCATGGGCCTCTTGACGTAGGGGGACCGGGCCCGTCCCTGGTGTCCACCCCCCTGAGGCACCACGCTCCAGTCGTAGCCGCGAAGCACGCGGGACACGGCCGCGCGGATTGGGTCGCTGCTGCCGTCCATCATTGCACCGAGAGACGCGTATCCTCCTGATCTCGTTGCTTTCGAGCGCGCGAGTAACGAACAACTCGGACGATGAAGAGGGAGAAGGAGACTTGTTGCGTCATCGTCCGTAAGGCGACAGGGGGGGGGGGGGATATGAAAGGCACCCTACCCGAGTCGTGAGCTTCCGCCATTCGTGGTCTTCGGAGATCGAATTTCAGTGCGATACTCCTCCGCATACAGTATTCAACCGTACCTCGTAACTTCTCTTTTTTCTGGCGAAATTGGACTATTTCTAGGGAAATATTTGGCCCACTCAAAGGCAAGTGGTAAAGATTGCTAAAAAAATTGAGGTTGCGTATGTCTTTTTTTTCTCTAGAAAAGATCAAGAAGGTGCTAACAGTAAGGTACAAAAATAAGAAATTTTTGATCCTGTAGTGAAACAAAAAAAATTGTAGTTTTTCATAATCAAAACCACCCTTTTTTTTAAGGCAAATGGTAAAGATTGCTAAAAAAAATTGAGGTTGCGTATGTTTTTCTCTTTTTTTTTCTTTCCCTAGAAAATCATCATTGTTTCAAGAAGGTGCTAACAGTAAGGTACAAAAATAAGAAATTTTTGATCCTGTGGTGAAACAAAAAAATTGTAGTTTTTCATAATCAAAACCACCCTTTTTTTTAAGGCAAATGGTAAAGATTGCTAAAAATTGAAGCTGCGTATGTTTTTATCTTTTTTTTTCTTTCCCTAGAAAATCATCATTGTTTCAATTCGTGGGCCTTTTTTTGAATCCTGGGTAAGGCATTTCTTTGTTGTACCCACATAGATACAACCTTTGGATCACCTATTGGGTACATCCCGGTAAAAAAATTTGCACACAAATTATTATAAGCGGTGAGGAGGAAAGATCCACAAGAGAAGCACCAGCCACATTCGAGAAAAAAAAGTAAATGAATTTATAAATATATATATATATATATATATATATATATATATATATATATATATATATATATATATATATATATATATATATATATATATATATATATAAACATTTGTATATGTAATGTCGTAATTCCTCCATATCGCATCTAGGAAAGATTTCATCGGATAATTAGTGTAGAAGTGAAATGGTATAATTCCCCACGATGTGTGGCCAATAACGAATGTATTATAAAGGATGCAGAGGCAGGGGTAAATACAGGCTTGTAAACCAATAAAAAATAGAAGAATAGCAGTCGGTGTGGCCAGTGATAGCGATCTAAAGTCTAAATTTTACAAGATGGATGGTCGTTATTTTATGGCCCACAGTAAAAACATCAGATGAGAAGGGTCAAAGTTGTTTTGCAAAATAAAATTATGGTAGGGGAGGTACTTCATAGACTATGGACAGAGGCGACAGAGGCGGTTTAATAAAGAACCAATCGGGGCAGGAACCACTGAAAGAAAAACAGCCCACTGCCCAATGAAAGTGAGGGGCGGGCCAGAATGGCCCCCCTGTAAACGGACAACAGCTCCGCTAAGGACGGAAGGAATTGGAGAAGAAGGAGATGGATCTCAGACTTGGTTCCTCAGAGTTAGATGTTAGAGACTCTCGTCTGCCCCAGAGTCTTGGAGAAGTGCGAATATCCTGTTAAGGTGTTCCTATACTGAAGATGATTCTGGGTCCCGGTCGCCGATGCTACCATCATCGCTGCATACATCAGCTATAGTAAGTGCCTCCCCAATAGACTCTAAAAATCATCTTTGACAATATAATTTGCCTCTGCTTCTGGGTTCTCAATGTTAAAATTGTTAATATGAAACGGATTGTTATATTAATAGCTATGACAATTTAATTGAAGTTCGTGCATTATCAAATAAATGTATGTTTAAGGTCAATGCTTTGTCTTCCTTGCTTGTTCCAACCCATGCATGCATCCATTGTTTTAAGGTAATTAAAACCCTACAATTAGCACAAATATTAGTTTAATTTTCTTATCTTTTATTTCATTCTTACATAACATACAAACTGAAAAATACCCTTTAGTGTAAAGATTTTTCAGCTGGAAAATAAGTTCTTCTCAAACCCTTTCAAAATTAGAGAAAAAAGAAATACTCAAAATGCCCAAAGACAGTTTATCAGTTTAGAATTTCATAAATCCGTAGTAGACAAGAAGGATTTCTTAGATAAATTTACTATTACATGTGGTGTCCTTCGTAACGCAGAGGGTAGCCAGGTGACATCTCATCAAAAACCGAGCAATGATGAGGGGGTAATGATCACGATCAAAGCAATGTTTGTTTTATGGTACTTAATTTTCTATGAAAAAAAAAACTTGTAAATTTAAAAATTGACATGTTAAAGCATTTTTGTAGTATGCTAGCGAGAAAAAACCGATTTAACACCAGGGAGATAATATTCCTCTCCCATTCGAGAGTAATTATGTCGCGAAATGTTTTGTCGCGCTAATTCCTTAGTGATGACTGACCATTTGCTCAATACAGCTACAATTTGGTCGCCTGCAATAAAATTGCAGTTTAATTTAAATGCAATTGTAGTGTAATGTTTGTAGAAGCGGCGTTACCTAAACGTAAGTGTTGTACCCCGTGATCCCCTCCCCCCTTCACCAATCAGAGTGATTGGCTGCGTGGGAGGAAAAACCCGAGGGGTTGAGGGGATCTTCGGGAGGAACGAGTAGTAGGAGCAGGGGTTTGGTAAGATGTTGTAGGCTTGCCCACCTCGTGCTCAGAGTTTTGTTGTAATTTTATGTTTAATTGTTAATAAATGTATGTTTATGTCATTTAGACGACTTGTTTTTATCTACCTCATTGTTCAGTGGCGTAGAGCATAACTAGCGCCCGGGGCACGATACCTTTTTGGCGCCCCCCCCCCCCCCACGAAAAAATATATAATAATACACTGCTGGCCACCCAAATTGCAACACCAAGAAAGACAAGAGATATCACAACAAAATTTAATTCGTAGATAACATGTTGACCAAGTATCAAATGATTAAATTTATAGACTTCTGTGAAGTGTGGTTCCTGCCAAAATCAGTAGCCAGAGTAGCCGCCATTGTTGGAGATCACCGCTGCCACACGCCTCGGCATTGATTCAAAGAGACTTTGGATGAGTTCTTGGGGTACAGCAGACCAAGCAGCTTCCACACGTTGCCAAAGTTGATCTGCTGTGTCAGCTGGGGATGGAATCTGGGTCAATCGTAGAGCAACCATGGACCACATGTTTTCTATCGGCGAAAGATCCGAAGAGCGAGGCTGCCAGGGAAGCAATTAAATCTGGCGATTGACGAAGAACCGTTGGACAATGCGTGCCACGTGTGGTCGCGCATTATCCTGTTGAAATATGGCTGTGGGCAAGCCCTGAAGGTAAGGAAGGACAACTGGCTCCAACACCTCGGAGATGTAGCGCTGGCTGTTTAAAGTACCGGCAATGCGTACTAGAGGTGTGCGAGAGTGATATCCAATACCGCCCCATACCATAATACCCGGTGCAGGACCAGTGTGGCGGTGCATAACGCAGCTGTTCAGCATCCTCTCTTCACGGTGTCTCCAGACTCGAATGCGACCATCGTGGTGTTGCAGACAGAAGCGTGACTCGTCAGTAAAGACAATTTTATTCCATTCTGCCGTCCACATCCTCCTGTCATCGCACAATTGGTGGCGGAGACGTCTGTGGTTCTGCGTCAAGGGTAGACAAAGCAATGGACGTCTTGCGGACAGACCTCTCTGCTGTAAACGGCGTCGAATGGTACGCGCAGACACTGGATGATGCGTTACAGACTGCATGTGTTGTGCTATGGTTCGTGATATGACTGAGCGATCCGTCACTGTCATGCGCACAATTTTCCTGTCATCACGTGAAGTGGTGCGCTGAGGTGGATGCGATCGAACACTCCGATCCTTCGTACCCTCCTGCATCCAACGATCACATATCCGCATTACAGTTGTTTGGTTTCGTCCAACACGACTACCGATTTCCCTGAAAGATAATCCACAATCTCGGTAGGCCACTATCCTTCCTCTGTCGAACTCGGATACTTGATCAAAAGATGATCGCTGTTTTCGACGAGGCATAATTGATCGTTTTTTTGAAAAAACCACAAGAAAAACACAATTGCCGAACTTGAAATCGCCGAAATCTCCAAGCCTTAAATAGCGCTTTGAAGTGGCGCCACAGGCGCGCGTGATGTGCGTCTGCGCTGAAATTCTAATCATTTGCATATCTCACCTCCTTTAATGCATGTTGTAAATTTCAGGTTATTTGCATGTTTCCTTCAGGGTGTTGCATTTACAGTGGCCAGCAGTGTATAATATAGTTGAATTAGTTAAAAGGACCATTTGGCGCCCCTCTGCGAGTGGCGCCCGGGGCATGATAGACCCCCTTGCCCCCCCCCCCTTTGCTACGCCACTGTCATTGTTCCTATGCCATAGAAAGAACCTCGGTGAAGTGTGAGTTCACGACAGCAATAAAATTCAAAATGCAGAGACAAATGCAGAGAGCGACCGCTCTGAATCGACATCCCATTTCGATATATTGTTAATAGAAATATATCGACATCAAAATCAGTTCGTACTGTTTTTTTCTGTATAGCAGCGGTTCTCAACCTGGGGGGCGTAGAATAATTTCAAGGGAGGCGTGAGTTAAAAAAAATAAATAAAAAGTAAAACTAACTGTAATTTACTGTACTAAATTTTCCGGTCACACAATATAACCGTAACGTATTTTCGACAAACGAACATGAAAACTATAATTGTCGTACACGATAATTGTCGTAATTGTAAAAACACGATAATTGTCGTACGTCTGTCAACACTGCAAGACCTTGAGAACGGTTTCTCGCTCAGCTGCTTTCCCTTTGTTATTAATTTTTCACTTTCTCCTTTCAAATTCTCCAGATATTAGTTTAGAGAACTGGGAGTTTAAGTTGACAAGCTTTGTCACAGTTACAACCTAATAATCTAACAGTTACAACATAATATTCAAAAACTTGTCAAGGACAAACAGTGCCAGCCCTCTCAGTAATGTCGTGAAAGTGACTGGTATTACATGCCAACCTCCCCTAGATCCCTGATTACCTCAAATATATTTGATCTGTATTTAATTCTTTGATTTCATATGTTCTAATAATAATATGTTCCAAATTAAGATATGTGTAGTAATATTAAATTTTGTGTATAAAATTATCTATTCTATATTTTCATTTAATAACCAGCTTCAGTTTCAAATTCCGATTCTACTACTTGTATTGTGTACCACATATGGTGGTGGGGGGGAGGCGTGACCTCATATCAGTGTTCAAAGGGGGGAACAGAGCCTTAAAGGTTGAGAACCCCTGCTGTATAGGATATAGTGATGATGGGTGGAGATTTTGTCTTTTTTCCGTATCATCCGATAATGGAACGTCTCTCCCTGATGTTATTGTAGCGTCCGGCTGTTATTGCAGCTGTTAATCAGTTGTCCTCGCTGATCTTCATTCCTAATATCATAATTTGGGAATTTTTATTATTACATAAATAAGCTAAAGTCTATTTTAAAAACCTTTTTTTTTCTCAGCGGAAAATAGGCCTCTAAATGCAGTGATCGATTTTTTCAAAAATATCATTTATTTTAATTATTTTGCAAAACAGTTTTAATTTTTTTATCTATAGAAGTAAACTAATGCCCTGTAAAAAACTACTAAGGAAAAATTTTAAATTTTAGAAACTTCGTGTTCTATGTTTAAACGTTTGGCGTCATATCGCACCCCGGCAAGAATAAGTGACACAACTCAAAATAGCTGCATTTGAGAAAAATCAACTTAAAGAATACTATATACATCTTGAACTAGCATTACAGTAAAACTGATACAATTGCCCTCAGGTGAACAAATTGCGAGATGTGTCGCTTTTCGTGCACGATGGGCCACTTCATACATATTTTTCAATGACATAACCTCAAAATTGCCATTTTTTGACTTGTGCCACTTTTCATGCCGGGGTGCGATATGCAAAAAGCAGAATTAAAAAATATACACTTGCTGATGAGACTAAAATATATTGAAAGGAAAATTTCCCGTAGCTTAACATTGAAATTGAACATCTGCGATGTCCGAAGTGATGCGCCGCCTGGAACAAAAGCGCGCGCGAATTAAATTGAGGGAAGGATGACAACCTTCTGCGACTAACGCAATTTCTTTCTCTGCGGACAAACATATTACATTATTTTCAATTGCACTTCCGAATTTTCCTTCTTAATTCATCCCACTTTTGCACTTCGATCACGGTTTTCGTCTCTCAGTTTATCTGAAGCCTAATATTGGGAAGACTATTTTGATTTTTAGCTGCAAATACAATTTTTTCCACTCAAAGTACATAGCGGAAGCCATTGGCAACCTTAGGCAGCCACGCGATTGGCTAGTCCAGGGTAAAAGAACAATTAGTTTCGCCAAAATCCCTGCTGCATTTTGGCTTTCAATCTCCGGGCATTTCAGTATGGTTTCAGTTCATGTTTCGATTTTTGTTCTGAGTTTGAATCGGATGACCGTGCTTTCTCGCCACAATCCTTGCCATTGTTTGGGATTCAGAGGCGGCGACGTCGGAGTTGCAGTTTACGTAGTGTGCGGTCCGAGCGTTTTTTAGTGTAATTTCATTCCTACTTTTAACCAAATCTGGCTAATGCACGTGTTCAGATCGCTAGTTTCCCACTCCGTCTCCTATGTCACTTCCGCGCTCCTACTCTTTCGGAAAGTAAGCAAAGCGAACATTATCTAATTAAGGCTGCTGTGTACTAACCCTATTGGATTCACTCACCCGAATGCTAACATATGGAGAAAAGTTGTCTAATACATAAATGCTGATAATCCAATAAAAATGGTATTTTCAGATATCCTGAAATTTTCTGTGCCTTGCAACAGGATGCATTTAAAAAATTTCGTCCACCAAAGTAATTTATGAGCGTTCAAAACACACTATACCAGAATTTTCCCCAAAATTATTTAAATTTAAAAATATTATTTGCATTTTTTTTAAAAATGAAAAATACCCCAACATGTAAAATTTCTTTCTCTATTACGGAATATTTTTTTTTTTAATCTTTAAATCCAAGTCGGCAATCTCTGAACAAATTTTCTCCATAGGTTAACATTGAGGTTAGCGAATCCAGTAGGGTTAGTACACAGCAACCTTAACATAATTCTCTAATTTTTCGAATCTCCTCTCCGCTGTCTGTGACTCGTATGAGATTAAGCCAAAGTGCCAAGCGTTATAACTTCGATTGCTCTTTACAGGGTCTCTTCATTTGCCGCTTGTCGGTTAAAAACAACAAGGAATTTTTTCCAGATTGTTCAACGGAGACCTAAAAAGTTTTATATATTTTTATCTTTGAGAATTTACTTTAATAAGTTGCCCTCAGAGTCTTCCCAATCTCCTAAAATTCTGCCAAATGTTGGTTGAAAAATTGTTAGATTGGTTGCTAGAAATGGATTGGAAGCTTGTGTTTTCCCTTTTCTCGGTTCGTTCTCGCTTCTTTTCATCTTCCATTTTGTTTACTTAAATGTTCAACGTTTTATTAACCGAAATGGCTAAAAGGAATATAGAACTGGTTTAAATTGGAAATTACTCTTAGTAGATCATGATTCAAATGCCTCCCCCCTTCCTGTGAACTCATATTCAAAGTAAGTTTATAAAACAGTTTAACTCTGGAAGTTTCCTCGGCAACGAAAAACGGCAATAGTAGCTGGCGAACATCAGAGTACTTCAGACTGCTAATTTTACACTTATGAAATACAGTGAGTAACCAGCATGAAATAAAAGCAATTCTACGTATGGACTTCGGTATCTTATCAGAGCCGGATTAATTAATAGGCTTTTGTGGCTGCAGCCCAGAGGCTTTTAGAAGACAGAAGAAAAGGCGAAACTGAATTCAAACAAAAACATGAATCTCTCGTATATCTACAACATTGTAGAAAACAGTGGATTAACTTCTTCAATCCCTAATTTTAAAATAGCTCTGTGGATTTATCTGCACTTCATGATAACTAATCCGACTGGAGTCTCTCCAAGATTTTTTTAATTATTTTAAATGCGGAGGCACTTTTTGTGCAATATTCGCCTTTTGTTATTCATTGCGAAGTCTTGTTGGCTGCTTTATTATGGGAGCACCATTTAGGTGAGCCGGCATTGCTCCCTATGAGGGGACGACACGTTAACGACCAGGCCTTATTTGGGATTTGAACCCAAACCCACTACGTGAAAGCTCACAAAGCTAACCACTATACCATGTAGGCGGCTCTTCAAGATTAAACGTGTGAAGAATGCATACAGATAGCCAATGGTACAAGAGGGACTCAGCAGACTTGTTCTTATGGCAATTGAAAATGATATTCTAAAGGACTTAACAATTTACAAGCGTTTTAGAAAAATTTGTTTCCAAGAAATGACGCAAAGCAAATGCTTAAATTTTAATTGCTGTTAACTTCGCAAGAAAAAATTTAATTTTGCCTTTATCTTCTTTTCCTCTTTTTGACAATACAGAGTGATACAAAAGTCACATGACACTAGCATTTAGTCGTCTCTTTGGTGACCAGATAAGCAACAATGGGCAGAGTCAACAAATATCAAATAACAACAAAGATAACAACGACAGATGACCTAATGAACTAGTGATGAACTAGAGATATGAACTAGTCATATTGCACATAACTATATATTTATAAAAATGAAAAAATATACAAACGTAATAGGTATGTTAAAATGAACATTTGCCAAGCAACTTATGTTCAATTCGATATTACTGTGGGCCTCTCCTAGCCCAGGAGCCTACAAAGTCTTAATCCGGCCCTAAGTCTTATGATTTCAGATTACCCACATACTTAGGGCGAAATCGGTGGCCAAATCTGTCGTGTGATTTTCATGAATCACTAACCGTATGGATTATATGTACTGGCTTGTAAGGTAGAGTTTATTCAGAAATCAACTAATGGCATTTTGAAAGCGTTTTTGGCAAGACGAATTCATTTGTACTCATGTTATAATTTACGTAAAAGGTTCTTGCAGAAAATTTCATTTCATTGATTACGAGAGATGCCAAAATAAAATTTAGACGAGAAGGATAGGGGGTATTAGAAGAGAGTTTCATGGAAATACTGAATCATTCCAAAGGTAGTCCATCTGATTAGAAAGAAATATTTTGTTGCATAATTTGAGAATCCTTGGCTATATTAGCATGCGCACTGGATGTAGCATCTGCTTGGAGTACAGTCGGTGGCATTAGAACTCAAATGTCATTTCGACAAATTTCATGTATTAAGAAAATTGCCTTAAATTCTGTTATATTCTGAGCAAAGGTCTCTTAGAAGAATCTAATAAGTCTTTTTAGATGCCAACGGCAGTTGTCGTAAATGTGTATTGGGTGGTTGCGAATCATTACAAAAGAAAGTTGTAAGGGTATCCTTAATCATCCTAAAGACAGTCTCTACGTATGAAACAAAAACACTATCATGATTTGCGGATCACTATCGTTATTGGAATATGTGCTGAACGTCCTATGGTTGTAGTATCTCTTCAGAGTATCATTACTGGCATCAGAAATTTTTCAGAACACCTCTCTTTGCTATGGTTTTTCCAAAAATTCCATGCACCAGAGATTTTGCTTGAAATCCAGCTAAATTTTTATGTCAAATGTTCACGTAAAACTTTCTCATAGCTTTTGGTAAAAGCAAGAATAAAAGGTGGACTGGTAGGTTAAAGGCCACTGTAGAAGAGAGCAGCTAGGAAGAGACTGAATAATTCGAAAGACTGGGTGCTTCATACGAAAGAAACGTTTGTATCATAAGGGAATCACAAGAAATGTTTGCAAATATGCATTTTCATTGGCTACAGAATTTATTCAGTATACTACTCTTTAGCGTAATATATCCAAAATTTTAATACTTCATTGGACTCTCCAACAGCCCTGCTGTATTTCATGCGAAACACTCCAGAAAAACGTCTGTTAATGGAAGTGCTACTATATCCGGGCCATAGTATCTGTTAGTTTGTTATGCGTACCACAGTATTGGTAGACGACGGAAAGGATGCCCCGTTCTTCCAGAATATAAATAATAACCGTATGAACGACGAACTTATGAAGCCTTATGAATCGCAGCGTGAAATTGTAAACTAACGATTAGCGAGAGCCAATTCTGATTCTGAGAGGGATAAAGTAGAAGCATACCCATAAGTTAACAAGGGGCAAGTTATATAAAATTCTTTACTTAAGTATTTTAAATTCTGCAGATAAAACAAAGCTACCCAATGAAAATTTCTTAAGACTGTTATCATTTTAAGAGCAGTAGTTTTCGTGAACCTTTCTGTAAATAATAAAAAAAAAACTAAAACTAAACTCATGGCGCAACAGTCCGCTGTGGACCAAGGCGGGCGGTGCCGATCTCCGCTTTCTTGACTGTGGGCTTGGGGTGCCATACAACATATGTCGGGTGGTCAACCACGTCAGGTGGTCAACCTTACGTGGGTCCCTCAGAGGTTAGTTCCCAAGCATGCTGGTCCTCATTTTATCGACCCACTCAAGGGATGAAAGGCTGAGTCGACTTTGCCCAGTCCCAGGGTCAAACCCTGGACCTGTGGCGTGGGAGCTTGAAGCTTTTAACCACTACGCCACTAGGTAAAAACGAGTAGTTATTACTTATCATAAAGAGTGTTTCGTTATGTTGAAATTTAGATCTTGGATTACTATTAGATAAAGAAAAAATGATGTCTGAAAGATAAATGCAAATATTTTCAATTTTTTTTTCGTACGTTGCAAATTGAATGTGAAAAAAAAAATGCACGTGGTACTAGATACATAAGAGATGTCACCGAATGCAAAGTAAGTATGCATTTTCTCCTTATTCCACTGCAATCCTGGACTAGGTGTCTCCTTAATTTACGCGTTTCTTAGTGTGACACGAATCTGGATTCACAAAGCATAACATTTCAGACTGAATGATCGGTTGGTTGAGAGCACTACGATAATTTGTTTTTGCTACACGAGGGCTCATTAGACCAGGACCTACTGCTTAAAGCTGATCTCGAGGGCGACAAACATCCATACCAATAGTGGGGCTCGAACTCACAGGCGCTGGTATCGAATGCCAGCGCCCTAGCCATTCGACCATCGCCCGGCAAAGTAGCTGATCAAAAGAGTAGCAGGATTCTTCTGCCGATGAATGCAGACCATTCCCGAAATTTCTTCTCGTTGATTCAATTTTATGTAAAATTCATGAAGACAGTTTTAAAATTCTTTAAAATTTCATCTTAATGCATCATTAAAATCTTCATACATTGGTTTAATTTTTTTTTTAAAATGAGGATGGTGCATGTTTCCTCAGCTATTATCCATCCAGGGCACAGGAGGTCCCAAACGGATCCAAACTTTTTATTAAAAGGATTTAAAATGACTGCAGTAACTCTAGACAGCTCTTTGGCAGGGATTGAAATCTTTTTTCAACAGAAAAGACGCGGAGAAGCGTACCAGAACAATGTCCACAAAGGGGGTTATTCATTACTTGGAGTTAATTAAGACGCTGGCTTTTTCAAAACACTTCTTTATCTCTCTCTCTCTCTCGTTTGCTTATTTTGGCATAGCCTCTCTCTTCAGACTGCGTGGATTTGTAGTTCTATGGCCTTTGTTACGAGCAACAGATCATTTTTATATCTAGAAACGTGCATTGGTGGGTCATATTTTCATACCGAAGGTCTCTTATTTCTCCACGTTTTTCAGTGCAGGGGACGCTTCGTTTTCGTGGCTCAACTTGGAACGGATTCTTTCTTTTGATTTGTCTGAAGATAACTAAAAAAGACAATTTCCATCCCTTTATGTCCACCGAAAAACGCTCTAGCTCCCACGTGAATGAAGTTAAACAGAGGGTGAGCTTTATATACTCAGTTGGTTGAATTAAGAACTGAACTTTCCTTTTCTGATATCGTCCTTCATGCCACTAGCCCATAATTTTTTGTAAGAATAAACCTAGGAGAGATCAGCTTAAATTTTTAAAGATCTTAGAAAATTATCCGGTTATTCTGAAAAATGAACTCGAGATAGCCTAGTGGTAGCGCGTTGGACTTATGACGGAGGGAGCTCAGTTCCCGACGAGTGAAATTGAATGCCTTCATGTCTGGGCCATATAAAGGCACGTTAAATCCATAGACCGAAAAGTATTTCCACGTGGTCAGAAGGAGGGGGAAGGTATGAGCTTTCCAGATGTCGTCCCTCGGGGTGCTCTATCCAAATGGAGGTAACACCAGGAGGTGGTGTTGATTCACCTATGTGGTGCTCCCATTGATAAAAACCAAAGAATCTCGCAGATATTTAGTGCGAATGTCTCCGGACAAATGCCTCCGGATTAGCAACAGCAAAATTCTGGAAAATAGCAAGCAGGGTCTTTTGGTGCAACGATTAGCGTCCTTATTCGGCTAACAGGTGGTTTGAGGTATCAATAGAGTGCATATTTTATTTCAGTTCCTTGCAATCCCTATGAAAGGAAAAATGGTAGTGTTAAGATGGAACTGACTGCGTCAAAAAGCCATCAAGTTGACTTTTCTTTAAGGGGAGAGTCATTAGAACAGTGGATTTTGCAAGTCACAGATACAAATTTCAAGAGCGTATAATGAACCTCAATGAATCATCCTTTATTCTGGAAAAAATTCTAAAACCCTAGAGTCGTTAGTGACAACTTGTAGAAGGTCGTCCAACAGTTAATATCAAACAGCAGGGCCAGTAATCTGGCTTTAATTACGACAGCCGTTTCAGGAGTCTCTTTATAAAGTTGTCATGCAACTCTGTGGAGAGCTGACAGCCGTCCCAGCAGCAACTGCATCCAGACACACTGTTTACAGGATTCTAACAGAAACTAATCTCTATATCAGATGCCGAGAGGTTATCGTCAAGCTCACACTGCGCACAGGTGTATATGTTTGTAGTGGTCTCAAGAACACCGAAACTGAATTCTGGATCAGAAGGGCAATAAGCTCTTTGATGATTCCAAATTATGGTTGCAGACTCGCACCACTATATTGAAAGAACCGGGAACGCGTTACCGTCTCCTTCGGCCCTAGTCTCGGTAGCCATCCGAAAAGCTTTCAGATTCGAAATTCTCTGCGTTCGGGATGCGGTTCACCACGGACGCTGTTCTCGATCGCAAGCAAAATTGGTATTCTCGGGCACCTTTTTCGGAAGCAGTGAGAAGGCTTTCACCGTTCGAATTCTGGATAAGCACTGCTCACTAGCTACTATATTTTTTTCTGATATCGATGAAAGATAAGCCAATAACATTGCTTCATTTGTTCATAGTTTCTGCATTGTTTGCGTTTATGGCTAGCTCGTGTCTGTCAGAATTTAGCTGCAATTCCTGGATTTGGTAGGTAAGATTCGCCCTGGATTTTGGTTTATAAATATTTTATAAGTTCTATATGGAAAATAATATGGTGTCAGACGGAAGAAGAACAGCTTCTCGGGCGACTAACAGCCAGTTCGAAATGATAGTAGATTTCATGGAGAATAATGCTGACATTAGGGAAGGAAAACTTTGGACTCATTTCACAAAAAAAAAAAAAAAAAAAAAAAAAAATTATAGAAAGAGAAAATGGGTCGACATGGAAGAGTCCTTAAATTCGTCAGGAGGTGCGCTAAAGTCCTCGGATCAGTGGCGTAAGGTATGTAAAATAATTTTATTATATTATTTTATTATTTTAAGTGAAAAAGTAATGAAATGAAATTAAGTCAAGTTAATTAAAGTGTTCTCTAGACTGCTATCTCTGATTTCATTGCGGTTTTTTAAATTATTTTTTATTTATATTTTTTATCAGACTTCTGGAAGGTCATTTGCCTCTCTTCTTTGAAATTCGTGACTACTTACATCATGAGTTTGAACAACACACATTTGTTACAATATGTGTTCTCTTCAGTTATCATAGCATGCAATGATAACTACTTAGTTCAATAACTCTATCTTCTAGATCCTATCAACTATATATTGAAATTAATGACTTCTGATATGAAGAATTAGAACACCTTATGTTTTCAATAACAATGTTGGCCGTAGGTTCATCTATGATGAACAATCATGTACCATGCAGTTAATCTCAGAATGACTTCAGTGGAGAGCATCCCTCGTATATAGCAAACCACCTGATAATCTATGTTTTTGAAAAGTTCAGATACTGTTTCCTTCATGTTTGTATGCACTTTTCACTTTATATGAAAAAACTTTTTTTATTTCAATATTAGAATGTTCAGAAAAGTTATATAAGAACTAAAGGGGCAAAGATTTTTAAACACAGAAGAGCTGCTGGGAGAGGACCTTCAACAGCAGAAAAACTGACTCAATTAGAAGAAAGAGTATTAAATTTGAGTGGCTGTGTTGCTGCTGTTGGAGATGAAAATATTCCCGAAGGCGGTATTCTATTAAAACATAAGGTAAAATTTCAAAAAAATGAATAATTGGGACTTTGAAGAGTAAAGATGTTTCTACAAGAAGTGTTTAATTTCTTTTCAGATTCCATTATGAAAACATTTAACATTATGCAAAGAGTTCAATTTGGATATGGTGGTGTGTTAGTAAGGACGTGCATAGTTTTGAACGCCCCCCCCCCCGGAACTCCGCATATTCGCCACTTGTACTTTAACTGGTGTGTGTGTGGCTAAGGTCCCTGGGGCTGACGACTGTCACACCCCAGTCCGGTGTACATAGGGTGAGTGTCCCAAATATTACCCCTGTGCCTAATATCGCCTACTCGTGTTTCCAAAGTACGATTCGCGCTATGAATGAGAAAATGCAGTAACTTCTTAGTTCTCGGTTTGTACTAACAGCGGCATTAGCAACAAATCTCTTATCACTGACAACAGAAACTATATGGCGTCTGAAGTTGTTTTGACTGTTATCTTCGTAAATTTTGGCTCCAGAGAATCCAGTGAATGACTAAATAGGTGCATCCAAATTCTAATTTTGCTTATACCATTTGAAAGTGCATTAAACAGAGAATACAGAGGTGCAATTATTTTGCTAGCAACGCCTTTTAACAGGTGCTCCTAATTTCACCTGGTAGGCGGTAATATTTACAGAGGTAGACGATATTAGGAACCGCTCTGGGTTTCACTGGAAATTTCAATTTTACCAATTCCGCTACATAATTTAAAATGGCACTGGTTTTGGAGCTGTTTGATCTCAGGATACCAAAGGAAATAGTTCTTAGTGGTGTTCTTTGAGTTTCCAGCCTAATCAGAAACTAATAAATGGATGAAATATCGAAAAAATGTTAGAGTAGGCGATATTTGGGACACCTACTCTATGAATACAAAGAAATAGAAACATAAATCACGAAAGAATTTTTTATTAACAAACGATGACACCGGCAATGGACGATGGATTGCAGCTCCCCTTTCTAGACGGGGCTCCTTTTGCAGGCGGAAGACTGACGAGTTCCCCAGAATACAACCAAGTCTTATACGGGAATCAAACCCGCGCCCTCGGCGTGGCAGGCTGATACCTTAACCACTTATCCACTGGGCGACTTTTTAACTGGTAAAATATACATAGACGACGTACACAAAATCGTAAGTTCGGCTCTTATTTTGTATCGTAGGTACACACAGCTCATATTCATGGATGAGATATCGCGTGTAATCAGTTGGTCGACAATTTTCTTCCAAATGGGAATATCCAGGAAATGGAGTACCATTTGAGTTTTCTAATATGAATTCCACTGAGTATACGTGGGATGCACTATCAAGGAAGACGAACTGCGCTGCGCCAGTCTTACCAAGGACCATTCCAACGCTGATGAGAAATCTGTTGATTGGCTGGTACTAGTTGATTACACAACAATCACATAGAAAGCTGAAAAAAATCGATGTGAGGTTTGACCAAGATCGTTAACGTACGAATAACCTATTCCTTATTAATGTTTTTATACTGCAGTTTTCTAAGTTTTTTAATTTAGAAAAAGAAAATCACGTTTTGGCATCTTTTTAACGTAATGCATTATTCCGGACAATATTTTTGTAGCTGTTGTGATCATGCTTTTATTACCTTTGTAAACAATCCAAGTGTGATTCAATAACGACTTTTGATTCATGAAATGTTCACAAATTTTTAGGTTATGCTTAACTTCTGGTTACCAGAGTATAAGAGGGAAAAAAAATATCTCAATAAACAAACAGTGTACTTAACACAGAGGGAACGATTGGCATCATTTCAAAGACTTTATCACTGAATCTGCATACAACTTTTTGAAAAAAATATTTTTTTTAAACTAGCAAAATTGTTCTAGATTTAATTGTAAACTTGATATGTATTTTTTTATAGTTAATAAGAAAAGCATACTGAACAAGTCAAAAGATATAAATTTCAAGCAGATGACTGTCTTATAAAAGGTTGAAAAAAATGGTCTAATCTCTAACAAAAGCTCTTTTGTGAGCTGTTTATTATAGTATAAATGAGTGACTAATAATATCTGTAATCAACGGTTCTTCTAACAAAATTTCTTACACAGACGTGCAACAACTGAGAGTAAGGAAGTGATAAAACGTAAGTGTGGTATTAACCCCTTCCGTACCAGCATATGTATATGAAGATTACATGTAAAACCAGTTTTTCGGGCATTTAGATTTAAAATACCAAGTAGTAGTTTTCAGATAAATGAGATGCTTTTATTCATATTAATAAGAAAAAATATAGGTATCGATAATTAAATCGATATATATATATATATATATATATATCAATATCTAAATCGATACATATAGAAATATAACGATATATACATCGATTTATGTAAAAATTACATAAAAAAGTTTGCAGTTTTGTTACCTTTATATATCAATATCTAAATCGATACACATAGAAATATAACAATATATAAATCGATACATATAGAAATATAACGATATCTAAATCGATACACATAGAAATATAACGATATCTAAATCGATACACATAGAAATATAGCGATATCTAAATCGATACACATAAAAATATAACGATATCTAAATCGATACATATAGAAATATAACGATATCTAAATCGATACATATATAACGATATCTACATCGATTTATGAAAAAATTACATAAAAAAAATTAATTTACAGTTCTGTCACCAGTGGATCCATACGGGGATCCACTGGTGTTTGTGTAGAATCCGGCCATGGATCCTTTCTCTGGATCCACTGGTACAGAAGGGGTTAAAAAATTTAAAGAAACACAAAATACGAGTATAACCATTACCATAAAAAATTTCAGTTATAAAGCAAAAATTCAGAGAGCGTATACTCAAAGCTGAGTGCCAAAATCTCTCGGCAACTCTTACTATCTGTCCATTTTGTGTTATGTGAAGCACAGTGTTCTGTCATATTCATATATGGAGATACTCTGTCGAAATTTATCTCCACCAGTTTTATATCTTTATAACTTACTAAGTTACATTGCTACATATTTTATTACCCTTTTTAAATATTCTACGATCCAAAACTGGAAACCTCTAGTTACCTGGAAATCTATGTTGAATAGTTAACACCACTTAGGAGCTCACAAACGAATTACAAAAATCCCAATACTATGCAGTCAAAACCTGTTAATAATTTTTTTTCTTCCAATGGCGGGTTACAAGACTATATAAAAATAAAAACAAGAACAAACAAACGAGAACTTAAACGTCCATGAACCCAAAAGTTTCCTAGCTATCCAAAATCTCTCCCACACTGGAGCTGGAGGTAGAGCGGAGAACTCAGTATATAGGCAAAGTCCATGTCCTCTCGTCGATTACAGAGCTTGCAAAAGGGTTCTGAAAAGATATTTATATGGCAGAGGTATTTCAGTAGGCAATTATGGCCCATCACTAGTCGAAACAAGGCGACCGCTTTCTGCCTCGGCCATTCTGGGGCTTCAGCAATTTTGTTCCACTACATCTTATTTGAACTCCCCGACAACAGTTCTTGTGAGAGGGAGTTCCTAAAAGTCTCTCTTACAAACAACTTTAGCGAGTTGTAAAAGACCTCATTATTGGAAGCTTGAAGCACAGATGCACCCTTTTTAGCCCAGGCGTCGGTCAGCTCTTTGCCCCGGATGCCGCATGGCCTGGTATCCACTGCAGGGCAATCTCCCTACCGTTATTGTGGATTTTGTCCAATAGTAATTGACACCTATATACATCAGATAAAATTATCCTTAATATACATCAGAGAATATACTGAACACAAGAGAATGCAAATGAAACATCCCCACTCAAATAGTGATCGATATTCGCCAAATAAAATTTAAGCATTTTTCCTACTGGTGAAATCAAGAGCACAAAATTCTCGAGATAAAAGAATTCTGTTTTCTAAGCTTAAAACATACCTTAACTTTTAGAATTAAATAACACTAATGAATGTTTATTCTATGATTACATTGCAGAGACATAATTTTTTTTATTACAATACTGTTTGTGCGCACCGTGCTGTACATCTGTACTTTTCCTTGAAATGCAGTTTTTCATGATTTGCCATCTTTAAAAGGATGTATCTAAAATTCTTGGCAAGGAATCTAAACGAAATTTTGCTCAGCAAACCTTTGCTCTATTTTCCTAAAAATTGTCAAGATTTTTCGTTTAGAATAAAAATTCTAAGAATATTATCCCTAAAGCAAAATTACTATAACGAAACTGTTTTTTGCTCTTTAAAGTGATTATTAATTTTTATTAGAAAAAAAATTATATAAATTCCGGAAGACAAGAGAATCGTTTTATTATGTACGTAAGTTAAAAGTATTATTCAAACAGAGTTATTGGTTGTACAAATATATTCCAAACTAAACATGCCATAAATTTTGAATTAGAAATTTTTTGAAACAAAATTTCAACTTGTTCAAGGATTTTTATTGTATGCACAGTGTGATCGAAAAGATGTGCAATTCAACATGAACGTAATAGTATAGAAATCACATTGTTATTTACACCTGAATGTCATAACGTAAAAGCAGTGAAACACATAGGGTGTTAGTGTTTTTGTAATCATCTTCTTCACAGTGTTGTCGAAGAAGATCTAGCTCCTTGGATGCAGTGCACTGTGCACCAGTATTTGAGGAGTGCAGTGGTTTTTTGATGTACGTGTAGGACTTATGTGTGGACCAGATACTGGTCTATTTGGACTATTGATATACCCATTTACATATCGTCGCTAAAGAAAACTATATCCAATTTTTCTATTACACCTTCAACAAAAGCTCGAAATGATGTTTAATTTTCTAGTCGTTTTACACTCTGAAAGCACGCGATAGGGTAAGATCTAGCTATTTCAGTTTTTTATGAACCTCCATAGGATAAATCACGCATCGAGGAAAGTACACTTTTTGACGGAGATTGCAACATTCGTCCATAAATTGCAACCACTCTTTCCTCAGTCAGTACCGATAGACCACCACTACGTTTTCTATGATAACAGTTTCACACACACAAAAAAAAAGGTAATCAGTCGTGCTTTTGTTGATTTATTGGAAGGTTCCACGTTCGGATATTTTCGTACAAATTCTTCAATTTCTCTTGCACAAGAGAGAATAGCGAAGTACTGCTCAACAATAAATACACGCTGGGTCTTCTTGAAGTCAACACGCAACATGTGTTACAAATCACAAGTGCTGCCGCCTGTTGGGAACGGTATTTGCTGGCTGCTTTATATGCGATAATATAAATAGCTGAAGATTTGGTTGCGCGATTTTTTTTATCACACTGTATAAGGATCTTTTATAAAGACACTAGGAAAAAATTCATTTCTAAGTGCGAGTTAATAAAGAAAAATATGATGATCTGTCCCGACCCTATTTGAAAACACTTGATATGAAACTAAAATCTACATGTGTTTGTGCAAATGGAATAAAAATTTAGTCTTCCTAATTAAATCTCTTGCTGCTGTATTCATTCAGTTTCCCAGCAGGGGTCCTCGACAAATCATGGCATGAGTCAAATACATGTTCCTGACTGAACGATATTTAAAGACCAGTAACATCGGAATAAAAAGTAAAAATAGGGGAAACTAGTAGGAAGGAGGAAAATTCTAGCTCAGTGCGGAATAACGTCCCAAGAACGGCATAAATTTGGAAACCGCCGTGCAATAAACTCGGCCGAATCGTTTTTACGGGCTTCCCATCTGACCTTTTCTTTTCTTTTCGGATGCGAATTTGAATTAGTCCCCGCTGAGAAAGCCTTCCGAAATGTGCCGAAACGCGAATCAAATAAATTAGGTCTTCAGCGGGAGTCTCAGTGGAGCCAAGCACTGCGGGTCCACGAGAGATTCGGTGAGACATGGATGAATGCTCTAAAGTCCACACCATCTCATCCATATCAAGGAAGTCATATGGGTCTTCGCAATAACTTAGTTTTAGTCATTAAGTTCCTTTTCCCGCTGGGAGCTTGTCCTTTCTGGACTTTGCGCCAAAAAGACTCATCCAGCCAACTAACCAACCTTTTCCTGCTGAGGCAAGTTCGAGATTCGCAAAACATGTTGGTCAAGATATTGCATTATTCCTAAATTTGAGATGTCAAATTGTTAAAAGGGTCACATAATTCACTGTTAAAACAGCTCGACCAGATTTTGTATGGATGTGATTACAAAGAAAGTTTGGAGTTTTAGTCATTTAGGTGGCACAATCGGTGATCAAGTAACAATTAAGCCAATGTACAGAATAATCCTTGTCATCATTTTCATTACAGCGACGAACAAATCTTAGAAAAGTAGCACAATTTTCCATAGCAGAAAGGACAGTAATTTCAGCATAGCAGTTTCAATTCTTTCACGACGTTTTTAAAGATTCAAAGTCTAAGTGGCCGCAATACGAAAATATCGTTTATATGCAAACCAGGGAAGTCGCCCCCATGGCCGCCTACAGTGGATCAGTCCCCGTTCTATGTTTCATTTTTTTCTGTTTATGAAAGAAATTATGGAAGACTAGCGAGAAAATTAAAATTTTTATGGAAACGCGACACAAAAAAAAAAAAAAAACGTTACATATTTGAGTAATTACTTTAGGTACGTAATTTAGATACAACAAATATACTATGATGGTAGCTATTCTGTTTACTTCATAACCGCATGTATACATCAAGTAGTTATTTTATTAGGTACACCTTCCTCGAACCTAATTTGACTTAACCTACTCGCTATAATAGCCCATATGTGACAAGGTATTAACTCCGCAGGTCTAGGCCATTTTGCTCTTCAGTATATTATCCCATATCAACTTAAAGCAGCTGCTTTAAGTTGATGAATGGTTTTGTTGCATCCAAACGGTCTGTTAAGAGTCCCCTCGTACTAAATGCTCGAGGGTCTTTAGATGTGAAGACTTCGCAGGTCATGGAAGTATGGCCTGCTGCTGTCCATTCTCCTAGAACCACTCGGAAACCAAATGGCTTGGGGCATCACAATGCTGAAAGTGATCATACCTAGAAGAAATTTTGGTCATTAATGGTTGCAAAAGAACCCTTCTATGGATGACTGGTATCCATTTATTCTCAAATTAAATTAGAACAGTAAATGAAAAATTTTATTTGTTTGTACGACAGTTTATTTGCCTTTGAAAGAGGTTGAACTATTTAAAAACATATCCTGGCTGCGAATCCAAAACCTAGGGAATTAAAATTCTAAATACGAATTTAGAAACTATAGAATAATTAATTATTGAATTCGCACGGCCAAAACTACACTCGGAAGCTTGATATCTCCTTCATGCAATTAACAGTAAAGTTCCTTCTCCCAAAAACCTCCACACACCAACAAAGGCTTCGTGAGTCTTCTCTTTACTCCAGCGCCGCTACCTTAAAACCGTGCAGGTACGACTGAACGTTTGCTTAGACTTTCGATTTCGATGAAGTTTAAACTTCCTTTCTCGTTCTTGACCCGTCAGAAAGTGAATTGGAGAGAACACAGGGAAGAAAAAAATTAAAACATCAAATTTAGTAACTCAACTACAATCTCATACATGCTGTTTCTACACGATGAAGCACTCAGGGAGTACTCTACTCTCATTAGGAAATACTCTGTCTCTCATGAAAAGATTTCTTAGAAATAACAGAGCAGCCACCTCCTGTACAGGTGTTACCAAGCAGAATTACATTGCTCCATGTTATTTAAGCCATGGTAAATGAGGAAGCGTGATTCATGGCTATGGAAATGTTTTTTGAAATCTTCGATAGCCCACAGGACAAGTGATTACAAACCACTGTAGCTAGAAGTTAATTTATGCTCAGAAGTGTGAAAACCGTATGGGTCATCGGTTCTTATAGCTGTTATAGGATAATAATCGGTAAGTATTTCTACATTGCTTCAAAAACTGTCTTCGCCTTCGTGTTATCTCATTCTATAATCCTAGTATATATTCATGAATAACCGTCATCGCCCATATCATCAGCATTGTCCACTTCGGCCAGCATTTTCTATAGAACTCCCCTTTTCTTTTCCTCCTTAGAAACAACTGTTTTGAGGAAAATAACAGCCGCATGCAATCGTAGTTACCTTTTGATGAAAATCATTTCATGCAAAACATAATCGTGGCATTAGACCAGTCTTGAATTAAATCTTCAGATAAATCTTTCAGTTTTCTAGTTATATGATTACGGTTTATTAATCTATATACAGTGGTACCTCGGTTTACGAACGACTCGGTTTACGAACAAGCTCAGGATATGTGCTGCCATCTGGTGATATACGATGAAAACATTCGCCACACTTGCTTCGGTTCACGAACAGTCCACATGTCAAGCTCAGTTGGCTAGCACAGCTCAAACGGTCGTTGCTCATGAATTTCACAGTTTTTTTGTAGATATTTTTTATTTAATTTAGCCCTCAATATGGCTCCCAAGAAAATGGCAAGAGCAAGTGATATTGCTTGCAGGAAACCTAACCTAACTATTGAGAAAAAGAAGGAAATAATAGCTAAATATGAGAATGGTGTGCGTGTTCAAATTTCGCCACGCAGTTTGGGTTGGCAAATTCTACCATTTGTACTATCCTCAAAACAAAGAGGCAATAACGGCAGCTGATGTGGCTAAAACAGTGACTGCTTTAACAAAGCAGTCACTGTTTTAGCCTTCAAGTTATAGAAAATGTAGGAAAATTTTGTTTGTGTGGATATGTGAAAAAGAACTTTCTAGTGATAGTATTATTGAGGATTTAACATGCGAAAAGGCTAAGAAGTTGCACAGTAATTTGGTAGCTAAAACACCGAGTACTTAATGATGTTGAATGTGAAGATTCTAAAGCCAGTAGTGGCTGGTTTGAGAAATTCCGCAAGCGAAGTGGATTTCGTAGAGATTTTAGGCATGGGGTTAGTTCAGATAAAAGGGCTCCAGATGAATATCCTGATGAATTCAAAAAGTTTGTGGAGCGTGAAGGCTACATGCCAAACTAAATTTTAAACTGTGATGAAACATGATTGTTTAGGGGAAAATGCCAAGAAGAACCTACATCACCAAAGAGGAGAAGGCACTACCTGAGCACAATCCTATGAAGGACAAGCTTACACATTTTACTATGTGCTAATGCAAGTGGTGATTGTAAAATCAAGCCACTTTTAGTTTACCACTCTGAAAATCCAAGTGTATTCAAGAAAAATAATGTGATGAAGGCTAAACTGCTTGTAATGTGGAGCAAATGCCAAGGCCTGGGTAACAAGAGTCATTTTCATGGAGTGGATTATTGAGGTCTTTGCTCCAGCTATCAAGAAATATCTTGAGGAGAATGGCTTGCCCTTGAAGAATCTTCTCGTCATGGATAACGCTTCTGTCTTATCCTTCAAATTTTGAAAAAGACCTGGACATCAAATATAACTTTATTAACGTCAAATTTCTACTATCCAACACAACTCCTTTGCTTCAGCTTATGGACCAGTAGGTTATTTCTAATTTTAAAAAAATGTATATCATGGCACCCTTTTCGGGTGTTTTCAAGTCACAAATGACACCTATTTGACGCTAAGAGATTTTTGGAAAGAGCATTTCCCCCATGCATCCTTATATTCTCAACTGCATCAACATTATTGATAAGGCCTTGAGGGGGAGGGGTTCTTATCGTACCTTTCAGTCTGACTGGAAGAAAATTCGGCCATTTTATGTGCCAGAGAGAGACTTCGAGGGTTTTGATAACGAAGAGGCTGAAATCGAAGTTGTGGATGAGATAGGGTCCATGGGCAAAATATGGGCTTGGAGGTCGACTGTAAAGATGTGGAGGAGCTGGTGGAAGAACGCAGCGAAGAACTCACCACAGAACTAGTTGAACTGCAGAGTCAACAGGTGAACGCTACCCAGGAAGAGTACTTATCAAAGAAAGACAATGATATGGATAAAGTTTCCATTGCCATGGTAAAAGAAATTTGCAGCAAGTGGAGTGAAATGTTGGCATTTATTGAAAAGTATCACCCTAATAAATATGTGACCAACAGAGACGTTACTATTCAAAATGTCAATGTAATGTCTCACTTTTGCGAAATTCTTCGGAAAAGCAAAAGACAAATTTTCTGGATCGGTTTCTTGTACCAAAATCAGCTAGTGCAATTGAAAGTATACGAAGAGTAAAAACACTAAAATCAGAATTGCCTTGTGATATTACGGAAGATGACTTACCTTCCAAGCAATAATATCTGTAGTCCTCCCTTCCTTTTCACCAATCAACCATCTGCACCAGCCATCTGCACCAGCCATTATCCACTGAAAAGTTATAATGCTGCACTGAACAATTATCATGTGTTAGTTCTTTATAATAAAAACTGTTTTCTTTTATTTTCACCATTTCTTTATGACTGAAACCATAAAAACAAGATAAGAATAACTATGTTCTGGGGGGGGGGGGGGGGGTAACGAATTAATTTTTCATCCGTTAATTTATATGGGAAAAACTGCTTCGGTTTACGAACGTTTCGGTTTGCGAACCAAGTCTTGGAAAGAATTAAGTTCGTAAACCGAGGTACCACTCACTGTATATAAAACAGTTCCGTAGCTGACTGACTGACAAACAGATAACGCACAGACCAAACCGCTGGACCTAAAGGGCTCAAATTTTGCATGAAGATTCTTCTTATACTGTAGGGGAGCACTAAGAAATATTTGTAAAAAACTCTTCTTAGATTTTTTTAAATTTAATTTTTAGGCTGTTTTTGTAACATTTTTTAAAGTTTGCATTTAAAATAATAATATGAATGCTTATAGAATTTAAATCACGAGAAAGATCATACAAATTCCTTTAAAATGAAATCTTTTTCGAATCTTTACCTCACTTTTCTGATTTTTGGTGAATTATAAAGATTAATTTTTAAAATTTAATTTATTAAATGCTAATTACGTGGTTTCTTTTCTTTTTGTGAAAATTTAAATTAATTTTGCATCACGTGCATAACAACGAAATAAATTGAAAAAATATTAAAATATGGTAAAAGACAAAATTTAACCATTAGACTAATTGAGATGGAAGTTTTTTTAAGAATTCAATTCAAACTTGTATGTGTTATGGATATTAAACATTCAAATTAATTGCATACATTGATCGTTGTATTTAATTTGAATATTTTCTTCTACATTATTTTGTCTATAAAAATATCCGTTACGATTTTTTTATAAATTTTTTTTGGCATTAATTGCATACATTGACCGTTGTATTTAATTTGAATGTACTCCTTAGCGAAGCACGGGTATTCAGCTAGTATGAATATATGGAAACGCTGCCTCGTTGGTCTAGATTTGTGGCCGAAAGTATCAAATCTATCATTGATACTAGAACTGTTGATGGTTGACTGTTTTTATGCCCTTCTAAAATACCAAGTAAGCATTTTAAGGGCTTCCAAGAATGCTAATGGTGTACTATATCCCCATCTAAGATATAAAGAAGCCTTTCCAAATAGGAGTGTTTTATGCTTATAGCAGTCTTATTACTCATGTGTTACTCCCCTACAAAGTTGATTTTATTTATCTCATCTTGTATGTGAAGATATTTATGGATTCAATTGTTTTACAGAAGCAATATATTTAATTAAACTTGAGCTAGTTTCGAAATATTAACTTGTTATTTATTAAAATAAAAATAAAATTAACTTGAAGGTCAGATGAAGATAAATTCTGCTCTATATAATTTTTTACTTATTAAATGACATTATATCTGAGGTTTTCGGCACAATTTTCAGGCTCAGTGATAAATAAGATTGTCGTAAAGTTGTTTGCTACTGCATTTAAACATTCGATAAAATTTGAAAAAAAAACTACTTTAAGCAGTTATAGTGGAAATTTTAAAATAGAGATAAAGTAAAATGAAATGTTTTTCATTTCAGGAAAATATTCATTAACTTATATTTTCCTTTGAATACGTATAACGTTTTTTAGATGATATAGTTATTCAGTTTGGAAACTTTATAAATGATAAGATTAGGAATTTTGAAAAAGTAAAGTACTTCTGCAAAAAAAAAATTAGTCTCAAAAGTAGGATTAAAACAAAATATTTACTTTAAAGTCATATGTACAAATCACTACCTTATCTTGGAATACAGAGTAAGAAGAAAAGACATTTTTAGACCATAACAAATTTAAAAAAAATTCTCCTTAAAATATTCTTTTAAATGAAATATTTAAATCATGTTTAAATTACAATTTACAGTAAGTGATGCAAGATTAACTAACAGTTTAATGACTTTTTTCAACTTAATTTAGATGAAAATGAGCATGTAATAAAAGTCTTCAGTAAAATTGAATCTTCCCCTTTTATTAATTAGAGGAATTCAGATTCAGTTCATGAGAAATTCTGAACAGGGAAAAGGTAATAGATATTTCCTAATTTTAGCTTTCATTCCATTTTACATATTATTTACTAGGTCGTTTTTTATAGGTGGGAGGAAAAAATGAATGAATGAAAAATGTAACACGAAAATATAAATCATGAAAAATGTATGAACTACCTCATTCAACTTCAAATTGTCACATGTTTTGCATGGAGTAGAGACATAATTATAGTTCAGCTACGTGATGTTTAGGACACCACCACACTGTGACATGCCAAATGCACTTCGGATATAGCTTCTCTTCTTTTCTTATGTATAGGGTTCTTTTTTTTTAGAATTTTCCCCGAATATCGCCAATCCTCGTGTATCTGCAGGTATACATCAGGCATGATGCCTAAAACCTACAGAACTGCTTACTAAATTCAAATTTGAAGAGTAAACCAGAAGGACTATTAAAATTTACATCCCGATCTTCTCAAACTCCTTGTCTCAAACCAAGCACGCTTCAGTATTTTCATCGAAACTAATGGCTTCAAGAAAAACTTTAAATATGCAGATTCCTCTAAATATGACACTATTTGGATTTTAAATAAACAGCAAAAGTTCCCTTAAGCGTCTGTGAACTATACCAAATACTATAGATGAAACAAGCAGAAATACCATCTCATCATCATCGTACATAAAATGACGTCATATAAATCAATAACTTTCCAATAGATACACCCGCATGTAACTGATTAGAAGTGATACTTGCCGGCAAGGGCTGAGAGGGGTGTTCTCCTTCACATCCTGTTTCTGCTTCTGAAAATCAGTTCACGTTAAAAATAATTACATGATAAAAAGAACTTTTTATATACCATGTTTTTAAATTTTCGGTTGAATCATATAAACTTGACAATTCTATGTATTAATAAATACTTTTTAAAATTTTTTTTCATGAATTATCAACTTGAAAGAAAATGAAGTTAATTGGAAGTTAACTTGCGTTTAACTTTTCATCCCCGTCCCGGCCGATAGATGGCTGCACCAGTCTATAAAACAAAATTAACTGAAAATGTATTCAATTCTACGTAAAGATGGCTAAAAGTATGAAAATAATGCATTGTCATCGTGTTCTGAGCTATTCTAAAAGTTTCAAATGTCTAGCTAGTCGGGAAGTTAGTTAAAAATCTATTGCAAGATTTGTACGGGACAAACACACACACAAACAAACAAACAAGAAAGCGAGTTAATAAAAACATGGTAATAATAAACACATTTTATCCATCTTGCTCTTGCTGCGCTTTGCCTGCAACTTCTCATATCTTCGACTGTATCAAAGTATCTTTTGATATGCTCATGACAGATCAGGTGCAGAGGGCTTTTCATCTATTTAAGTGGCAGGGCCTAGTCAAGTATTTTAAAAAATACGGAATTCAACAACTACAACAGCAAAAGTCTGTACATATTGAGGGTATTGTCCTCCACGCTATCAGAGATTTATCCTTAACTTCAATTTAGCCGTAGAGGAGACCAACGTTATCCACTAACTTAATACGCCATACCCAAAACTTCCATGTCTCAGTTATATAGTTAAAATCAAAGGAGTTCATAATCGACATGTATAAACTATGGTCATCAAACCATGTCAAGAGAAATTTAATGATAAAGAGCATTCATCTTGAAAGACGTCATCTGCGTTCAGAAAAAAGGCCCGTCACTCAAACACTATGGAAAGCAGATAAAAAATTCTCAGAGTTTCAATGATAGCATTATGGGTTGTTCCACACTCGTACATCAAAGAACTTCAGCTCTTGCCAATAAAACTTGTGTGCGCTCACACCGAAAAATCGCCTTCATCAGCCTTCAATGTTGATATCACAAATTTATGATCATCTGCAAAGCGAAGTTTTAAACGCGACTCGTCAGCCAGCATACAGGTATCTATCACAATCCTCCTCCGTTCAACTTCAATGATCTTTGCACCATACCAATGGCATGCTGTTAAAAGATGTCGTAAAGGGCCTGTTTCTACTTCCTATACATGCGATTGTGCAACGCATGATAATGCTGGAAACTGTTTCAGGTTGCCGTAGTGGATAATCAAAAGTTGGCAATGTTACTTCTACTAACCCATAAAAGTCTTTGCGCATGGCTCTGAACTCAGCCTTTTAATATTTAATGTGTTTCCCAGTTTGTCAAAGATCCCTTGTTTTACCATTTTGGCACCAGTACGAGTTCGCTTTGACTACTGAAGCTATCGAGCAGCCCACAAGAGTAGAAGTATTTGGAACTGGAGCAGGAGCTCTTCGTGCTTTCATAACCTTCTCTTCAATAAAGCAAGATGAATCCTAAGCTACACACCTACAATGAAAACTTTTGATATCTACCAAACGAATGATTTCCTATAATTTCTATTTAAATGTCTACTCTAGCTTTGCATACATCCACACAGGCATGTGTGCGTGTTGTGTGTGTGTGTAAGTAAGTAAGGATATATGCTAGAGTTTTGGCTCTTTTTTTTCCTGTTTCATAAAAAATAATACCTTACAAACCCAAAGGCATGATGAAAAAGGCTTGAAATGGTACAAAAATATTTTTATTCATTAAAAAACCTCAGTACAATCCATAGTTGCAGCTATTTTTCTTAGTAAGGCGGTGAGAAAAGTTTTGATGTGAGCCAGTACGATGACTGGGAGCCTGTTACATACCGCTGAGGCTCCGAAGACTTTTCTGGTCTAATTAGCCCTCGTGTAGCAAAACGTTGACCGTAACGCTCCAAACCAAACTAAACCAAAGACTTTTTTAGCCGTTGTTGTTGCTAAGGTCTCTGGGGTTCACACTACCTGATACACCAGTCCGGTGTACATATGAAGCTAAGATAGGAAATAGAAACACACACGTACACATAGAGAATTTTTTTATTTACAAACGAGGACACCGGTGATGGATGGTAGATTGCAGATCCTCTCTCGAAACGGGCTTTTTTTTCAGGTGGAAGATTATTACTCCACATTATAACCAAGCCTTATACGAGATTCGAACCTGCGACCCCGGCATGACAGGCTAATGCCTTAACCAATTTCTCAGTGGGTGGCTACTTTTCTAGATAGATCGTCAGAGTAACAATATATGGGAAATTTCAAGATGTTGGGTAGAAACACAGTTGATAAAGATATTTTATCAATCATCATTTCATTAGTTATATGAAATCGGATTTAGTTTCAACTTTTATACACTTGACCTTTTCCTTATGACTATATGATGCAATTTGCGTCTTACTGTTGAAGTATTCACATTAAAGTCCACCTCCAACATTGTAGATTTGCACTTTTATACATCTTCATTTCATACACACACACAAACACACGCGAGCATATAAATATATATTTATTTATATATGAAACTGGAATTCACTGAAATAATGAAAGCAAATTGATGAGGTCATTTCGCTGTTTGGTCATTATCAGTTGTGATAACAACAGCAGCAGAAAAACTTTCTATGATTTTCACGAGAGCCAAACTGCCTCAATAAATGTATCGTAAAAACTGGAATAAAATTTGAAAAATTCCTCAAACTTTTTGGAAAACGAATATAAAAAAGAGTGAGAGCCAAAATGGCCAGTGACAATCCTAAAGAAATCTAGCCGAAATGATAGGCAGTCTAAATTGCATGAAAATAAGGAGTTTGAATTAAATTTATTGATAATTATTTAAAAATGTATGAATAAGAATGCAATCGGAAAAAAGTAATTCAAACATTGCAACCTCCTCAACCTCAAGTTATATTCCTCCTTTGTTTATTCTATCACTGTCTTACTATGTCTTTTCCCCCCTATCATTCAGGCCGTTTTATTTCTATGTTACAATCCTCAATTTAACAGATGAACGTAATTAATTGTCCAAAAGAATGCGTTTCCTCCTTAGTTACTGCTAGAAATCATTTTGATGAAACTGTAGCGGCACGAAAAACCTCGTGGGATAATCACTTGCATCAGGGGATTAAAAAGACATCTGTCAGGCTGCAGAAGTGAAACCCCCATCGAATTCTAACATTATTTTGGTCTGGGGCCTTAAGCCCTCACGTCTTATCTTTTCCGAAAGCTCTGGAAAATCTGAGGGTAAAAATCCTCGACCACTTTGGTTACTCCTAAATCTTGGTGGCCATTAGTCAGAGATTTGACGTTACAGGCATAATAAGTTTTCACTGTACGGCCCATTGGATCGCTCCTCCGACGCAGCCTGTCTTCGGGAGCTAATCCTACGTTCCCTCTCTCGAAAACAGGCGTTTTCTTGGAAGACTCCCACGTCGCAGCTAAGGAATTCAAGCAAGATATATATTCTAGACTTTGGATTTTTTCGAGAGAGTCCCCTTAAGATCGGGTTTGAGCGGCCACGCTAACTTTTGCCTTCCGAAAGACTAAACTAGTTGATAGAATAAGCCGCTGTTAAAATCTTTTGTAACCAGACGTATCGTTCAGCTGTAAACTCTTCAAATCAACGTTCAACTTGATAAATTTTGTTCCATATTAAATTTGTTAAGCTTTAGAAAAATTCTGGCCTGTTTTTGTAATCATCAGAAACCACTCGGACATTGTTTACTACACTGCTGGCCATTAAAATTGCGACACCTCGAAGGAGGGATGATACAATCGTCAAAATCGCATGAATGGAAGATGCTAGGATATGCAAATGATTAGCATTTAAGCACAATCGAACGACGCAGGAGAGAGAAACGGCATCTCAAACTCTGTATGAAAGGAAAGTTACGCAGCGGGTTTCTCATTCGGAAATCGTATTTGAATGTTGGCTGTTTGTGAGAAGATCGTGTTATGCCTCGTATAAGGAGAAACGGCTACCAGCACGTGTCGGAATTCTACAGCGGCATGATCGTGGCTTATCGATTGGGCGGTTTATCGTTCCGCGATATTGCTACTCGCATTGGTCGGAATCCAACGACTGTCATGCGAATATGGAATCGATGGGTCCAGGAGGGTCATACTGAACGCCATGCAAGATCTCAAAGTCCTCCGCCACTAACGCCCGAGAGGACAGACATGCTGTCAGGTCGGCCTTGCAGGATCGTACATCCACGTCACAGACCTTGAGTCAGGAAATGGGCTTGTTTGTAGCACGAGAAGTATCCGCACGGACAGTGTGACGACGTTTGGAACAGCACTTACTGTCTGCACGGCGACCATTATTGCGGCTTCCGTGACACTGCAGCATAGAGACGCACGGCGACAGTGGTGCGTCTCTATGCTGCAGTGTCACAACAGTGTCGTGCGCTCAACGACAAAACTGGATACAGGAGTGACACCGCGTCATCTATTCAGACGAGTTTTGGTTCTGCATACAGCATCATGATGGACGTCTCCGTGTCTAGAGGCACCGAGGAGAACGCACGTGGCCTGCTTGCATTCGATATCGTCATACGGGTCCTGCACCTGGTATGACGGTATGGGCAGCCATTGTGTACACGACACAAACACCTCTTGTTCGCATCGTCAGTAATCTGAACAGCCAGGGTTACATTTTTCAGATCTTAAAGCCGGTGGCTGTGCCCTATCTTCAAGGCCTCGGAGATGTCATCTTTCAACAAGATAATGTACTAAGACTGCATGTTGCCTGTCGTGTCCTGACCTACCTCGACACAGAGGGTATTCGACTGTTACCCTGGCCAGCACGTTCCCCAGATCTCTCCTCCATTGAAAACATCTGGTCATGGGTTGCTGAAAGACTGGGGCACTACCGCTCTCCAACCACTACGATTGATGAAGTGTGGCATAGACTTGAAGCAGCATGGAATGACTTAACACCTAACCGTTCAGCTAAGTGTACTAATTTCGGACCCTGTATACCACCAAATTGCTTAAAAATTTAATCATGTTTTCTTCCTACTATGCTGTATACGTACAATAAGTAAAGTTTTGTTATTTGCTTTCCTTCCTAGTGTTGCAGTTTTAATGACCAGCAGTGTATTTGCCACGAAACCGTTTAGAAGCCTCAGCCACTAGCCAGAAGTTGTTACAGTACCTAATAACGTTGTTTAATTCTTGTTTTCAAATTTACTTTGTAATAAAAAGAGAATGATTTATAATAGGGAGATTAAAAGTATGTTATAATTACTTTCTACCAGGGCGTTTGTATTTTTATTTGCGTTAGCTGATATAAATATTGTCAGCTCTGAGATAAAATAATCAAGGGTTATTTTCTGAGAAGTTTCAAGCTATGTATAATTCCTGCGTTTACCGAGTATGTAGTTTTCTAAAAAGTAACGTTTAAACCCATAGTTGTGGATTTTGTTTGACTTTGTTTAACTAGTCATATCTGAAGATGGATACACACCCTTGGACTAAGTAAAATTGCGGCGACGACGAACCAAGACGTCATAAGGAGCTTAATGATAAAATTATCGATATTAAAATCACATACATGCATATACAAAGCTCATTTGTCAATCAGTTTTTTTAAATTTGTACAACAGCAAAAATAACTGATTATGTAATAAATTAATCGCTTTGGAAGATTAAACAATTGTCGTGACCGTGTGGTTAAGTAGCTCGTTTGTGGTTCCATGGACACATAAACTACTCTTTCCTTACATATATACATATATCTTGTTTATTCATATACAAGAAAGCGAGTTAATAAAAACATGGTAAAAAAAGAGAGGTTCCAAGCAAAGATCGAGTTGCGATTGTCCAGTTTTTGATGCATCAAAAGAAAAACCATAAGATCAGCAACATAAGATGCACCATAAAATCAGCAGTTCACGCCACTGAAGTTCCCAAATCTATATTATTCCGAAAGTTTTGAAAAATCCAGAAACTATCTGAACACTCAAAACTAAAAATTTGGAGTAATATTTTTAATTTATTGTTTAATTTAACCTAGTTTTTTGATAATAAATGTTGCGCTCTATATTTATTATTTTCTTTTGCTACTATTATTACGGGACAGAGGGAGCACAGCATGTTATACAGTTATTAAAAATCACGTTTATATCAGATATTTACATCATCTATGATACAACGTTTCCATTATCAATTGATCATTATGAATCCTCAATTAGAAAAATAATCTCTGGAAAACCAGAGATAGAGATAGTCATAACTCAGTTCAATCTAAAGTCCAGCATAGAGACGGGAAGCATGTCCCATAGTTATCTCTCCTCCTTCTCCTTTTCTTCTCTTTATATATTCACTCTTCCAGAAGACTCCAGATCATTCTAGAAGCTTCGGCATAGGCGTGGGAAAGTCCCCGTGGCTTCTGGTCAGCCAGTGTATCGGATCGTCTTGTCCCCCGATATAGTGGCTGTAATTAGTTTGCTTTGAACTGCCCGTTAACGAATGGTCGCACCTGTAAAGGCTTTTCCCCAATAAGGAATGGGCACAGCACCATCATATGTGTTTACCTCTGACTATAATATTATTTTGATTACATAATAAAGTCTTTCCTGCCATATTTAGATACCTGTTGGTCCAAATAAGCCAATTTAATGCATTGATAAAACAATTCATGACAACATGTGCTGATGCTTGGGAATTTTGATATTTCAAAGTTATATTCTCACAATTTATCTTTCAAGTATGACTTAGACCAGGAGTACTCGAACTGCGGCCCACCAAGCTTTTATGTGCAGCCCGAGACACTCACACTCATTATAAGGCAGGTGCTTTGGTTGACACAGTTTTGAAAATTAGCCCCTGAAAAATACAAAACTGTACAAAAATGTGCTTCCTGCTGCTTACGTTGTTCACATCAACGTATCTTTGTGAATCATTCAGTTTCAAAATGACATATGCGAAGAATGTACCGTAGATTGGGATTACTTGGACCCAAAAAGTGAAGATTTTTGTACATTTCTTACCCAACGATAGCCTTAAAAACATGTTTGTGCTGATAATCTGATTTGAACAACTTATTTTAAGATTCCCCAGGATTTTAGGTCTTTTTCAAATCAAAATTTCAATTATATATATATTTAATAAAGTATTGAAATTTGGGTTCAAGTAACCCCCTGATTGGGGTAACTTGTACCCAACCTACATTTTACATGGAATATACAATAAATGGGTAGTGGGATCTAGTATCACCTAGGATCTTGAAATAAAAATAGAGGCTTATGTATGAAAAATTTATTTTACATTAAAACAGAAAACAAACCCCATTTTATTTGCAAATATGATTGTTAACAGTGAGTGCATCTTCAAAACTAATTTTACCCAGTCACGCCCCGGGAGCGAATTTCAAATACGTACATGGATCTTGCAACCGAGGGCGGGGCTAACCATAACGGCCAATTATCGTATTTTCAATAGCTCTCAACGGTTTAATGGCGGATAATGGAAGTTTACCGATTGTCGTTAAAATTGTGTCCTCCACTGTTTTAAATGAAGATAACTTTGAATGTGAAATAAGAGCGAATATCCATGATGAAGAATCATTTTTTGTCTGGGTGAAAAAATTTTCGGACTGTTAAACTGATAACTGTTTATATTTCAATCAGGCATTTTTAATTGCTTTTTTTAAAATACACCACTTGTGCAAAGAACACATTATTTTATTACAGTATTTATATACTGATATAAACATATTTGGATAAATCCTACATTGACTTATAGGACTGCATAGAAATGCATAGAAATTTTCAAATTTCTTGTGGATGCAACATTTTAACATGTAACATCTAATTTTAAAGATAACCAAGAAACTTTTACATTGAAAATTTTGTCTGCTGCCTAAAATTGAATAATGTTCACAAAAAGTAGCTTTTTATTGAAAAATCTTTCCAATTTATAAGTGAGTGAGAAAACTAACAAACGCTACACACAGGGTGAGTGACTAGATAAACAGAATATAAGCAAACATAAAAGTCCAAACATAAAAGTTTCCAAGTCCAAATGCACGCGTAGTAAAGAACAAGTGCTCATTGGCAGTTAGCCACCCTCGGTTGCAAGATCCATGTATGTATTTGAAATTCGCGCCCCGCGAGGTTATTTTCAAAACATTTTACTGATCTTCCATGCATTGCAAGGAAAGACTTGATAATAGATTGAAATTCCAATTCGTCTACGGGAAATCCAAAATCACAATTTTTGTCTAAATGACTGGCACAGGCCACCTTTTCTTCACTAGTAAATATGATTGGATGCCCAAGTTCGTTCAATAAACCATTCTTCAATCTCCTTTTCATAGTGGACCTACTAATTTTAAAGTGGATTCAGGCATTTCTCTGAGACATTTCTCCTGACATCACAGCATTAAACATTCCTCTAATTTTTCAACTGTAAAATCCGCATACTCTCTGCTCCCAGGAGACCTCTTGTAATTTCGGAGCATTTTTGTATCAGATCTGCGAATAAATGTACACGAACCGGTTTAACCATTTAATAAAAGGAAACCGACATGAAGTAATGATATTAATTACTTTTACAGTGAAATTTGAGAATGTCTAATCAAAATTGTGACTAGGGGTTAATTGGACCCACTTTCTTGCTTGGGTCCAAGTAACCCCAATTTTAGTTTGTCAGCACACTAGTTAATACTTATAATTTTTATTGGGTTAATTGATTTTCTATCCATCTAATACTATTGTTATATTCTTAAAGACTGTATTTGAAATGTAAATTTATCCTTACCCAATCTGGGACTGCAGTGTGTAAAGAAGTGAAGGTGGAAGTTATAAGGTCACAAAAATTCGTGTTTTTATCACAAACCAACATAACCTGAACTTAAAAAAGGTGGGAAGAGCAGGAACGGGTGAAGTGCCTCAGGACCTAGCTAATACTCCTATCTGTTGGATAGATTGTGAATTATACCTATATTTTATTGACAAGAGACCTAGGTGTAATTTAAAACACTTTTTCGGTTTGGGTCCAAGTAACCCCCTAGGGTCCAAGTATTCTATATTTCTATATACAACTCCAAGTATTCTATATTTCTATATACAGTAACTGTATATTTCTATATACAACTTACGGTATATAGAAATCGGCTTACTGATTCTTACCTTGATGACGTATTGAGAGTAACATGTAGCAAGTATAAACCTGATTTATCAATTTTGAAATAATCAAAAGTATGTCTCAGCATTTTGAAAATCGCACTCATTTTCAAATAAACGTTTGATTACATTTAGGTTTTGAGATTTAATTTTTACAGTATTATATTATGAGGTGTAGTGTACTACTACTACTGGTATATTGCGGCCCACGTGACACAGCAAACATATCGCCCCCCGGCAAGAAAAGTGACACAACTCAAAAATGTAGCGTTTGAGAAAAATCAACGTAGAGAATGCTAAATAGCTTGAACTAGCATAATACAATAAAACTCATACAACTGCCCTCATGTGGACAAATTGCGAGATAGAGAAGTGTCGCTTTTCGTGCACGACGGGGCACTTCATACATATTTTTCAATGATATAACCTCAAAATTGCCATTTTTTGACTTGTGTCACTTTTCCTGCCGGGGTGCGATATGCATGGGGCCCCAGAGAAAAAAAGATTGAGTATGACTGATTTAGCCATAGAAAAAGGGTTATAAAGGATTGGAGCTACTCAATAAAACTTCATGATCGCATGGATATTTATCTACCCTTTATATAAAAAATAATCAGCTCAAATCTGTAACGCTTTAGTGTAATGATTGTCCGACACGTTTTCTTATAACATTTAATTTTCTAGCCAATCTTTGATCATTTTTATCACGCATAATAAATGATTGGATGAAAGGGGAGTTATCCTCCGACGGGGGGGGGGGGGGGGCATCTCCACCTCAATTATATTTTACTAGCAGAAAACCAGCACTTCGCTACGGTGTACATTCAAATTAAATACAACGGTCAATGTATGTAATTAATGCCAAAAATATAAATATATATATATATATATATATATATATATATATATATATATATTTATAATAAATACGACGATCAATGTATACAATTGATGTAAAAAAAACATATTTATAAAAAAATCGTAAGGGATATTTTTATAGACAAAATAATGTCTAATCGTCTGCCGCATTAGCAAGAAAAAAATATTTTTTTGTCTATTTAGTTTTTATGCACGTGACGATAAATTTATTTAAAGTACCAGAAAAAGAAATCACTGATCAGCATTTAATAAATTAAATTCTAAAAAATTAATCTTTAAAAATTCCCCAAAAATCAGAAAAGGGAGGTAAAGATTAAAAAAAGATCTCATTTTGAAGGAATTTTTATGATCTTTCTCGTGATATAAATTTTATAACCCTCAAATTATTATTTTAAATGCAAACTTAAAAAAAGTTACAAAAACAGCTTAAAAATTTATTTGAAAAAATCTAAGACGAATTTTTCAAAAATCTTTCTTAGTCCACCCCTACACTATAAGAATAATTGCCATGCAAAATTTCAGCCCTTTAGGTCCAGCGGTTTGGTCTGTGCGTTGTATGTCAGGCAGTGAGTCAGTCAGTTACGGAACTGTTTTATATATATAGATTATTGCATTGACAACTATTATATTGTCTATATCCATGCAAACAAAAATCCCTTAAGGCAGTGGTCCCCAACCCCCGGGCCGCGGACCGGTACCGGTAAGTGGCAAATGGTACCGGGCCACCCAAGAAACATTAAATTATTTCCATTTTATTTACTGTGGTGTATTTCTCTCGGGTTTGTGCGACTTTGTCGGGTTTGTGCTAATTTATGCCTTTGTAACAGAAGAAATCTTGTAACTATTTTAAATTAGTTTATTGTTTATTAAACATTTCAAGATTATGAATAAAAATTGCAGTCCTAAAATTGAAAATAAATGCGTTTTCCTGAAAGAAAAAAAAACGAACCACGAACTGGTAAGGAATGGATCCGCGACCCATTTGTCAACAAATCAGGCGAATCTAGCATGTCTGTGCAAGAAGATCAACTGCTTGAGACTGCAAATGACGGCGGTCTTAAAACTACGTTCGAGACAACAACTCTGCCGGTGTTCTGCATTAAAGTCATGGCAGAATACCCTGAGATTGCCACCACAGCCCTTAAATCCCTATTGCCATATCCGACAACCTACGTGTGTGAAGTGCGGTTTTCTGCAGTGACAGCAACCAAAACAAAACAACGGAATAAACTGGGCATAAGCAACACACTTCGGGTGTCATTGTTTCCTATTACCCCTAGATGGAACCGTCTCGTTGCAAAGAAACAAGTTCAGGGTTCTCATTGATTTAGCGTTCTAGTGAGTTAAAATGTTAAATCACTTTATATTCACTTATAGTCACTTTATAATCACTTTATATTCACTTCATATTAAAATTATTAAATCAAAACAATCTAAAATATAAACAATCAACGTCCCCCCCCCCCCTCAGCGGGCCGTGGTAAAATTATCGAACGTTGACCGGTCCGCGACGATAAAAAGGTTGGCGATCACTGTCTAAGAGCTGCAGTACTCTATACTAATATATAAAGAGAGAGAGCGGATTTTGTATGTGGAGGATAATCTCTGGAACCACTGCACCTATTTGAAAAATTCTTTCACTATTTGAAAGGTACATTATTCCAGATGAACATAGGCTTTATATATTATGTATATCTGATCAGTAGAAAGAAAGTTAGGGGCCAAAATGTTGAGCTGATGCTTCACCTTTACAATTTTTCCTTTGTCAACCATAGTCAAGTAACCATAGCAACACATCAAACTACATTTTCATTTATTATCAGTAAACATTTAATATTTTAAAGATTCAAGTGGAAGAGGTATTGATAAATACAAAAAGAATTTTTGAAATTGGCAACGTTTAAGGGTTTATTGAAGAAAATTACATTTGGAACTACGATTTTTATTGGACATTTAAGGTAAAAAAAGATTTACTATTTATTGGTTATCAACTGGAAAATTGTTGGTATAATATTGCAGAACTTTATTTAACTTATAAACTTTATGTTTTGAATTTATGTACAATTTTATGCACATTTTCCGTAAATGGAACTTGAATTATTGAACTTTATTAAAAAATCAGTGTGTTTCATTGAAACTGTGAAATTTATTGATCATTTCGAATAGGCCTATGTTTGTTCCTTTATAAGTGAAAAAGTATTACTTCAATTGAGCTGAAATTTTGTATAGAAATATTTGATAGTTCAGATTAAAACATAGGCATATTATTTTTCGAAAATCGAGCCCCGGAGTTTTTTTAATTAATGCTTTAATGATTTTTCCCGTAAAAGTTGCTTATTTCGACAGCTTCTGCGGCTGTCCTCGCTGACAGCGAGACTATGGAGCCGAATCGTACCAAAATCGGTACGCGGGGGAGCCCCGGACACGATTCAGTGACTGCCTGACTGACTGACTGACTGACTGATTGGCTGACTGACAGATAACGCACAGGCCAAACCGCTGGACCTACAGGGCTGAAATTTTGCATGGCGATTCTTCTTATAGTGTAATGGTGCACTTAGAAAGATTTTCGAAAAATTCTTCTTAGATTTTTTAAAAATTAAATTTTTAAGCTGTTTTTGTAACTTTTTCTATGTTTGGATTTAAAGTAATAATTTGAGGGTTATAAAATTTATACCACGAGAAAGATCCTAAAAATTCCTTTAAAATGAAATCTTTTTCGAATCTTTACCTTCATTTGCTGATTTTTGGTGAATTTTTAAAGATTCATTTTTAGAATTTAATTTATTAAATGCTGATCACGGGGTTTTTTTCTTTTTGTGGTACTTTAAATTAATTTTATGTCACGTGTATAACAACGAAATAAATTGACATAAAAAATATTTTTCCCCCTTGCTAATGCGGCAGACGATTGGACATTATCCAAAACAATATTAAAATACAGTAAAAGAAATGTTCCTCAAACTGTACTAAATTAACTGCGCTATATTCTTTAGTATGTTCTATTAGATTTAATTTGAATATTTTCTTCTACATTATTTTGTCTATACGAATTTGTTATAAATATATTTTTTTGTTTTCTTTTGGCATTAATTGCATCCATTGACCGTTGTATTTAATTTGAATGTACTCCGTAGCGAATCACGGGTATTCAGCTAGTTGTTTTTATAAAAATAAATGAAAAAGTCAATTAAAATGCTGGATGCATTGCCATCTTAAGTATCCCTTGAATTTTATGCGTAGATTGTGTCAGTATTTCCCACTTAAGTAAAGCACACATTGACGAGTCGCTGTGATGAATTAAATTGTTTACTCTGTTTAAAAAATTACCTGATAGAATTAGTTTTTGCAACTAAGACATTTTCGTTTATCTTATGTAAACTTGAAATAACGACCATCTAATGGCGAGGATAGCAATCTCAAAACCTCGGAGGTCGGTATTCTACAAACTTAATTTCTATAGCCTATTGAGGAAGTAACATTTACAAGATTTTTACGTCCAGATTTGTCATAAGTTAATTTATGTTCCACGCTTTTTATAAAAGAATACTTTTAGAACTATTAATAGAATATATATTATGTTATAATAATCATTTTATAACATAATGTATATTCTATTTATGTTATAAAATGATCTGAGAATCCCAAATTCATATAATGCTTACAGACATACATGAAACTTCTCTAAGACGGTCAGTCATGGTTCCAAAAAAAGGTGGCCGTTTTGAGAAGTTTCATTATATATACATCAAGGGCAGCGGGCCAGTGATCTGAACGTCTCTGGTTCGTTGCCCGTCGCTGCATATCCATCGCCGGGTACACTAATGGCGGCTTAAACTTAAAAAAACTCACGGCGCAACAGTCCGATGTGGACCAGGGTCGGCGGTACCCATCTCCGCTTTCGTAACCGTGGGCTTGGGGTGCCATACAGCTTATGTCTCAGTCAGGTGGTCAACCTGACGTGAGACCCCCAGAGTTTAGTTCCCAAGCATGCTTGGTCCTCATTTTATCGACCCACTGAAGGGATGAAAGGCTGAGTTGACCTTGCCCAGTCACAGGGTTGAACCCTGGACCTGTGGGATGGCAGCTTGACGCTTTTAACCACTACGCCACCGGGCTTCACTAATGGCGGCTGGTGCACGTAAAATCCGTCGTGGCTGCGAAGTCCTCGAAGTTTTCAAATTTACCTCTAGAGGTGGGGGTCAAGTGTTCCGGTCTCGGCACTTGACTCGGTTCTAAATTACGGGACCGGCTTGTAGTGGGTAATGCTGGCCACCTATACGGTGCCTCCTTAAATGAATAGTCAGCAGTCACGGCTGCAAGTGTAATGGATTAAGTTCCAAAATTGCCATAAGTAACAACAACAACACATATGAGGCGTTGAAAGGCAAAGTGGTGTAAGTCACATTTTCAACTTTTTTCATTTGGGGGCAAATATGTAATCTCCATGTTCAATTTATAGTGGAATTGTAAATAGTTATTAATTGTAATATTGTAATAATTGTTATGAATTATAATTTGTTCAATTTATGGTGGATTTTTTTGTAGTTTTTACAGTTAAACTCTTTTGACTTACACCACTTGACATAATGAGGCGTTGAAAGGCAAAGTGGTGTAAGTCACATTTTCAACTTTTTTCATTTGGGGGCAAATATGTAAACTTCATGTTCAATTTAGTGTGGAATTGTAAATAGTTATTATTTGCAATATTGTAATAATTGATATGAATTATAATTTGTTCAATTTATGATGGAATTTTTTGTAGTTTTGGCAGTTAAACTCTTTTGACTTACACCACTTGACTTACTCACTTACACCACTTTGCCTTTCACCGCCTCATATATCGAGTTATTTTTTTCACAGCTAAAGTTTATATACCTTATACAGATGTACAAAAATTAAGTTCCTGCACATAAATATAAATTCAAAACACTTCTCTAGTAGTATGATCAGCATCACCGACACTGCGTGGGAATCAAGTAACTGGTTATATTTATTTATTTGTTTATTTGTTATCACATTTCACTTTGTTTATATATTTGGTGACTAAAGAATTTGTTTTCTTCAGTGCTGATGTGGCCCAGTTGGCAAGGGCAGCGGGCCAGTGATCTGAACGTCTCTGGTTCGTTGCCCGTCGCTGCATATCTATCGCCGTGTACACTAATGGCGGCTGGTGCACGTAAAATCCGTCGTGGCTGCGAAGTCCTCGAAGTTTTCAAATTTACCTCTGGAGGTGGGGGTCAAGTGTTCCGGTCTCGGCACTTGACTCGGTTCTAAATTACGGGACCGGCTTGTAGTGGGTAATGCTGGCCACCTATACGGTGCCTCCTTAAATGAATAGTCAGCAGTCACGGCTGCAAGTGTAATGGATTAAGTTCCAAAATTGCCACAAGTAACAACAACAACACCTATATAGAGTTATTTTTTTCACAGCTAAAGTTTATATACCTTATACAGATGTACAAAAATAAGTTCCTGCACATAAATATAAATTCAAAACACTTCTCTAGTAGTATGATCAGCATCACCGACACTGCGTGGGAATCAAGTAACTGGTTATATTTATTTATTTGTTTATTTGCTATCACATTTCACTTTGTTTATATATTTGGTGACTAAAGAATTTGTTTTCTTCAGTGCTGATGTTCCTGATATTACAAACGACAGTGCAGTGTTGATACTTTGCAGTGTAAAGACAAGTCAATAAAAGCACTTGCAACTGCGCTACTATCTACGCGGTTTAAAAAAAAATATATACAGCGAAATTATTAAGAATGAATATGATTGTTGAAAATACTTTATTTACACTCCTTGTAACTTTCTTTTTCAAAGAAAAGTATTTTTCTTGGTGAGATGTGAGAGCTCCTTTTGGAAGCTAATCGTTCACGTATTTCGTGGCTTTCGCGATAACAAATTGAAGGCTAGATAAGATCATCACTTGTTTACATATATCCTGCATGCACGTAACAGCAGCAGCATTTATCCGTTACAAACCTGAAGGAGTTCTCGGAGCTTCTGTGAGGTCTTTCAGGAATTTCCAACCTTCATCCAGAATATGCAGCGCCTCCTGCAGTCCCGGCCGCAAGCCGAAGTCCCAACAAAATCAGCTTTCACAATGATCTCAGATTGCAATTCCGTCTGGAGGATCATTGAGAAAACCAGTTTTGTCCTCCATGTTTCTTGACACCGCTGTCCGTCTTCTCTCTCCGTTCACTCGAGGACCAAGTGAAATCTGTGTTTCGTTAAAGGCTTTGGATATGGTCACTTAATTTTGATTAAGGTACATACCCAAGACACGCATCAGACGGTGATGTCCAGAAAGGCTATAGTAGAAACATTACACGTTGTTCTGCTGTTCCCTTTTGACGTCTAAAGGTTATCCATTTTTTTTACTATAGAAAGGCAACGGTCTTGGAAAAAAATCTATGCAATATAGAAAAGGTTAATGAACATTGTTTAAAATTCGAAAACGATTCGAAGCTCCTCCTCATGAGGCGAGCCTTTGAGTCTGGTACCGAGCAATTTTGACAGATGCACTAGTATATATCAAATTCACAAGCTCCCTTGGGCAAAACTTCCAATAAACGAAATACTGAGTAACATTCTTTTCGGCGATCAAAAAACCTGCTATATTAAAACGGAAAAATATTTTTTTATTTTGGCAGCTTTGGTGGCTGCACATAAAAGACAGCAAAAGATCTTGGACAAGACGCTTTGACATTTCCCAGTTTATGCAGAATCCATAACTTTCCGAATTCAGTTCATAAAGCACTTCCCATAAAAATTAGCCCAAGGTAACCTAGTGGTAGCGCATCGGTTTTCGGTGCTGAGGGTGCTCGGATCGAATACCGACATGTGGCATTAAATACCTTCATCTCTAGGATGGATATGGACACGCTAAATCCGTAGACCTGAAAGTCCCTCTATGAGATTAGAGAGGGTACGATCTCCCAGATATTGTCCCTGGAAGTGCTCGGTCAAAACTGTTGCACCTGGCTAACTTGGACTCCGACCCTTGTGGTGCCTTTATAAACAGGAAACGCATCCTTCAACCCGCTAGCCTATATCGACCTGGTCTGGAATGCTTCTGAGCAAGGGGCATTAGAAACAACAACATTAGAAATTGTTACTTACATGAAAACCTGGAATATATCGAAATGACGTCGGATTCGTCAAGTTATCTAATTTCAGAACAAAAATAATGTTCTGAAAAGAAAAGTAATAATAGTTTACACTATGCAGTTTCTGAGACGTACTAGGTAATAAATGATAACCTTTTGCAAGTTGTTCTCGGACATTGCTACATCCATTATTTAGACAAGAATGACTCATAAATGGTGCAGTATCTTATTTAATATCGTCTCATTTAATGATCTAAACACAGTCATTTCATCACTGAATTCCAGTGTCACCTCAAGTCACAGCCAAAAGAACCCGATCCATAGACAACCAACTTGAAAAGAGACCAAAAGGAAAAAAAATATCAAAACCTGCTGGCAAAACTGAAAATTCGATGCCACAATAAGAAGATATTTTCTCTAAGCACATTCTATAGTCTATGTGGTTGTGCCGTTTCTAGGAAATCTCGCAACACTGTATTTATTGATGTCTTCTGTATGCTACACGCCGTTGTTCAAGAAGAAACAGCGAGATCATGCCAAAAGTTGCCGATTTTCAAAGAAAGAAAACGAAAAGTATTTATATTGAATTTATGTTGGAAGTAAGTTGTAGTAAATATGTATGGTGCCTAGTATAAAGGGCTTAAGTCAAAAACAGTGATTTAAATATACCAAGATATTAACTTTTATGCCAATCGCAGAACATTAATTTCGACTTGAGTCTTTTGTACAAAGAAATGTACTTTTGTATACAAAATTGATAAACTTAAGTCTTTTATACAAGTCAAAAGATTTTTTTTTATCAATATTAACAAATATCTAAAAATTCCTTTTATTTTACTTAAGCCCTTTATACCGGGCAATATATATATATAATGATGATAACAATTAAGATAGGGGCAATATAGAAAGGCACAAAGAAGACCTTTAGCCCTTATTAACTTTAGTTTTAGAGCACTGAAGAATTAGGTAAATCATTATACTGCCCTGATAAGTTAAAAGGCCCTAACTCCAACTTTTTTCTAAATGCTTTTTTAAAGCAATCTCGAATCGGTCTAAAAAAATGCACCTTTTTATGTCATTAGAAAGCCCTAAATCCAATTCAGGGATGAGTTATATTGAAATTTTCGAGGCCGTATTGGCTTTTCGAGATCGTTAAACATTAAAACAACAACTTTTACACATCAAAAGCCTTTTAAAGTATCAAAGCTTTGATGCAGGTAAAGAAATTTGTTTTTCTTACTTCCTGTAAAATTTTGTTCTTTAGAGATAGGGCTTTCTATGTTATGGGGACAGTTTAAGTAATACGGTCAACATAATTCTTCGCTACAAGGTGGACAGAGCATTCCGGAATCGTTTCACATGCATTTTAGAAAAGATGGAGAGGTAGGGATGAGTCCAATTAATGTGGGGAATGATCAAGATCAGAGATTACCCATTTAAAATAATTTTGTTACTTTCCTTAGACTCAATAAACTTTTTGTTTTCCGGTAGAAGTATTGTGGCCTAAGTCGGCTACAAAGGTTTACCAAACTATTTTTGAAAAAGGGTTGAGTAATTTTAAAGCATTTCAAAGATTAATTTAATAAACAAACTATCTTGCTGTGACTTGCAAATTTGATAAATATTAACATATTTTTATGCATATATATTTTATCCGGGGAAATAAAACAGTTTGATAATAAATACCAAGCGGATTCAAGAGGCACCAGTAACAATAAGGGTTCCGCAAGACAAGAGCAAAAATTTCGGAATATTAAGTTTTAAAAAAACATAAAATCATCTTACTCATAACATCACGATACGTTCTAAGTATGCTTCCATTCCTATTGAATACTTAAGGTTGCTGTGTACTAACCCTATTGGATTCGCTCACCTCAATGTTAACCTACGAAAAAAATGTGTCTACTATTTACACCTACATAAATACTGATAATCAAATAAAAATGTTTTTTTTTTCAGATAGTCTGAATTTCTCTGCACTTTGCAACAGGATTCATTTTATAAATTTCGTCCATCAAAGGAATTGATGAGCGTTTAAAACACACTATACCAGATTTTTTTTCGAGAATAATTTATATTTTAAAATATTATTTGCATTTTTTAAAAGAAATGAAAAATGCCTCAAGGTGTAAAATTTCTTTCTTTATTAAGGAGTACAAATTTTTTAAATCTTTAAATCCAAGTCGGCAATCTTTGGACGCATTTTCTCCATAGGTTAACATTGAGGTGAAAGGAATCCAATAGGGTTAGTACACAGCAGATTTATAGTCATACTGCCCAATGATGGAATTTCCTAAATAGGTATGACATGCCTATCCAAATCTACGCTAGTTTAATACAAGATACATTTTCAACACATGATACAGCTCATGCATGCAGTCCTAGAAATTTTTCAATAAGACGCGATCTCGGGATTCGTACATTAATAAATATCCGTCCATCCCTCCAAGTCACAAAAGGCAACTGTCACAAAAGAAACACACAGCATTTTAGTATCCACAATAAGAAAATATGGGTGGAAACTTGTTCGAACTAATTAATGGTTCTTCATCAGACCGAAGAGCTGATGAAGAGCTATTCATTGAGCCAAATCGATTAACCTCACTTTTTGAATTTTTTGAAAATTTTGTGTCACAGCACTTGATTCACTCCTAACTTTTTATATTCACAATAAATTTCCCTAATAATAAAGATTAACACCACTAAATGACAAATTTTTTTTAGCCATCGAATAATAAATAATTTATTCCAGAAGCCAGTCAAACTCCATACACTAATGAAAACCGTTGTAATAATGCAATTCAAGAGTAGATGCAAGTACCTGATAACGGTAAAACTTTTAGTGTTGTTTCATCACAAAAAAGTAAAATGAATTAGTCTGTTACTGTCTGACTGCTGCAGAAGTAAGTAGTTGATAACGGTAAATAGTTTAGTGTTGTTTCGTCACAAAAATGGTAAAATAAATTAGTCTGTTGCAGTTTAACTGCTGCAGAAGTAAGTATCGTATTTTTCAGACCTCAAGATTCTTCATAAGACGCACATCAAATTTATGACAGGATTTTTAGAAAAGAATATTTTGTATTTTGTTAGGTACAGATTAGGGATGCGACATCGATGTCGATGTTTTCATCGATGTTTTTATCAAAACATCGATTTATTGAAACTGATGTTTTTTTAACATCGACGTTTTGTGCTCGATGTTTTACGTTGTCTCGATGTTTTTTTAATGAAAAAGTACCATAATAAAAAAATTTACCACGTAGCATAATTTTCACACTCAGTAAATGCAAGTCTGAATTCTGTAAAGGACGAATACAAAAGGGGGAACGATTCCTTAGCAAACAGACAAATGGCAATCAACAACCAATGAACCAATCTGAGCGCTTGGAATGTTCATGACACTCCAGAACCTTCGATGGGGTTTTATTTTATAAATAATATATACACGAGAGCAGCCATTTAAGTTTTTGTTTTGTTCTGGTTTTATATAAGTTGACGCTAATATTATTAGTAAGATGCTTCCCAAAAGTACCGTTTGGAAATATTTTTGCAAAACTTCTGACAATTTTGCCAATATTTGCAATATTTGCCTTAAGTCCCTCAAAACTTCTGGCAATACCACGAATTTATCTGGACATTTAAAGGCAAAACATGGCGATATTAACATCGAGAATTTTGAGTCATCAATGTAGCCCAAGGCAAAAGTAACCAAGTTTTTGTCATTTGTGTCAGCCCAATCAGAGAGTAAAATAAAATCATCCCCCCCCCCCCACACACACGACTAACCGAAGTAACATTAATGTTAGAGGTTACTAAACCAGTTTTAAAAAATGGATGTTCTAAAACATCGATGTTTAAAAACATCGATGGTTTTTGGGCGATGTTTTATTAGCATCGATGTTTTAATATTGAATATCGATGTTTCAAAACATCGATGTTTTGTTATGGATGTCGCATCCCTAGTACAGATATTCCTCGACTTACGACCGAGGTAGGGACCGAGAGTCGATTTAGTCGTGAGTCGAGTTTCAAATAATTTTTTTTTCGTATATGTACATACATATATTTTTTACTTTCACACATACATACCTAATTTAAAATACATTGTACTTTATTTAGAAGGCATAAAGTATTCTTCGCCATCACTACTTATTATGTTAGTACAATCCAATGATTCAGAATTTGCGACAGAAGATACGGTGCAAGTTTTTTTTTTTTTAACAATGTTACCCAAGGTAGTTTTTTATAGTCATGTAATACATATAGGTATGTACTGTATATTCAAGGAACAATATTTTTGAGAAAAATATAAAAAAAAGTTAAAAAAATAAATAAATAAAAATTTCGGTCATAAGTGTGAGCGGTCGTAAGTCGAGGAATATCTGTATATAATAATTATATAAAGATATTTTCAATTTCTTATTTAACAGAGATAAAAAATATATATAATAAATATAATAAATAATATACATATTTATAATATATAATATATATATATATATAATAAATATACATATAATATATATAATAAAATATTCATTTTATTTTAATGTTACTTTCCACCCATAAGACGCACCTCAATTTTAAGTCGGTTTTTTGTGCAAACGGTCCGAAAAATACGGTACTTGTGAATTATTAAATAATTATTTCAATTTTTTTCTCAGTAGTAATAAAATAATTTAAAGACTGAATGGTATGTTACTACTTTTTTACATTTGCTAAATCGGTTAAGTCCCATAAAAATTGTAATAATAATAACGATTACTCCAAGAATATTCTATCTAATAGATTTTATATGTCGTCAGATAAAAGCTACATATGGAATAAAGAACATTCTACAAATGTTTATTTGAATTCATATTTTTAGAGGAATTTAAAAAACAATGTATATTACTTATCACTTTTCTCCACTTTTTACTCCATGGACTTAAAGCGCGTTTCATAAGATGAGAGTTTTCATGAGCCAAAAGTGACGAATGGCGTAATGGCTTCCAAACTCGCTAACAACAAAACAGACCTTGGTAAATGAAGCGACCGAAGATTATCACATGATCACGTACGTCTGGAAGAAGAAAAAAAATCTAAAAAATTCGAGCCGCTTAGAAATTTTAGCTGGATGGGATTCAATATTTTTTATCCCACCGGATTAAAGCTTCTGTTTACTCCACCATTTGTTCACAAGCTGCCGTTCGAAAAAAAAAAAAAACGGCATAGTGAAAGTCCATTTTTTATTTTCACAGACATTTAAAATACTCGTAATTGCTGCATTTCAATTGAATGTAATTATTTACCACAGTCTATGACAGTGATTCTCAACCTTATTTTTCGTCACGGTTCACTTTTAATAATTTGAAAATTTGGCGGCACACTAACAATAAGATAAAATTAAAAGAATTTTACTTGGATAATTGATTGATGTATCTATAATATATTTTGTAAAAACAGCATATGAAATAATTTTCATTGAAATATTAAATGGAATTTTATTATACAAAATAAACAAAATGTTTATTTAACTACAAATTACATTTCATGCGAAATTTGAGTTTGCTGTTTTTTAGATAACTTCATTTATATTTGGGAGTAAAAATGATAATGTTACTCTCATTTCGTGATCCAGATTTAAAAATCCAGAACTATAATAGTCCAGAGTTACCAGTCCAGAACTGCAATAGTCATGCGCATTGGTTCAGCCAGTCCCCGCTAGGAAGGTAGAACTGATTGAACTACTTGTCTGACGTCGGTTATGTATGGCTATTCGCAGTGGCGGCACACTTCAAGAATCTCGCGGCCCAGTGGTTGAGAATCACTGGTCTATGAAGTGTATCCAGAACCAGAAATGCATTTTACGATGTCTCTGGGTGACTAATTTTTTTTTTAAATCCAACTACGTTCGGAACCCCTTTTTGAAAAACTGTACTTGCGAAAATTTCTATCTTATTTTTCGAAGGAATATAACACAAAAACTCGAAAATGATGAAAAAATAGACATTACATACGCAAATTTTTACAAAATTGAGGAAACTGGGTCGAAATTTAGCAAATTTTTGCAAAAAGTCTAATGACCTACACGCTAATCGATATCTCAAAATATTTTTTAAAAAAATACAGTTCATTATATGCAATTACATGTAAAATTTTAGTAATTTTCCAAGAGATTTTTTATAAATGCAGCTATAAATCAACAAATAATATACCTAGAACCAAATCTGTAGTCCATTATATTCTTAGTATTATGAAAAACATACGTGAAAAATTTCATAGACATATCATGATTAGATTTTGAGTTATCCCAAGAGTCGTTTACATTTTTGATGAAAAATAAGTTCTTCAGATAACACGATTAAAGTTTCAACTTGTATTGAAATTCATAGCTTATGATTCATTGCTGATGATCTTTAAAACGCTCTAACTTCATTTCTAATGATCGTATCGAAAAAATAAAAACAGATTTATAAACATAAATTTACAATCTTTAAAAGAAAGGAATAAAAACAATTTCGGAATTTTCGTCAAAATCGATGTTTTAAACGTAGTCGGATACCTTGTAACAAAAAATCGTGTACTTTCAGCTGTTATATATAATATCATCGCAAATGCTATGTGTTCTATCGAAGATCCAAGAAATAACATTCTTCCATCGGCTGTTCCATATTTTTTCAGTACTTTCGTCGTTTAAAGTATTTGTAATGTACAGAAAACACATGAAGGAGGAAATCAGTATTGCTGGATAATAAATTCATGTTGCTGTTGTTGTTGCTAAGCCCCCTGGACTAGAAATGTTGCTACATCAGGTCCATAGACTCATGTTGCTAGACCAGGTCCATGAGGCTCTGTCGTGTGGGAAGTATCCTGGTCTTCTGCAAGCATGCTGGCGGGTATACCTAAACAGTCCACAATGTGGGAAGGATTCGCAGGAGCAGCAGAACAGGGACAAGAGGAAAGACCTTTGTAGAGTTCTTTTGTATGGACACTCTGAAGATGAGCCGAGGAAGACTAATAAATTCATAAGAAGAAAAAGAAATTTTATCCAGAAGTTTAGAAAATTCATAAAATATTTGTTATTATCATTCACTACTATTGCGTACGTAGAATAGAAAAAAGGATAATTGTAATGGAGTCCTTAACCAACACTTTCTGATAAACAATAACAGTTCGCTGACAGACAGGATAATTATGTACTCCATGGTATATTCTATACAATTAAAAGCACGTCGAATCTTAGAAAAAGCAGCCACATTTATAATCGATGTGATCTTCATCAAATGTTTAAATCGTATAAGATATCGAGCCCTCTCGGAAGAAAAGGCAGCTAAATTAATGATGGCTAAATAAATGTTATAAAATATCATCCTTTCACGTGTACTAACAACTTGAACGTTAACTCAGTGGCGTACGCAAGGGGGGGTTGATGGGGGTTATAACCCCCCCCCCTCCCCATTGGTTCTGATTGCATATATTATTTAATTAGGTTTACGCTTTGCACTGATTGCTCAAAACTACTCTTTCATAGTAATAGTCCGGTCAAATTAGCTCAAAATGGCGGCGAATCATGCATTAAATGAAGGGGTTGAGATTTTATCAGGAATGTGTAGGGGATGGTCCCCTGAGCAAAGCATAATAAAGTCCCCTCGATTTCAGGCGCCGCGGGGGAGGGGGGGGGTTATGAGGTCACTTTTTTCAGTTTTTGGCGTTTATCTCGAAAACGGTGCGTCGCAAAGAAAAATGTCATGCCCAAAAATTAAAGCTTATAAAATTCCCTTCCAAATGGTATATCCATGTTTGTACCCAAGTGTTAACCTTTATAGTCGTGATCCGACGAATCATTGTCATGTAGAAGGAATTATAATTGTAGAGTCAACTCTTATTTCATGAGGTTTAAAGCACAGTTATTACCAAGTGTTACCGTTTTCGAGATATGAGCCGTTGAATATGAAATTTTTTCAAAAAAAGTGGTAGCGGTTCAGGTATCTCGTCAAACTTCCTCTTCTAACTCTTTCCCCTTCCATTTCTCAGAAAACTCGTGATAGAGAAAGTTGTAGAGCGAAAAATTTCATTCAAAAATGTATAGTGTTATGCTAATTTATCTTCACCAAGTAAATAGTTAGAGCGTTTTGAAGTTTAGGGGTACTTTTCTACATTTTGCTTGTAAAATGCTCGTCACTGAAGTTTCGTTTCCATGGTCTGTAACTCTCTGAATCACTTTGTATGCTGTTTAATTAGATACGTATAGTATTCATAAACCATATAAATAATAAATAATGTATACCTGTACGTATAATGTATATCTCATAATATACAGAAGAACACTTGTAGTACAAAGGAGGAAGTAAGAAAACAAACCAAAATATATAAAAGTTGTTCATATAATCAAAAAATGGTTATCAAAAGGAAGTTCAAACAACAGTTACATTAAATATAGTATTATATACAATTTATTTCATCAACTGCTTTCCTGTATATTAAAAGCCGTCTACCTGATACTTCGGAAAAAGTTTCAAACAAGTCAAAGTCTTCACTATCATTTTAGCTTCAGTAGAATGTCCGAATTTTCATGAACTGATTTCCCACAAAGGTGGCATCCCACTATAATGCCACGATCAAAGTCACTAAGCTCCTTTGATTTACTCATCGTCTCACAAACGTATAAATATGACCTGACAAACCACTACCAATACTTTTATAGCTTTCGGTTACGCATCAAATTACGTCACCTGCTAGATCCACTTCTTTAGGGGGGTGTCCGGATACTTTTGGCCGGATAGTGTATAACGTATTATTGAATATTAATGAATTATATGAATTATTAAATTTACTTAATGGGGTCAGTAAGAAAAATGAAAGGTACCCGTGGTGATTGAGATCATGTTCATTTGGCGGGGCCTGGAACATGAGCAGGAACATTCGTTCCTCAGCTCCAGTAATGTCTCCTGGTGAAGATTTGGAGTCATAAAACACTTTGGCGATGTTTGTTGTTTCATTGGCATACCGCTGGAAACATTGTACTATTACTGCTTTGCTTTTACCATAAATCGCTGACGTAGTTTCACATCCTGAGAAACTATGGATGCAGAGAATGTACTGGCTGAATGATAAGACCTGAAGATGTTGGGAAGAGTAGATCCTGTTTTCTGTGTTGCCCCGTCCGGCCTTCATGAAACACACATTCGTGTCTCGTGGGGTGAGTGCCACAAGTTAGACGAGCAGGTCTTACCTATCTACTATCACCACAGTTGAATGAGAGGTGTTTTGCCACTCACCTCTGACAATACTGCAGTCAGCATCTCTTTTTTCTGTAGTAGACTGTGTACCTCTTGCACCCACGGCCTGAACTAACATAGTAATGAGCTTGGTTTTGCTCCTTTCATTGGAAAGGAAGTTTTCCTGATGAACAGTAGCCACCATGTTCTTATTAAAGTTAATATGAACACTGATGTTTTACTTGATGCTCTCCGATGTTGTTCGTCTCTTTCCGTGGAGTTCGTGTCTTCATAACCATCAAAAACCACAGCTGAACTGCTGCCGTAATGGTTGATTATGTACGATACATATTGATTGCAGATGGAGGCGAAGGTGGTGTTGCTGTTCCACTTTACTCTATGAAGCAGGAAGCCGCCATGGATTACCGTGAAACTGTTCTTCACATTGATCAGTTGATTGCATTTTGGGAAAGTATCAGACAGTGCTGACCTTTTGATTTTTCTCATTATCCCCTCGGCGAATAGATACATAGGGTATGGGACTAACTCGTACGTTAGCAACTCCTCTACATCCCCTTCTTTCTTCTTGGTTATCAGAGTTCTTTGAAATTTCATCAGAGGGTCTACCACCACTACCTCATCATTAACTTTGATCATATTGCTCATCGCAGCTAAAGGAATGACTGAGTCCTTCCTTTAGCTGCGGGTTCCAATTTTCAAGGCCTGGTAGCAGTTGACGTTACTTGTTCCAATTACTCCCGTTGAAAGTGGCATCAAACAATTAAGTTCAGCAAAAGGCGGGTGATCAGCCAACCATTGAGCAAGCTTCCTTCTGTCTATATCATCTGTGGTTCTGTGGTTATGCGTGATGCTCGAAACTCAACATGTTGTTCTCCTCTTGCAGTATGGACACCACAAAACATCTCAAGTGAACTACATATTGCTGTAGCTGTGCGTGCTCCCCCAACCCATTTCGCCAACACCGAATGACTAAAGCCTCGTCCAATTAACGTGTTAATTCTCCTTCACTCTTCATGTCACACATGAGTGTCACCTCAATTGCCATGTCAGACCACACACCAGCCATTGGTGTTCCAGTTCTGTTGACAGTGAAGTATCCACGATCTATAAAATCCTGTTTAAGTTGAAGGTGGCGAGTTGTTAGTCCCAGCATGTGTTGTACATATAGGTGAGTACACTTTGCATAATGAAAATGCCCGCTGGCATGGAAGTAAGGTATCATCAGTTGGGCGCTTGTCATATGATCTTCCCAGTTGCGCTGTGCTACAATGAAATTTTTCATCAACACCACCATTTCAAAGTACTGGACCCACAAAGCTGCTGTTGGCCCATTACCTTTGAGGCATGACAATTCGTTGCTCAATTTCCACTGAATGCTGGCAAGGGAGGTATTTGTGGAAATGTGATGTGGAGTAATTTCTACTGAGGTCAGAAGTAACTGAATTACTTCTTCTTTTTCATATGGTGTGGTATCTAAATTTTCGAAAATGATCTGAGTTAAAGTGATACTTTTATACATTTTGGTTTGTTTTCTTACTTCCTCCTTTGTACTACAAGTGTTCTTCTGTATATTATGATATATACATTATGCGTACAGGTATACATAATTTATTATTTATATGGGTTATGAATACTATACGTCTCTAATTAAACAGCACACAAAGTGATTAAGAGAGTTACTGACCTTGGAAACGAAACTTGAGTGACGAGCATTTTACTAGCAAAATGTTGAAAAGTACCCCTAAACTTCAAAACGCTCTAACTATTTACCTGGTGAAGATAAATTAGCATAACTTTATACATTTTTGAAGGAAATTTTTCGCTCTACAACTTTCTCTATCACGAGTTTTCTGAGAAATGGAAGGGGAAAGAGTTAGAAGAGGAAGTTTGACGAGATACCTGAACCGCTACCACTTTTTAAAAAAAAAATTTCATATTCAACGGCTCATATCTCGAAAACGGTAATACTTGGGCTCTAATTTAGCACCTATCCTTTTTAATATTTTTATGAATTACATTCCTAACTCTCCATTCACTACACTAGCCATGTTTGCGGATGACACGGCAATACTACCTAAGTATCAAAATGTTAAATATATGCACAAGTTCCTACAGAGACATATTGGAATTCTTGAACGATGGTTCGAACGGTGGAGGCTCAAGTCCTTCAAAATCTAAAGCTATTTTTTTCAGTTACAATAGAATTCCACCTCCTCCGGTCACAGTATGCAATCAACTGGTTCACTTTGAGAGAGAGGGCAAATACCTAGGAATTTACCTCGATAGTCGACTGACGTGGAAGAAAAATATTGAACATAACATTAGAAATTTTTTTTAAGCCCGTAAGGATATCGCCCACCTCCTGTACCAGAATCAAAAGGGTTTAGATAATAAACTACTCTTGTATAAAACCGTACTGCGTCCCATCCTCTTGTACGCCGTTCCTGTTTGGGGCTCAGCGGCTGACACCCAAATCCAGCGATTGCAGACAATTCAAAATAAAACACTCCGCGGTATTAAGAAGGCGCCCTGGTACCTTAAAAACGTACTTATTCACAGGGATCTGAGAATCGAACCCATTCAGCAACACATTAAAGATCTCGCATCTAACTTCTACATAAGATTATATTCAATAGACAACGAAGAAATAGCTAACCTCCCCGACTACGACCCAAGGAAATGCTATAGGCGTCCTAAGGCCACTTTGATTATTCACCCTGGTCTCCTTCCCCTTTCTTAACTCTCCCTCCAACCTCTTCTAAATTTAAATTACATTTGCCGTTGCTTCTGGTTTTGACCTGCGTTTTTTTGATGGATCGACCTCAAGACTATCCTTACTAATTTTTGCTTAATCGTCTTCTACTGTAATTTTTTTTAAATAAAACTTGCCACATTATTTACTTATTTATTTTTTGCTAGTATTAGTATTATTTATTTTTATTTATTATTATTATTATTATTATTAATATTTTTATTATTATTCTAACTTTCAAGTCAACACTTTCTTTTAATCCTAAGAACGGAAATATAGCCACAAAAAATTATCCATACCGAGGATAAGGAGCCCTGCTCTCTGGTGCCTCGTTAATGTATCATGTCTATGTCTACGGTAACACTTGGGTACAAACATGGATATACCATTTGGAAGGGAATTTTATAAGCTTTAATTTTTGGGTTTGACAATTTTCTGTGACACACCCTGTTTTCGAGATAAACGCCGAAAACTGAAAAAAGTGACCTTTGGACTCCCACTCCACCCCCCCGCGGCGTCTGAAATCGAGGGGACTTTATTAGACGTTGTTCAGGGGACCAACCCCTACACATTCCTGCAAAAATCTCAACCCCTTCATTTAATGCGAAATGAAAACCTAATTTGACTGGACTATAACCCCCTCCTTTGAAAATTTCTGCGTACGCTACTGCGTTAACTTGAACTCTAAAGCCTCCTCCTCCACTTCCCATTCAGGTGAGGTCCAGGAGACATTTCTCAGTTCCATGTTCGTGGTCGAAAAGCTGCAAGAGCGACAGGCGATAAAACGAAACTTCAATTGCTCCCCCAAGCCCCCCTAAAAATGTCAAATTTATGTTTCTACTACATGCAGGAATATTAAATTTCAAGTTATTCCTTTTCTGTTTAATGGCCAAAGCTCCTTTTCCAAATAGATCGGTCCAAAGTAATATGATCACATAGAAATCGAAATTTTTGAATCGACGAAGTGAGGGGGAACGAATGCCAATAAATATAGCGCCGTTATAAACCTCCCCCTTTTTTGGAGGTTTTGTTTTCCTAAAAAAAAAATACTTAAAGAGAGCTCGAAAGCTCAGTGACTTAGAAGAGAATTCTCGCCTTCACAACAGCAAAAAGAAAACCCATTAGTCTTTGTTTTGGAATTGTCACAAAAGGAATTACTTTCCTATTCACTTGACTTAAAGATGATGTGTTGCTGATGCCTGACATCGAAAACACTAGTAACGGATGTTACTAGTGTTTTCGATGTATATTTTCTAGAAAGATCACCGAGAAAGCCTCTTACATACACGGAGAGGATGGGTATTTCTGTGGTAAAAGGAAGTTAGACACATTTTCCCTGGCGGTTTTTAACGCTTATGCTTTCATTGTCTTTTCAGGCCCCTGGTCTAACCAGAAGGTATTACGAATCCGATTTGGCTAACGTTAAGAGTGGTTAAAAAAGGATCTTAAGCGAAACAAATCGAAGGCGGACGAAAAGAAGCAGGTCCTTGTGTAATGACAACGATTGACGTAGGGGTGAGGGTGGAAAAATTTTCACCCATTCCACTTTCGAGCAATTAAAAGATCCAGATACCGAGGCGATCAAAGAGAGGGAAAGGGTGATTTTTTCTATCCATTTCAGTCGAGGCTAAGTCATCGAAAATGCGTCACAAACAACTTTCTTCTCCGCCTCAACCCCTTCTCCCCCCAGGCTGATAAACATCATTGAAGTCCGAGGACAACGCTGGCTGCGAGCCTGCGCATGATCGAAATCCGATCTCCAGGTCCAATCTTTTTATGACTTAGCTATGAGATGGCCGTTGTTCGCGAGTTAATTAATGACCCCAAAAGTCATAGCATGACGCTTCCGAACAATACCGAGAGCCCCTCGCAACTTCCAACTACAGTTATGAGATCGCTGACAGTAACGACATAATCACCTCTTGTATCATGATATTTTTCTTCGATCGTACGCTATTTTCATGGCCGTAAGTTCACTAAGAAAGAAGCCCGGTTGGTAAAATAAAACAAGAACTATGATACGAGATACTAGAGCTTAATTTTTTTTAATGACAGACGAGTACCTTTAGCAAAGATTCAGATCTCGTCGGGAAAATTAATTATTTCATTCAATCCAATACTGTTTCGGTATTCATGTAGAAGTGATTAAATTAAATTACCAAATATTATATATATTATAATATATATCAATCAAATGAAACAACCGGGAAGCATTAAAGTACAGGAAAGTAAGGAAACCAGAATGGCTCAGAGACTTGAATTGTAGATCGTCAACATCTACAACTCAATGAAAACAAATTGTTTCACAAAGAGCTTTAGGCCAATTTCGAAAACTTTTCCCTTCTACAAGCCTATAGAGGCGATGATTACAAACGCATCAGCAATGTATCTAAGCGATAAATGGAATTTATAAAAAAAATACATTTATGCAAACTTTTGTTTAAAATTTAATTCACGATGCAAACAAAACGATTCAAACTGAATAAGTTTTTGGCTCTAGAAATAATAATAGTTAAAGCGTTTTTGCCTTGTCTTTTTTCTCAGCTGTTCCTATACTCGATTGCTTCGTTATGTACTAGATTACATAGATAGGTGTGTTCATCCGGCCTGTTCATCCGTAGCGTGTTCCTCTGACGAAAAACCGCCAATATTCAGACCGATTCCCACAGGAAAAGTCTGAACCTCTGTGTCAACTGTACAAGAGTAAACGTCTCCATCCTTCGCAGCGCGTGAAAGTTAACAGCTGTTTGCTAAAACTACAGAACGGCCCGACAATCTTTTAAATGAAGACAGCAAACAAAAATAAAGAGTTTGAGTTTAGGAACTTATTTTTTTTTAAATTGATCAATATATTTATAAAACTCTAATATTAGATAAAAGATTATGGCAATTTGTGATAAAAATATTTCAATTTGCTAACAGTATACAATAAAGGCTATAAATTCGGTGCACATAACTACTTAGGAAATAAATTAATATATGTGAAAGTAATAAAATTTAGGTACTGCTGCCTTATATATAAAATTAAACATACAGTTATCCCAAATTAACATCAATGAAACGGAAAGCTGCTGGAGAATTTTTAAAGATAGTGAAAGAGCCTTGAAATTACTTGACAGGACGATATTAGACACAGAGAAATAAACAGGGTTAAGAGCTATTTGGGAATGTCTACATAATTAAAAGAGCTACACAGAAAAAAGGTTATATTTGATATGAAAAAAAATTCAACCGGCACTTTTTTGGTAAATGTTTTTATTAAAAATATCTTTCTCCAATTGTTATAATAATTAATATATTTAAATTCTTAAATAGTTTTAATGGCTTTAATAATGAATTTTCTTTTGATTTTTTTATCATTCGGGCATTGTTGTAATTCGTAGCAATTCAGTTAAATACTGATTTGTCAACATTAAGCGTTATTTAATTTTTTTTCAACCTAAATGTAGAACTAAAGGATTCACAGCTATAAGTTGCACCAAAAATGGGGTTATTCGACAGGTCATTAATTTTAATTTTGGTATTTTGATTCTGGCAAAAGTCTTTGAAAAGAGCCGCTAAGAAAGTGTTGAAGAGCCTCATCATAAGGCTCGCGAGCCGTCATTCGGCCACCCCTGAAATAAAACAATTTCATTATTTCGAAAGACATTGTGAGGTCAATTAATTACTTAACCTAATCGAGATAGAGAAAAGATCTCATTAACCTACATTGATTTTCAACTCAGTTTGAATTAATTAATGCTTTGATAAATAAGGAATGCACTTTCCATACTGAATAATTATTTGTTAGATGTAAAAAAAAAATTATAAAAAAAAAGTCGAGACCGTAACATTTATTTGCTTTAAAAATTTTATTTTCAGTGAAAATATAATCAGATCAAAATATAGAGTGATGTTCAATTTCTTAACACTAAAATATAACAGATAGAGGAACTTAAGGATGGTTTTTAAACATAGACTTCATAATTTAAATGTATTTTGAATATTTGAAACTGAATTATTATTGTCACACAGAAACAATTACGATTATAAATATTACAACATAAATAAGAAATACCGGAAAATCGCACAGATTCCATGAACGCAGACGAGAGAAATGCGCAAATACATTATACGCAGGATGCTACGTACACCTAGGCTCGACACAACAAGTGAATATGCGACAGAAAAAGCCGTGCCATATATTTACATGCGTCATGCGTCAGTGCGGAACTGCTATAAAGCTCGCTAAATTATGGTTTTAAATTTTGATTTGATTGTGTTGATGTGTCATCTATTAAGATACACGTACCATTAATTGAGAGTCATGGTATATTACCCCTGACAACCACAGCTAAAAAAAAAATAATAATGAATTAAATAGATAATAAAAAAACTCCCACCAATCCACATTTTTATCTTGTGGTATATTTGGGCCAATTGTAATCAACCGCCTGTTCATCAGTACTAACTTCAAAGCAAACAAGTCTTTAGATCCTGTTGTACGATGTTTAAAGGTGAAATTCAAAACCATTTTTGGGGGAACGTATCTTGACGAGATCTAGGAATTTTTTTTTCACCGAATAAGTAAGAAAACAAAGATGAAAGAGAATAGTTTCGCGTGAGAGAGAAAATATTTTTTCTTTTCCTTTTTTTTTGTGTGTGTGTGTTAGTGCTCCTAACTTTTCTCCCTGGTTTTCCTAATTTCTCGGAAACCCGCGGGGGACCTCTGAAGTGCAAGGGGTAAGAAAAGGGGTGCAAACACGGAGGTTATTTTCATAGTGACGTCACCGACCACGCCTCAGTGCCAGTTCGTTCTTTAGGGATACGTCAAGCTCCATGACCCACGCACGCGATTGCCGGGGGAGAGGGAAATCGAAACTAAAGAAAGCAGGCAGTGTTGGATTGCGGTCTTTCGACGGGTCACAGGGACGATAGAGAAAAGCTTTGCCTTGTTCTTAAAAAAAAAAAACCTTCTTGAAATATTTTTACATTCAGAAACTTGTTCTTTTCGTATAAACTATTTCCAAAGGAGTTATCATTGATTTCGATCAAAGCTACTACTGATTAAATGGATATCGCCAATGGCTTATTAGTTTAAAGACACGCACATCCACGCTCAGAAGTTAAGGGTAATATGTCTTTGGTTATTTTTATGAGTTAGTTTGGTAATGTCTTTTAAGTCTGGAAGCAAATTGTAACAGATTTTTAGACAACCCTGCTCAAAGGCAGGGAACACGCGAAAAAATAAGCACAAAATACCTCATTAACTGCTTCATCTGAGTGATATAAATAAATTAAAATATCTTTTGGTGCTAAAATGGCCGAGTTAAACTTATCAAATCGCAATAACATTTTAGCCTGTGCTACTAATTTCGGTAAAGTTCATACACCTCCTTTAATTCTGAAGCATTCAATGGGAATGCCTTAGACGACACAGTGACAAGAGCGGTAATATTACAGCATTCTTCTCCAAAACTGATCGATATTTCCCCGGGACATTCAGTTAAAATGCCTTTTGCCTGAAAAAAGAAAACAACAAAACCAATAGCCTATCATAATGCGTCACTGTGAATTCAAAAAGGTTTCTATAGCTATTTTTTCATAAAGTTATGATAAGAACTATAGATCCCTATAGTTAACCCCCATAGAGTATATACCATACAAAAGCACCTCATTTTGGAGATGTTCCATACTTTGCAGAGAGACTTAAAGTACAGCGACATAAGCAGTAAGAACAATGTGTGGCATGAAAGCCCATTTCACACTCCGAGAAGTCCCCAAAGAGAGCTTACGATCGACTACGCGATTGAATTCCACTTATGTAAAATTTCTGACTCTGGGATCTGAATGGCTATTGATGGCACCTCATACATCCAAGATCTCATCTATAAACCAGCCAGAATTAGCAACGCTCTCCTATCTTCCGGGATGGAGAAATCTATCTCGATATCTGAGCTATTTGAATTCTTCCATCGAAAACATTAAGCGAGGCTAACAAAGGACTTATGAGAGCCTTACTGTACGGCCGTTTACAAAATAATAACATTTCGAATGATCTTAAAAAGACTGGAAAAGAGTTGGACAATAAAAAGGCCCAATGCACGTATAGTATAGCATCTCCCAAAAGTTGGGGTGCAGGGGTAGGAGGGAGAAGTACCCGCAATCTTCCGACTGGCGGCAGAGATTGCACCACAAAAGCCACCGAACGGAGTCGGCTGCGAGCTGGGCCGGCGTTATCCGTGTTTGCGTTGTCGGAGAAAGATAAGAAAAAGAAAAAGTGGAGCGAGAGAGAGCGACCCCTGACCCCGCCGTGAGGCCCCGCTCGGGTGTCGGGCCCCGGGGACGACCCTTCTCCAGTTGCGGACCATTGACGTCACCGCAACGCCCCGCCCGCCTGAGGAATGCCGCACGGGTTAGGAAAAAAAAAAGCTCGATCGCGCCATCCACGATGTATGTATGCTTCATGCTTTTATCTTTCGTCATCTCGCTTCAAGTTTTGATTTGGATGTTTTTCCCTTGGACGATTATTATTGCTTTCGGAGTTTACTTCCACGTTTTGTGTTTTGTTAAGGAGAGTTTCTGCTGGGGACTCCGTGCATCAAGGTGAAACTGAACGCGGAATTTCGCCAGATATATAACTTAAAGGCTATGGGATTAGAAGAACAAAGGTTCTGCTCAAATGAAAAGTTTGCCGATTAATCGTTAAGAATATACGATTATATGTGCTAAGCTTAAATTTCAATTTCAAAACTCATAATAGTATCAATGTTGACAAGAAGGAGAATTTTTTTAAAAATAATACCGGTTTCACATTTATAAACAAAAAAGAGTAAGACTGGTGTATTTTCAAAACTTTTCTCTAAATGTAAAGTCAAAATTGGAATTTAAACTGAGGAAACAAGCATACTGTTAACCTGTCTAAAGTTAAAAATTTCTTGAACAGACGTACTACATAGATGCTCCGTCCAAAATTTCAAATTTCAAGGTTAGCCTTCTCACCATGGTTTATACGAATCGAAGTTTTAATTCTATGAAAAGAAGATTAAAAAAACCTACAATTTATACGTCTAATATAAAAAGAAACTATAAATCCCAGCAGGAACTTCAATATATATGTATAACTATCTCAAGAAAACGTGCTAATAAGCTATGCAAAAATCTTCCATAACCATTGCGATGTATTTTGTACCGATGTGTTGATTATCTCAAAGCTTAAAGAACCAAGATCAATATATTATAAATTTTGGTAGCTTTATCTCGAAGTTTACAAATAGCCTCGTTAGCATAAGGGTGCAATTCCGTAGAACGCCAAAACGGTCCACAATAAAATGTCCTTTATAATTAAAAAAGGAGAACACGCCAGTTCTGCCAATAGCATCCGAGAACAGCTTACTGCTCAAATTATTTCAGATGTATCCTTTACGTGCTCCCCTGGTATATTCTTTCAGACCGTGTTTTTATAAAAGCGTTCCTCCAATTAATACTACATCGAAAATGCTAAACTGAACAAATAATTCAAGTTACCGCATTTCAACTTGGGCAGAATTTTTCAGCAGCTGGAATTTCGAGCATTGTTGAAAACTGGCTTGCAACTGGATCGCAAATTTTGCGTCAGTGAGTCGCCCTCATGCAAAGAAAGATTCATTAAGAAAAAGACCGCACGTCCGTTTGCACTGAAGCACAAAACAAAATTTCTATCGAGAATTACCATCTTCGCGGACAGGCCCGATTTTTTTTCTTACTCTGTGAAAGAGAAGTCGGCGCAAGAAGTTGGTTACTTCAAACGGCGGAGTTTTTGCCTCCTCAAAAACGACCCAGGATGACAGTCCAACGAGGAAGTAAGACGACGGTGCATCCGTCAGTCTTCGTCATAATTGGGATTATGGATGTGTTTGTTTGTTTGTTTAAACTGATTGGCACATACCCGATTCAATGACGTTCTCCCTGGCTGTGTGTCTGCAAATGAATTCGGGGAGATGGATTCATCTTACTTGTTATACTGCTCAATATTTTGCGGTTCTTCTGATGCGTGTTCTTCATTTTGTAACTCGGATCAGTTATCTGTCAGGAATTTTTTTTTGTGTTTTAAGTCGTTAAGACTGTCTACCTCGTTGGGTGATGGGAGTGTCCCAGATTGTGAAATAGATGTGATAAGAATCAATTCAGTTACCGGTAAAAATATAAGTGAGATTCTTTACATGGAATGCGTTATTACTCTTGTACTCAGTATCGAAGGGGCTCATTCTAAATGGCCTCATTACTGAAAGGAGAGAACTGAGTTCATAGGGAGTTTGTCAGAATCGTTCCTTTGCAGTGTGCGGTGTTCAGATTATGACTTTTTATGCTATATTGCTTTACATTTTTTTATGCACTTCAAAACATATCTCCATCCCGAGACTGGAATACGAAGAATGAGAATCCTTAGCCATTATATCGTTAGGAAAATCTTATATTCTGCCTGACTTAGGCCGTCTGCACACGGGGCAACTCAAAAGAAACTGATAACTGACTCAAATCACAAACCAGACCGTGATGAGTCGCAACCTATGTAATTGAATGGAGCCACGCACACGACGCAACTGGTTACAAACCCGTCGGACGGGTTTGTAACCAGTTGCGTTCAATTACATAGGTTGCGACTCATCACGGTCTGGTTTGTGATTTGAGTCAGTTATCAGTTTCTTTTGAGTTGCTCCGTGTGCAGACGGGCTTAACCTCACAGTCGAACAGGTTTCAAACTTTGAATGAAAATAATTACCCGCAATTAGAAGTTTTCGAACAGAGGCTCTAAGGAATTACTGAAAGACGATTATTCTTATTTCAGTTTGTTATGATTGTCCATTTATTTGAATTCGCGTTTCTAATTTAACAGACTTTTGAGTTCAAACCGGGAACGCGGATCAATAAATCTCTCCCAAATAGTCTATATTACGAGTAAATAATACACGCGTTTCTAGGTCATTATTGTGGAAGATTCTTGCCGAGAAGCTCTAAAGACTCTTGTTTATCTAATCTATGTAACAAACAATCACTTGCGATAGGAAAGTCAAAATTAGCACTTCAACCAATAAAGTGGTATTTGAAGCTGTACTTAAAGTGAAGTATAGGTTATCATTTATACGCCATTATTGCTAATGGCTGTTGTCGAAAGGCATAGACTTCAGAGCTTTCATAGCTTCATTGCTAACAAAAGTTGCTTGCGATAATAACTTGAAAACAAGCACTTTAAACAATATGGTTCTCTTAGGAGCTCTGTTTCAAGAGATAAGTCAATGTACGTCATTTTGGAAAGTAAACATTGCTAGCTGGCACAGAATAGGATTAATTCAATTGTTGGCATTTCATGACTGGATGCCAAACCTGAGGGAACATTCTAATCTCATAGATCCGAAACCTCTTTCATGTATTTAGCCCTGTCCGTGTTAGGGAATCTAGTTTCATGCAGCCGACTTTAGTCAAATGGTCAACATGATTAACTCACTCATTATGTTCGAATTGCTGTTTAAACCATCCTGTATAAGTATCGTCAATAGATGTAGGACAATCAGTTAGTAGCTGTGTACTGGCTACTTGAACGCTCAAAGAAATATCATCGAAAAAGGGGTGAGCTCCGAAGACTGGAAGAACGATGGGAAGCGAAGAGAGTCCTTTTTCTTTTTTTATTTTAGATTTTCCCGACGGTAGCACCGTTCTAGAATGTCCGGAATCAAAGCAACAGGCTTCTCTTTTGTCCACCGACATCCTGGATTGTCGTGTTTTTGTCCGTTCGCGGAGAGTTCGAACGCCGGGTATCGGGTGACGATTCAAGCAGTGTGCAACCGGTGGCCAATTAGTGGCAGACTGGAGCGGAGAGAGAAAAAAAGAAAACTAAGCAAACCTTTTCGGGCGTTTGATGAAAGGCGACACGTGTTAAAAGAGAGCAACGATGGCGGGGAAAAGAGTGGGTAAGGGAAAAAAACAACGGAGTAGCGAGGGACTGGTTGTGTTTCTCTGCAACACACTCTGTTGTCGAAAGAAGAAAACATTGAGATTTTTTTTCACTCTTCCTTCAAGGACGACCACTCGTTGGTGTTATAGAAAATTATCGATACACGCCTAAAGAGGCGGAGCTTTTTGCAATAAACCTACATTTTTTTCGTCCCTAATTACTCTATGAATTAAAACGCTTTACCTCTCCGTGTAACACGTTCTTAGTTGCGTCGGTTCAGGTTGAAATCGATCTGTCTCGGTGATTTTGACTGTAAACTTGCATGCTTGAAAATTTTCATGTTTTTGAAAGCCAGTCTGTGTCATAGTCTGTTTAATTCTTATGGCGCAATAATGAGATTCCGGGATTAACACGAGATTTCTCACCGTAACTGAGTATCAGGTGCGATGATAACAATGCTCATTGGTCAGCTGATCATGGAAGAGGAACTAACCAATAAGCTCTTTACTTTGCTTCATTTCTTATGCGCGGCAAGATGAAATGAAAAAATTCGGGTTTCGAAATGTTACTTCTACATACAACGTCACTAGTATATCAGAAGCAAATTATTAATTATGAAACGATGAACTCTAGCGATTGAGGCACGTCTCATCTTACCTATTAATTGCATGTCCAAATAGAGTTTCATTCCAGTTTGTAGCACTTGGATCTTACAGACGCCGCAGGTATTAAGCATATATCCATGGTGGGAAGACTTGTAGGTTCTAGGCTAGGCTTTCTCTCTCTCTCCCAACGTTTTATGAAGTGTTTTTTCAGACACGCTCTGGAAGAAGAAAAAAAACTTACATTAAAAATGACTTACAAAGCATAACTAACTATAATCTCCTTATAAACTACCTTATAAATATTATCGATTTCTAAATATTATCACCTATTATATTATCGATTTCTAAATATTATCCTTGCTGACTAAATCACGGGAGTGCATGAAAAATAAAAATAAATCAAATACACCAAAAATTGTCTAGTATACCATACAATATGAACTATTTAGAGTCTCTACATGACGAATAACATACGAATATCAACGACTCTTCATGACGAATAACAACGACTCTATATGTCGAATGACAGATAGAGATTTCTGTAGAGTGTTGAATTAATGATAAAACTTGGAGAGATTTTCCGCATTTCTTTGAGGAAAATATCTTGTATTCTATTGTTAAAGAGACGTGCTGACATTCTTTCTGACAATCTGAGATCAATTTCTAACCTGTTATTTTTGTGATGATAAGATAATCTACGCGTAACGGTTATTAGAGAATTCAGTGTATATATGAATTTTACTAGTTAGATTTTCCAAAGAATTCTGGTTGTGGAAATTAGATATTTTCTAAAGCCATATTCCAATCTACAACACCTTTGACAAGCCGAATCGAAAAATCTAATTAAAACTAAAAATTTAGGTCTCTAAAAATATCTGTACTAATTTACAAGAATATGCGAGTACGTGTGTGATTGAATATAAAGTACTATAATGATGAATCCGCATGTGTAGCACCGCAGTAAATTTGTTTTTTATTCAAGTGTCTTTAATTTCACGAATTTAATTAAATAATAAAAGATGAAAATAATATCCTTGTGGACCGCAAGTTTGTTCAGCAAGGCTTGTAAGAACTTCCCCAAGGACTTGAAAAGTGACTTGAGCAGTGATTGCCAACCGGTAGGCCGTGGCACTTTAGGGCGGCGTGAGATTTTTTCGGGGGTGTAAACAAACAAATATTGGTAGGACCCACTCAAAATAAATATTAAGTAGATATGAAACATTTGTGCTTTAACCCAAGAAAAAAAGATCAAATTACATAAACAAATTGATGACACTAATTGTCGAAAAAATTAACAGAAATCTGCAATTAGCGCTATAAAACAACATAAATACAAGATTCTGTAGAAATAATATTATTTGTGCTTTAAGAATCATTCGCATACAAAACTATTTTTAGTAATACCTATTGTAGTCCTCTAGTGTCAAACTATACTGAATCCAACGGCTATTTTCGAACATCTATTAATATATTCTATTTTGGTGTTTGTTACTTAAACTTTTCAATAAATAAATAAAATCAGCAATGAAATATTCATTTGAACTTAAATTTGACATGTTCCTGATATAAATTTAGCTTTGATTTAATATTTAAAAAATTGAAAAACTGAAATTCTAACAAGGTGCCCCGAGTTTCAAATCTCATTCTCAAGGGTGTCACAGACGTAAAAAGGTTGGGAATCCCTGGGCTAGAGAATCCTCCACAGCATGACATGCAACTGTTGCTCTAGTTATAACACAAAAGAACTGATCAAAATCTTTGCTTCACTAAAGAACTCATATAAGTGCCTCGCTTATTTTCTTATGTAGCATTCAACAATTCCCAAACTAAAAATTTTGAATAAACCTATTAATTTTCAGAAATTGGAGATTTCTTCGGAAATATTGAGGAGAATAAAAAATGACTTCATGTTAATTTATGATTACATGAATGATGGAATTTTTGAAGAACAGCGTATAAAAAAATGCACGTTCGATAATGACATGAGAATATATTATTTGTAAACGTCTTTGTTCAAGATCTATCGTTCAAATATATGGCCTCTTTAATTCTGTCAGAAACTTTCGTTATATTTCCTTTATTTAACTGCTATTTGCTTAAAACATCAGGCAAAGAATTTCCCGACGATGCATTGAAATCTCTGGGAAAGAAGAATGGTTCATCTTTTTATTAAACTAGATTAAAAAAATTGGACTTAGTTTAATGATTGTCACTGTCAGAATCAGCGAAAAAATTCATTTGGAATTAATTGCAGCTCTCGTGTATTAATGAATAATTCCCCCACTGTGACATCATCATCAGAGCTTTCATTTTAGCTCTTTAAAAGTAGGAAGACGTATTGGAGGTTTAACATCAAGGAAAAGGACTGACACCACCTACTCTTCTGTTCAGAAAACATTGTCGTGAAGCTCTGTTTAAAAAATATATATGAGTAACTGGACCTGATTATTATAAGTTTCGTACTTACAATGTAGATAATTATTTGTTCATTAACTTTAAGAAAAAAAATTAAGTATCGTTTAATAAAAAGTTTACTTTCAGAAATTAGCTTGACCAGAATTAATGAATCTTAACCGGATTATCCATATATAAAAACAGTTCCGTAACTGACTGACAGATAACGCTCAGACCAAACTGGTGGATCCAAAAGGCTGAAATTTTGCATGACGATTCTTCTTATAATGTAGGGGTGCACTAAGAAAGATTTTTGAAAAATTCTTCTTAGATTTTTTTAAATTAAATTTTTAAGCTGTTTTTGTAACATTCTTTAAAGTTTGCATTTAAAATAATAAGCTGAGGGTTCTAAAATTTATATCAAGAGAAAGATCATAAAAATTCCTTTAAAATGAAATCTTTTTCGAATATTTATCTCCATTTTCTGATTTTTGGTGAATTTTTAAAGATTAATTTTTAAAATTTAATTTATTAAATGCTGATCACGTGGTTTCTTTTCTTTTTGTGATATTTCAAATTAATTTTGCGTCACGTGCATAACAACGATATAAATTGACAAAAAAATAGTGAAATACGGTAAAAGATAAAATTTAACTACTAGACTAATTGAGATGGAAGTTTTTTAAGAATTTAATTTTAAAAAGTATGTTTTATGGGTATTAAACATACAAATTAATTGCATACATTGACCGTTGTATTTAATTTGAATATTTTCTTCTACGTTATTTTGTCTATAAAAATATCCGTTACGATTTTTTTTTATAAATATATTTTTTGTTTTGTTTATTAGCATTAATTACATACATTGACAGTTGTATTTAATTAGAATGTACTCCGTAGCGAAGCACGGGTATTCAGCTAGTGTGTATATATATATATATATATATATATATATATATATATATATATATATATATATATATAAACGTGAGTGTGATACATAAACAAATAAAAAAATAACAAGAGCATGCCTTAATTTTAGGACCAGGAATCTGCACTACAAATATACAAATAGTTGTGCATTGCCCTCTGGTAAAAAAACTTTGCTTTTCTTTAAAATTATCATTACTTTAATATTAAATTAAAATAACCTTTATCAGTTTGTAACGATTAATTAAGTCGAAAATGCACATAATTAGAACCATAGGTTAATTACCGTACAGGCGGTGATGATAGCAAGGAATGTGATACTTGGTTGTTAAATTACTCCCCCACAGCACCTCATTCACGCCACTTACATGCTTTTTTAACTCATTTAAATTTTTTTTTTTAAATGTTGAAACAAATACCGAGGTGTCCCAAGTTTGCAAAAGCATCTCCAAATTGTTTCCGACAATGAAGTAAGTAATTGATGACAAAGAATACGTAAATAAGTTGTTATTATAATGGGAACCAACATAACCTCAAAATCCATATTGCATAATTAAAACGGCAACTACTTTCGATCTAGTCACGGTAACTAGTTTCAAACTAATACAGTTCTTCATCGAGGTAAGAAGCATTAAGTGTGATAGACTATAGATAATTCACAAATGCCGTATGGTGATTGCACATGGACTGTTCAGTTTTTCACGCTTCAATTTTTATGAAGAACTTTATTAACTAACTCGAAAACGAGGGCCAGTCTTTTATTTTCATTGTGGGTATAAAGAAGCTCTGAGTTTCCGCTCTGAGGTTCCAAAAGTTTCATCATGGGAGTAATAAATTGTAAATATACCCCATCTCCTCACTAGCACTGATATTTTTTCATTCAATAAAAACAACCTAAGGCCTGGGCAGGAATTGGACACATTATCTTTGCTGCATCCCGGTTCGATATTCCGACTACTAAACTGCCGTGTGATGTTGTTCATAAACCTTACATTCCCCTCGTCGAGAGAAAGACTGAAGGGCCCAATAATTTGACGAAAATCACTCTATTGCCGTCGGGCACCATTGCTGCAACGATTGCATGTCTCACACTCTGCTCATTCATAATTTTTCTCATGTTAAAGACAGATAACAGACCGGGCAGGAATTCGAATTTAATTATTTTAGGCAATATTTTAGCCAGTGAATTGTCATGCCATGCCAGTGCCCACACTTACAATGTTAACAATTAAGTACGAAGAGGATAATGAAGGCCAGAATTTAGAGGATCAAAATTATGCAATGAATTAATTTCAAAGGGTAAAACAATTTTAAAAACTTTTTTAATCTTGCCCTTCGGAAACACTAACAGCAAACACTCTTTTTCTACGCTTAAGCGTGTTAAAAAGGCTAAACAATTCGTTAACTAACATACCCAAACATTTATTATAAATCCATTAAGGATAAATTTTCCATAATAACAGTTAAGATAAGAGTCATTATTAACCATGTTTTATAATACAAGCGTATGATTAACATTGATGTAGAGTTAGACATGTATTTTTTTATTATGGTTAAACTACTTCTCATTAATTACTTCCTAAATTGAAGCTTAAAATGAAAAGCGCTATTTAATTTTTGCTCTTAATTAAACTTTAAAATTAAACGTATTTATTGGTCGTGTAACGGTAAATACGGATGATATTTATTAGTGAGAAAGGGTTGAATAACTGAATTTGCTGAGAGGGAAGAATTAAGAAAAACCCTGAAGAGGAATGGAGGGAACCTCAAAATCTGGTTGCACATGAGGCCTGTAGGATGTATCTTCGAAGTCTATTTAGAATACTAGTGATCATTTTTGTGGCAGACGATTTACTCAGTTGACTCATCTCCATCTCAGTATGTTCCCCATGGAAAGCACTCCTCTTGTGATATCCATTTCGTACGCAAACTGACTTCAAACTTTATCAGTTTAAAATCTCTCTCAAATAAACTTATCACGTATGGGAATCTACCTGACTCGCATAAAATCTACAACTCTGTATATTTATTTAAACGGAGAAGGGGATAACTCTATATTTCTTTATTCTCCATAAATAAATCGCTTCAGAGGATGTATCTACCATTTCCCCACAAAGCTGAAATTCTTAGCATACCAAGCTGTTAATTATCTATTAATTTTTTTTCTAAAGATGCAGGTATTGGGAACATTTGGAACTAAATTAAAATAAATTGGACAAACAAAAAATTGACACCCGAAAAATCTGTTACACAAACACCACTTGTTCTGTAAAGATTTTTTCAACTGATCAATTTACGCCTTTTGACCCCTTTTTTCAAGAGGGGAGGAGTTAACAAATTTGAAATTCCCTCCTACTGGTTTAGTACAATTACACCTCTTATATATAAATATATACACTGAAGTGCCTACCTAGTAACGAGTTGGGCCTCCTCTGGCCTTGACAACGGCTGCCACACGACGAGGCATAGATTCAACAAGTTTCTGGAAACGTTCCACGGGAATGGCTTGCCAAATATTGGCTAAAGATGTCCATAATTCAGTAAGGTTCTTTGGTGCTGTGTGATGGCCTTTCACGCCTTGTTCCAAAACATCCCAAAGATGCTCAATAGGATTTAAGTCTAGGCTTCTAGGTGGCCAATTCATGACAGAGAAGTCAGAGGAATGCTCATCCAACCAGCCAGTAGCCAACCGGGACTCGTGAAAGGTACAGTTGTCTTGCTGGAAAACTCCATTACCGTGCGGATAACAGAACAGCATAAACGGATGGAGGTGATCACCCAGCAACTCTACGTACCGAATTGCATTGAGGGAGGTTGGTACACGCACCAAAAATGCCAAACTGTGCCACGAAAAAACACCCCAGACCATGATTGAGCCACCATGCCCTTGTACAGTTCCAGCCAGGCATGCAGGATCCATGGCTTCATGAGCCTGACGCCATATTCTCAGCCTCCCGTCGGCGTTATGTAGTCGGAATCGAGACTCATCACTCCAAGCTACTCGTTTCCAGTCCTCTACACTCCAGTCTCTGTGCTCTCTTGCCCAGAAAGACGTGCAGCCCGATGGCGAGTATAGAGCAATGGTACTCTCGTAGGTCGACGGCTCCCGAAACCCATACGGTGAAGCGAGCGTTGCACAGTCCGTTTACTGACTGTACGACTGGCACAGTCATTAAACTGGGTGGTAATTTGAGCTAATGTTTGGCTTCGCTGGCTACGTACAATACGTCTGAGCCGTCTCTCACCACGCAGTCAAGGCTAATTGTCCTTTGCAGTTTGCCCGATCGCTAGTTTTTTTTTCCACCATCCATGTATTCTTGGTATACTCTTGACACTGTCGACCTTGAAAATCCTAGCTGTCTGACGATTTCGGAAATTGAATGGCCCATGCGTCGCGCACCTACGATTTGTCCGCGATCGAAGGCGTCTAAATCAGGCAGTTTACCCATACTGGCAATTCCAACAACTAATTCAGAACAACCACAGTACGCGCTATATATGCAGTTACCACAGCGCCCTCACTTGCGCATACATGATGCGCAGCGCTACACAATTTGCATAGGCTTTGCTATCCCTAATTCAGTGGCACTTCAGTGTATATATTGAACCCACGATTATTCCTTTTGTGAATTATGTTGTTAGAAATAAAATAGAAAACTTCAAAACAGTTTTGACATGGTTCTTAAAAATAAGGAATATACCAAATTTTTTTCAGAAGAAAAAAAAATATATCTTTAAACTTTATTATTATTTTAATTCAACTCAGTTTAAATCACTGTTTATTTAAATCGTCTAAATATTTAATTTTTCTTGCATGCAGGCCCTTTTTTTAAAAATACCATTTTTTTTCTGGTTTTCCGTAAACTTGTTCAATTATTAGCAAAAATAATCGAGGCAGTTCCATGTAAATATGAATATTAACACATTTTAATTGCATCCGTGATGGTATAACATGCAGATATTTTTTCAAAAACGCTTACGAAAATTATGTCTCCTGACTGTGTAAACAGTGGAGATACGTCAATCTAGCGACGTACACAAACCACGTACATAGACCACGGTGCTAATTGCACCACGATCATTTTACGACTAATTAATCACCTCACGCCGAAGCTTCCCAAGATGCTGCAGAGTCAAAAATTGGCGATATTCAAAGCCTAAAACACTGGTAATCGAAAACGAAAACATGGAAATCGGAACTCTTTCAAATCGCACCCGTATTTTCATTAATGGTATGTGTGAAAGTGGCTCGATTACTCCGTTCTTTACAGGGAGAAATATACGTTGGTCTACTCAACAACTCTCTAGCTCTCTGGAAGGCTAAATAAATGAGAAAAAGAAGAGGGCAATCTGCTATCTTAATGCTGGCAAAAGAAAAACTATCTATGACCTTGATAACGGAAGGTTAAGGATCATCGGTAGTATCCTCCCCCCCCCCCTCTTCTTCGGTTAGTCGAATTCTTCTCACTCCTCCTCAGTTATGGTGCTGCCATCTACCGACTAATAGTCCAACTATAGCTAACACAGCTGTATGTTATTGCATATTTATTTGTAATTCCACTTGCTGAATACTCCTCATTTCAAAGGGAAAAAAATATTTTTAATACATTGGTATTTTAATGCCAATTTTTCTATATGAAAAATCTTAACAAGTAAAAGAAATTAACACCACAAACTAAGGTTTCCAAATTATAGCTATTGGTATCAATGCAGTAAAATTCAAGTAACATCATTATAGGAATGATAATGAAATTTTAATTATTTAGCTTAAATTCAAAAATAAAGGAGTCAAAAATGATGTATTTATATTATTAATATATTCATATAATTAATAAATGCATATTTCTATAATAATGAAAACATTAATTCCCCCAATAATAAGAAAAAATAAGAAAAATGTACTATCGTTTTATATCAAAACTGTGCAGGTGATCAATAAGGTGTTATAGTTTCCTATTTTTTCATACTTGTAAAGAAAGTGGTAAAAAGTTTAAAAAAAGGAGTTATTTTTTACATGCAAATTTATCATTTCAAATATTCTACTTTTGTAGCCCACCATTGAAAATAATAATAAATAAATAAATATATATATATATATATATATATATATATATATATATATATATATTATATATATATATATATATATAAATATATATAAATATATATATATATATATATATATAAATATATATATATATATATATATATATATATATATATATATATATATATATATATATATATATATATATATATATAAATATATATAAATATATATATATATATATATATATATAAATATATATAAATATATATATATATATATATATATATATATATATATATATATATATATATATAATATATATATATATATATATATATATATATATAATATATATATATATATATATATATATATATAATATATATATATACTATATATATATATATATATATATATATATATATATATATATATATATATATAATATATATATATATATATATATAATATATATATATATATATATATATATATAATATATATATATATATATAAATATATATATATATATATAATATATAATATATATATATATAATATATATATATATATATATATATATATATATATATATATATATATATATATATATATATATATATATATATAAGTAAATAAATAATTCTACTTTCTATTTAAAAATTTCTGGTAAATACCTTGGTACTGTTTAAGTAGTTTAAACTTAATACTTCGGTTTATTGTATTATAGTAATTTTTAGATAAAAAAACATAAAAATATCGACGTCGTAAAAACTAATAGCTCAATTTTTTTAAAGTCTTTTGAAACAGTAAAAATTTGGGAACATTAAAAGAATTAAAATATTTTAACGATTTATATATTTCATGTACTTAAACTAATAAATAAATACACCTAGAAAATGCAGTACTCAATTCTAACAGAAGTTTTTAGAAAAATTGTGAAGGTTGGAAACTAGAAAAAAATATAATATATATTTAGTTATTATTAAATCTCTGTATATTGAATTTTTCACTATATTTTATTGTACTATTTATTTATTTATAAATTGCATACAATGGAATGAGTCTAGAACGTTTCTAACATCCTTCTTTCTTCACATTAGTCACAATGGAAATTACCCCAGATTTTTCAAGAAAATAACTTTTATTTTACTTCTTTCTGTAAAAAGTGTTAAATACTCCTTTAATTTCCCTTCTTTTGAAGATAAGAAAATATTGTGCCTGGCTTCGAAAGGCAAGTACATATAACTATAAACAAATGTGATATATTTTTTTAAAACTTAGAATAGTTTTTCTTTCTCAAAAAAATCTTTTACAAACAACTAGAGATGAGAAGCTTTATATGCGAAGTTGCCTAAAAAAATATTTATGTGTTGCTTGCAGGAAAATAGTTTGGTAAAAACGTAACAATGTGATTTCACACATAAGCATATATAGAATTTTATAATTCTATATATGTTTAACCTCTGATGGGTTGAAATGAGTAACAGAAAGAATTATCTTAGGAAACTTTCATGATACAGATTTATAAAGCAATTATTTTACGAAAATAGATCATTAAAATATTGAATCAACTTAATGAAAAAAAAAGTGCTTAGTGAACTTTACACTTTTTTTTTTCATTAAAAGAGTATCAATTCAATACAAGAGTATCAATACAAGAGTTCATTACAAGAGTATAAATTTTCATTTTAATTCTTACGTAAAATGTGTTTTTTGTAAGAAGTCTAAAATAGGGAAGTTTGGCTCGTTTTGATGTAACAAATAGATAATTCTGTTCTTTTTATACTTTCTTCAGAGAGAAATGATTTCATAAACGTCCTATAGATGGCAGCACTAAAAATAGAAATTCAAAGCCAGTTTTCCTCCAATAATTACGCCTGTTTTTACTAATCAAAAGGTTTTGTATCAGCATTACACATTGATTACGTTGTTTCAGTTATAATAATGAGTTTACTTTACTAAAACCTCAGACGCAATAACTGTTGCTCAGAGGTATGTACTTCAAAATTTTCCTTAAATTTTTAACCTTTCAGGTATAACTGGAATGATCATTATAAATTTCAGAGTAATTATTGCAGTAATCATAATCTTGAAATAAAGTAGTTCGCATAGTCAGAGAAGCTAAATGATTTCTCATGGGATTCCAGTTTTAACGTTCACTGATATGTAGAATGTACTCGTAATAAATTTTTTTCATGTTTCGTACTTTTTATATACTTGTCAATTTTTTAATCGCAATAAGATCTAAAAAATAAGGCGATAACATAAAAGGAATAGGCTTGATTGACGTGAAATAAATACATAGGCTTGTATTTCTTTGTCCCAAAAGCAATGAAACAAATGGTAATAACTAGGCAAGATAGTAAAGTGCGAAGGTAAGTTTACAACATATACACTCCTTATTCTGTTCCTTTTATCACTTCTTAATGCAGTAAAGGAATACATATTTTTACCATTTGAAATGCTTCTTTTACATTTTATTCGCAACCTTTCCTTCTATTCGTCTAGAAGTCTAATTATCTAGCCTAAGCCTGCAATAAGATACGATCCGTGGGCCATATGCGGCTCGCTAGCCCTCACTCTGCGGCCCGAGAAGCTTTTTGTAAAAACTATAATATATTATGCTTTTATATGTTCGTCTATATTCTGTATAATTAGATTATAAATCTAAAAAATTCGGTATATTGTTATTTGATTTATAGCATTACGAAAGGAATATATAAGCAGTGAATAGTTTTAAAAAATTTAAATTAATTTTTAAAAATCTGTAATTTATCTTTTGTTAGAATATTTTTCGCTTTCCCATCTATCCTTTTTTTCCTGCAGTCCGCTGCATCTTTCAGTAATGTAATTATGCCCTCATCACATTTCGAGCTGTGCAGACCTGCTGTAGCCCATCCCAAATTATATACTGGTTGACTGAAAAAAAAATTTTAAAAATACAAAAAATATTCTTAATATCTTATAGCAATACTGACTGAAGCGCAACTTTTAAATTTAAAAATTAATTATTTGCTTAAACAAGAATTACTCAGTATTTCGGTAATTGTGCTCTAAAACACATTCACAGAAATAAACAAAATTAAATAATGTAATAAATTAAATAACGAATTTTTCAAAGTGTTTTCTAGTATTGCTTCTTTATTTACAAATTGAATACCATAGAATTTCTAACACACTTCTTTCATCAGTTTAGACACGAAACTGATTTTGAAAACCTGAATTTGAAAACGACGTTAAATCACAAGACGGACAAATTTAATAATAATTTCTTTCAAACTTTGGGGAAATAAGGGGAAACAAGGGAAGGTACATAAAAGAGAAATCCGAGCGCGAAAGAGAAATTGTTCAATTTGAGATTGTAATTTATCATTCGACATTATCAAAGGCACATATTCCCGGATAATGTATATATATATATATATATATATATATATAACCTGTTTACATAAATCTGTTTTTAATAACATTATTGTAAATCAGTTAGTTCGTATAAATAGGCTATGTTCTAAAGACAATAGGATTAAGCATATTATAGACTTGAAAGCTGTGCTAACTCGTAATAATTACCCAGTAAGTCTATCCAAAAACATAATTGGTTGTTTTTGTTTTAATGAATAGTTTGTTCTGTTGCATTAATATGTTAAACATAACAATAGGTTAAAATAATAACTACTAAAAATAAAAATAAAAATCATAAGTAAAATAAAATAAAAATAAAATTATTTCATAGTAGTAACAATAATAAAAACTAAATAATTAAAGGAATAATAGTCTTAAAATATGGTAACCAAAGTAAGTCTGTAACTGAGAATCCACTACCTCAATGGTTGCAAGTTTTATGACGTCAGTCATCTTGCGGTTACAAGTTCTTAACTTCCACTCTGACTAGCGCCAGGCTTGGTGTTCTTTGGTTAAGTACTTTTATTCAAACTTAATTCATTTATTATTCAATTCTTCTGTTAATAATGGATTGTACGGTGTCTGAGTGTGTTTATTTTATAGATCATACTCATCAGAAACAATCCATTGGTTTTTAGACAGTATTGACACCGCTGATGAAGAAAACCTATCAAAAACCTTATTCATACTTTTCTTTACATGTTGTTTGTTCCTGGCTGCAAGTAGCTTTAGAGCTATTACTGGTTTTCTCTTTCATCTTATTCTTATTTATATATATATATATATATATATATATATATATATATATATATATATATATATATATATATATATATATATATATATATATATATGTATATATATATATAAATATATATATATATATATATTGTCTCTTGAACTTTTGTAGGTTATGATCAGATTCGTGTCACAAGGCATCCAACCACATGCAGTTTATCATGTAACGATGGACTAAAGCCTAGCACCTAAACAAGAACGCATAGACTCGGACTGAGTTATACCCGAAACCCTAAAGAAGCGGTGTTATCACGTCAGAGGAAAAAAATAAAAAGAATGTCCACTACCTCCACAACGTGGCTTCATTTGTAAAAGTATCTATACATTTAAAAACCACTGACCGAGAAAAAAAAAACATTTTAGTCGAGCAAACCCAGTTTCATCATCGCTCACCCTCCGGTAAATTACCATAATCAGCGACGATGAAAAATATCTATTATTGATAGAATTTTGAAAAATTATCTACCCAAAATCTACCCTCTCAAAATGGTTTTTAAACACCACAGATCGAATGAGTTCATATAATATTTGATCGCAAATTATAAATATTTGATAGGCAGATTTTCGATTCCCTTGTAGACAAGGCTATCAAAAGCAACACATCACCAAATGAAAACATCCTCTGGCTGTAACAAAGTCTTTATATCTCGTCCATCACTAAGCTACTTCCCGAGATTACTGAATACGCGATGATAATCTTTCCAAAAAAATATGAAACGATAAGAAAAAAAGAAATTCACAGAAATTTTAAACTGACTCTTCCATCAGAAGTAGTGCCAACAACAATCATTGTTCCTTGAATCATTGATTCAAAATATTGATAGATAAAGATTGATAGATAGAGATTGATAGACTGATAGAGAAAATACCCCACAGTACTCAACAAATCTGAAAAAGGGAAAAAGAGACTCTAAATAAAGCAAAATAATTTTAATAAAATGAAAGAAAAGACAGTTTCATAGTCCTGTTTTTGTGAATGGTTTTACAGTCTTTTTTTTTTCATGTATTTTAAAAAAATGCTAAAAATTTTTATATAATTTATATAAACAAAAATGCAAATAAATATAAATATTTATACATTATAAACATTTATATAAATAATAAATTATGAATTTTTATAACTTCCTATCTCGTATGCATTCTCTTTCCAGACATCAATAAGGCAACCCCCATTCAACGAATAGTTTTACAGGTTCTTTGGAATGCGTTAAAATAAGAACCCAAAGTAAACATAACGAAGCTGAATATTAATCCTGAAATAGTATGGCATTGCCCAACGCCCCCAGTACTTCACTTTTCTGCTGAAACCTGAGAGAACCATTTATTAAAAAACGCGGTTTTCTCTATAGCTTTTGTCTTATTGCTGAAAGCGTGCGGAATAAGAACCGTGAGAAATGTATGTAGGCTAAAATTCTACCCGAGAAATAGCCTGGCAAGAACGCGCATTCTGACAATCCTCAATAATTTGATTCGATTGAGCAGGTTTTATTTCCGCCTCGGGCTTCTTGTGAATTGATCAATTTTTCGCTTAGATTCATCTCAAAAACCAGTGGTTCCGAAAACTTTCTATAGACTTGAGTTATTGTCTAACCTACCCCTCTTGACATACTTATATAGCCATTATATACCGATAAAATACTTATATACCAATAAAATTTCCCCATGTCTCAAATTTAAAAGAAATGTTTATCAGTATTTGCCAGATTACGCAAGCAGTGTTTAAGGCTGCTATGTACTAAGAAAAAAAAATCGTATTTCACTTTTGCTCTTCTTGCAGACTCTTGTGGTGGGAGGAGTCCAGTTGACAGTTTGAGAATTCCACCCCCCTTAGGATTGACATTTTGAGGGATTGCAATGGCTCTCTCTCTATAGGGGGGGGGGGGTTAAGTGCTGCCCCCAAATTTTTTTTAAAAAAATATATTTTTGTTAACTATTTACAGGTACATAAATGCTGATAATCAAATAAAATTGGTATTGTCAGATAGCCTGAACTTTTCTGCAAAGCGCTACAGGATTCATTTTATAAATTTCGTCCACCGAAGGAATTTATGAGCGTTTAAAACACACTATACCAGATTTTCCCCCGAATAATTTAAAAAAAAACAAAAATGTATACAAATGTAAAATTTCTTTCTCTGTGACGGAGTATAATTAAAAAAAAAAAAAATCTTTGAATCTAAGTCGGCAATCCGTGGACAAATTTTTTCCATAGGTTAACATTGAGGTGAACGAATCCAATGGGGTTATTACATAGCAGCCTTAAGGGGACCGTGGACCTTTATTTGAGCAAATCTTTTTTATTGTAATATTGATTGTGTTATTGTATGTTATACATTCTAGTGTGTTTTATATATTTCTGTAGGTTAATAGTACCAAAATAGCTTTTTTCCAAGTAAAAAATCATTTATGAAGCTTCTACGAAGTAAGTAATAAAGTTAAGTGTAGCAATAAATTTTAAATCTGTTTTTCTCAAAACAGAGTTTTCAAGGTTTTTAGATTTTTTAAATGCTCCATGCGACTTAATTTCTGTTCGAAATTCATGAAATTGATAAGGAAGGATCCTGATACTGTTTACAAAGAAACTGGGTATGCATTTTACAATTCAACTTCATTAAGGTAATTAAATTTTATTTATAACTTATTAAAAGGCAAAATTTTGATGAAAATCGGGATGGAATTCAGAAAAAAAAATCTCTCAAAAATTAACTATTCAAGGGATTAATACCCAGATTTGTTAGTATTACAGTTTTAAGTGATTTAAATACAAAATCGAGAAAATATCTCAAGAATAAGTCGCAAGGAGCATTTTAAAAATTTTTAAAAAAGTTTTAAAATTTTTTAAAAAATCTTAAAATTATAATAATATTTGAAATTTCTTCTAAGGTATTCTATATACTTATGATGAAATGTATATATGTACAAAATTTCATATCTCTATGATAAAAAGTAAAAAAAGATAAATTTTAACGTCCACCGTTCCCTTATCAATTTAAATAAAAACATATACAATATAAAAATATTTCATGCGTGGTGATTATAGTTAAAGAATTATACTTTTATTGCCCTAAAGTTATGTCTTCCTGAGATTAACTATAACCAATTGTACCTGTCCCCAAAATACTCCATAATGTAGATTTTGCATCGGACCTAAACTTGATAATTTCAACTTGACAACCTGACGTTTGGGAGTCACGTAAGACCTTGCAGACACATCCCTCAGACCTTGGGAATACATAATTTCTCTAGTCTAGAATTAAGACTAAAAATATGAATAAATTAATGAAATCAAATAAAACTCAACTCTGCTGTAAAAGGTGCATCAAAATGTTAAAAATTTTCTTTAGGGATTCATTATTTGAGTACAAAAAAATAATAAGCCCTATTACAATATTCTTTTACCTCAATTTTTAATTTTAATTCTGGAATTGAGAATTACAGATTTCTAAGATCTGAGGCTTTTGTCTGCAAGGTTTAATGTAACTCTCTAACGTTAGGTTGCCAAGATGAAATTATCAAGAGTAGGTCCGGTGCAAAATTTACACTATGGGGTACTTTTAGGGCAAGTTTAACTGACTATGCGATTCAAATACAGTAAAGACACCAACGATAAATGAAGAATGGTTATTTATAAATGCAGTGGAACCTTGATCTATCATTTTTAAAGGGACCTATTGCACTGAAGGGTCAATGCGGGAAAACTATAGATACAGGAACATAACAAAAGACTGTTGTCGGAATTGGATAAAGTAAACGACACATACGGGAAAACTATTATTCGGGGGACGATTGATCCCGGTTCCACTGTATTGAAATTTCAATTTCATATTCAGTTCAGAAGGAGGGAATTCGACATTCAAACAGATGACAAAAGTCGAATTTATTTTATTTTATTTTTATTTATTTATTTTAAGCGAAAGGATTTATATCAACGATTTATTCAGCAACAAAAACCGATTGAATTTTGGGCTGCCACTCTAATTCTCTCAAAAGCCCCTCTGTCAATGCATTCTTATGGGCACGATTCTCAGATAACCCATAACAAAGCCGCAATCAGAAACTTTATCTTGGATGGGAGGCAGGTAAAAATGAACGACAGAAATTTATAAATTAAATTTGATATTATTAGAACACAGTATTTTTATTTCAATATCTTTCTATTTTTCCTGAAATGGGGAGTTTATAATTTTGTCCGTCACCTTCAACGCTAATAGTTACGACACTCTCACCACTGTCCGCATTAGCAATGGGCAGTACCAGAAGCTCACGCGTTAGCTACTGGAAAGGGATTCCTTCCGTCGGTGAATTTATCAGTTCAAATCGGAGGTCACAAATTTTCGCCTCAGAGGTGATGATGGTAAGCGAAAAAAATGACGAAGTCGTCCATTTCGTAGCCTAACAAAATCCATTTCAAAACAGTGCCACTCAGGCAATTTCCGGACTCCGAAGCGATGGAACAAAGTCGAAAGAGGCTAGCGAAACCTGAATCTTGCCACAGACTGCTTGATGCTAATAACAAAACAGTCTGTAGCATGATTCGAGTCTCACTACCTGTTCCAATCATTTGTGAAGTTTAACATTCCATCTTAGAAGTTTCTTCACCCATCGTCTCTAGAGGCAACTTTTCTTCAGAAGCAGTTGCGCCATGTTTGAGAAGTTGAAAAAAAAATACACGACCTTACATGATATTACAAGTCCCAAAAAGTATTATAAAAAGCATCTCCATTAAGTAGTAATGAGAGACTACAGTTTTGTGCTCATAACCGGTCCTACCGTGAGACTTAACCTTTGAATATACTCTAGATATAAACTTAATGTTAGATATGAAATGGCCCCCTGGAAACAGAATGCGTACCTGTCATTTCAGTCTACAACGGCGAAAATCAATCCTTTATGCATAACGGTTCAAATTACCGACCAGGCTTAACGAATTTTTGCCATACCTTTTACAATTTTTTAAACATTTTGGTTCAATTATCCTTATGGGCTGGAATATATGAATTCAGTATATTCCTTCACATGTAAAATATTCATTCCTCAAATGAAATCGCGTTGTCTCTTAATAATTAAAGAGCCTATGGTGTGTTGCGGGCAATAAGAATTTCGGTAAAAGAGGGCGCTGAGCGCGCCTCTGAAGTTTAAAGTTGTAGAGAATTGGCCAGTTCTGTACTGAGAGATCAGACGACCATGTAGCAAGTTACTGTTAATATGTCTTAGATGTCTGTCTTTGTTTGTTGAAATAAATATTGTGGCTGTGTACCGAAAGCTGTTTCTTAACGAACCGACAACAGATAACATTTTGAAGAGACGCCTGCTTAGGAGCGTCACATAATGTACCAAAAATTACTATAGCGACAGCAAAATTTACAGCCATAACTGAATATGCTGGAACAGTATTTTACATCGTAATTCTGGGAAGGTATCATCAGGAATTCAGAGAAATTTTCCAGAACTTCGCAGAAAATATTTTTCTATCTCATTTCACACCAATCGTAACATCCTAGACATGGGAGGATACACATAAAATGCAGATCAAGTACAATCATTTTCCTCAACCGAGTTTCGGCCTAAATTGTGATTTCAGCGAGGCAAGTTACTTTGACGTCATTAAACAGCAGTTAAAATAGCAATAGCAGAGGGACAAATATATTTCATTGTCATCGACAAGGGGAAATTTAAAGGGATGTTTCCCACACCGTCATTATTGTGACGAGCTAACTTGTTCAAAAGTCATCACAGTCTCGGGGCCTCATAAAGTGCAAAATGTTTTAAATAACTTTCTAGAAAATTCATTCATAATTCTCGTTAAGGTTCGCGAAACGTAAAATAATGAATATAGTCACAATCAATACATGTCATTCCAATGGTCCCCTCGGACGGCCGTTTATTCATTTTCATTGTGTTATACATTACGCGTTGTTCAGTTATGTTAATGGGTGAAGAAAATCTACATGGATCGATGGATTCGATACTTCACAGAGCTTCAAATTATCATCTAAGAATTATCATCTATAGACAACAAACCATCTTATGAAGAAAACTTATAAGAAATTCAAATAAGGTGTGTTATTCTGCGACAAGTTGAGAAAAAACACTACTTGGTCCACACAACCGTCGAAGCTGAGGAGGGATTTTGGCCACGATTTCAACATTTTTCAAAACATTGTAATTCAAATAATCTTGAAAAACCTTTTAAAGTGGTATCACTCAGGTAGTTTCTGAATTCAACAGCTTTGGTTTTAGTCCAGAGAAGCTAATGAACCTTGAATGTTGCCGCAGACTGTTTAATGCATCAGAACGGAACAATCTGCAGCCTGATTCGAGGCTCAATATCCTCTTGATAACACATGAAGTACAACATTTCTACTTTGGAGCTGCTTCACGTGGTCTTTAGCGACAGAGTTTTTGCAGAGCACCAGTCTCAGGAAGGAAATTTCACCAAATCTCATATACCGGAGAATTTACCTGCAACCCTGCTAAGGGCAGTAAAGGGTAACCGCTTCTGGAAGATGCAAAACCAAAATGCAGTTGGTAACCATTTATTCAGATAAAGGCTGCTTACGATATACTAACGAAGAATCGGGCTATATAGACGGGGGCGTATAATGGTTTGAAGAATACGTCTGGATCTCGGGCATGAAATTTAATTTTCGACTACTTGAACACTTCAAGCTGAAGAGCATTCGTTGCAATGACCATAACAGCGACATGTAAACATAGGCGTAGCGTCGGGGGGGGGGGGGGGGGAGGGGGTCAACCCCCCAACTTAACTTGATATAAATTAAAACGTTAATAGAAGCTCAGTTAAAATCGGAAAATTGTAGAAAACTTTTTAAAAAGTTGGGTTTTTCCCCGCTTTTTCAAACTGTGAAACTGAAGATTACGATTATGTCTTTAGCCCTAACATAGTATTTAACAATGATAGGATCCATAACAAAAATTTGCTGCTATATTTTTGTCTAATTTTATTTATATTATATTTATTTTTCTCATTGTATAACTTTTGAATACTACTCAAACATCAATTCTATTGCTATTCAGTTTTTAAAAAATCATAATATTTCATATTTTAAGGACCGTCCGGCAGTCAATGCGCTGAGGAGGGCCCTAACTGAATTCAATTCGTGCTCCCATCAAAAGTTTGAAGTACTCTACGCCTATGCATGTCAATGAAATATTCATTCTATTGGATATTTGTGACCAGTATACAAAGTGCTTGGAGGCAGTTGCTAACGAATGATGATTCTTGCTAAAGACTGCTTGCTGCGTATGAAAGAAACAGTCTGTAGCATGATTCGGAGCTCACTAGCGTCACAGAGAACTGTTGCATCTGGTAAAACGACTCGGTGATTTCAGAAAGATTTCACCAACAATCTGATAGGTGGCAAGTTCGTATTACGTGATTTTGAACAGAATTTCTCCATACATCTGTTAATTTATTATGTATCGTGAAAAAGTTCGTCATTTTGTGTAAACGCCCCCTAGAGATATGTCTAGGGGTCCCCTAATATGTCTTTCTAAACTTGCGACATGAGAAGGACATTTTGTAAATACGCACTTGTGTTTCTTGATTGGTTTATTTTTAGCAACATCTACACAACAAAATCTATTTCGAGGTTAATAACAGAAGGCACATTGCCACTCGTCTAGTACTTAAATCCAGAATATCATATGTGCAGCACATATTTTATAGCAGGGCTTTGTCTACTTATGGCAAGATCTATTTATGGCAGGATCTTTCTTCTTTTAAGACAATGCGAGCGATATATGCCCGTTGGAAGACTCAAACTGACGTTGGTAACGTGGTGAAAGTCGAAGATTTGGGTTCCACGCAAAATTTTTTGCGTCCAACGATTGTTTGCAGACCTTAAGTAGATAGCTTTGGACTCCAGATGCACATCTCTGAGAAACATAATTTGATTTATTTCATTAAATTTTGTACTGGGAATTATATTTAAACGTCTTCTGTCCGTAAACGGAACAAAAGGAAGTATTGCAGTTAAAGCATCCATGCAGAATAACAGCCACAACATCATTCAATTGCTTGCCTGATTCCCAAAAATTGTGGCTGTATAATAGAAAACCTAAATAAAAGCTTTAGATGCCCAACTTCAACTCTTGAAATCGACAATGAACCAAGAAGTTGGCTCGATCGTCGAATAAAAACCGACAGTCGCCATAAACACCGACGCCATTTGAACAATGACTAACGCAACAGACGATTGCAGGTTGTACTTGATGTCATTCTTTAACATTAATAAACACCTTAACTTGCCGAAGACAAGGCATTTTTGCAAAAAAAAAAATCATTTGAGTGTAAAATTTTTAATCCATTAGCCAATGGCGGCTTGGCTAGTTGCAGATTAGGGCATGGGGGCGGGGTCAATCCGGAGGCTGAAGGAGTCGACACACAATTCCTCGTGGTACGACAGAGTGAATGTTAAACCTCCAGAACATACGGCGGTCGAGTACTAACACTGCAGAGTCGTTGGTCATTGTCGGAAGGGATGATAACAAACGCTACGTATTCGTGGCGTTGATCCGATTAGCATCGTGAATGAGCGTTTCTGAGAGGTTTGTGTTCGACTTACGGCGCAGTAGTGGTAGCGGGAAGAAAGGGAAAATAATAATAATAAAAAGGAACTGCGTGATTTTACCTCTCGGACACACCAAATGTGGCGAGGCCATCAGATTTTCGGAGCACGTCGGGCGGATTTTTTTTCCCCGGTCGCCCTTGGTCTTGTGGAAGTGGCAAAAGGACGATGAGTGTTTCGGAGAAAAAGAAAGAGCCCTTCTCTCTACTTCCTGCAGGTGCGATTTCGGGAGACACGTGACCGACCGACTTCTCTGAGCTATCGAGAGGTTGCCACCGCTCACGTCGGAAAGAAAAGGAATCGAAGTCCAGAAGCTCTCGAAGTGTGGAGAATCCTCACCGGGTGTGTTGGTAGTAATTTTTTTTTTCGGTGTATTCTGATGATGGAGTAGTATAATGAGGCTATATTCTAGCAGTCGCTAAATTTCCTTTAATCATTTATTGCTTATAGCAATAAATGTTTAAAGGAAATTTTCGATTTGACAAATCTATGATGAAAAGATAATTCTACACTTTCTTAATTAAAAATTCTAAAAAAGAATCTCAAAACCTAGAAGAAAAACAGGCTCTTCTCTGTGTGTTTCTATGCAGAAATGATCACAAGACTAATGCTGGCAAACAAATGCGTTTTTTTTCTGATACTAAATCATCCCTTTTAGGAAACAGTAAAAATATTTATTACTTTTCAACCGTTTATTAAACAATTTCCTGGGAAAATATTCTAACTTAAAATTGTCATTTTTGTAATGCATGTACTTCTTTTAAAACTTTAATTACTTTAATTTTTTGATAAATTTTCATCTGATTTTTTTTCTAAGTATACATCTTACGCTATTAATTCCTTTAAAACTGCCATTATTTTACTTTTAGGCAAATCTTTGACGTTTAATTTATGTATATATTTAATTTTAAAGTCATGCGAAACTTACGTGAAACTTTATTTTATAATCTTGCAACACAATCATTTTATTATTTTTTGTCAAATTATTTTGCTGTGAGTACAATTACACAGTATTAAATTCTAATTTGCCCTCGAAATAATTCTTACTTTAAATATTAGTTAAATTATTGTCTCACCATTATCCAAAGTATACATAAGGTACGTACCATGGTATATATAAAATTTATCATTGAACTCCCAGCTTTCCTTTAGATCTTTATATCTCCCCCCCCCCCCAATTTATCTGTATATTTCATTTATTTATTAATCAAAGCAACATGCAATCTATCCTTTATTTCGTTTATTAAGGCTCCTGTGTACTAACCCTATTGGATTCGCTCCACCTCAGTGTTAACCTATGGAGAAAATTTGTGCAAGGACTACCGACTTGGATTTACAAAATTTAAAAAAACATTAAAAATCCTTAAAAAGAGTCTCAAAACCTAGAATAAACATAGGCTCTTCTTTGTGTGTTTCCATGTAAAAATGATCACGAGACTAATGTTGACAAACAAATACGTTTTTTCTGATACTAAATCATCCCTTTTAGGAAGCAGTTAAAAACATTTGTTAGTTTTTTCCCCTTTATTAAACGAGTAGAAAAAAAAAATAGAGAAAGAAATTTTACACTTTGGGGCATTTTTCGTTTAAAAAAATGCAAATAACATTTTAAAATTTTAATTATTCGGGGGGAAAAATCTGGTATAGTGTGATTTAAACGCTCATCAATTCCTTTGGCGGACGAAATTTATAAAACGAATCCTTTTGCAAAGAGCAGAAAAGTTCAGGCTATCTGAAAATACCATTTTTATTGGATTATCAGCATTTATGTAGCCGTAAATAATAGACGAATTTTCTATATAGGTTAACATTGAGGTGAGCGAATACAATAGGGTTAGTAGCAGGGGCAGCTCCAGTCCAGTTTTTTTTTTTTTTTTTTGGCAGGGGGGAGCAACATCGGCTCTTAGGGTTACATATATATATATATATATATATATATATATATATTTAAAAGAAATAAACATCGTCTCACTTGAAACTCATTTAGTATTAGGTCTACGAATATATAATTTTAGGCTATAAAAAAAAATACGCCGGGCTTTTTTTTTGGGGGGGGGGAGCAATTGCCCCTACTGCCCCCCCCCCCCTGGAGCCGCCATTGGTTAGTACACAGCAGTCTTAACGTACCTCGTAACAAGCCCGAGCGGATCGATTTCATAATTTTATACCAAAGTTGAAGAAACTGAGATCCAACTCAAACGTAGCTCCTGATACCGCTGCTGACAAAGCAAGACGATCCGTGCGAAAGACGCGCCGCACTTGACAGAATTCCAATAGCTAATGATGTAAGGTAATTTTTGGTTCTACATGATCAGTTTTTTACAGTTTTTTACCGGAGAAAAGAAAAAGAAAAGAAGAGGCGTAGATGTACCAGAGTGGCTGAGACGCGTCTCTGCGAATCGGTAAAAGGTCCGACCGCGCAGCTATGCGCGGAATGCGGTCGTTCGCTCACCGGCGGCACCACTCCGTCTGCCGGAGCTATTTGGCCAGGAATGCGACCGCGAAAAAACAAGAAGTCGCTCGAGGAAAGGCGGATTCCGAGATGCGGGGAGCTCTCCTCGCCAAAACGGACGTGGGAATCTGACCTTTCTCTCTCTCTCTCTCTCTCCGCCAGGCACGAAACGAAATCTTCACTCCGATGCTACTGCCACACACACTCGTGCTATATGCAATAAAAAAAAAAAAGACCAAATCGGAACTGGATTTCGCCCGTAAAAGGTCTCATACCTATTAAAAATTCCAAGAAATTTATCTGCATTTTTATTGCTGAGTAATTATTCTCTGATAAATTGGGATCTCATCGAAAAAATGAGAAGGAAAATTCCTATTAGAATCGGAGTTGTGGTCCAAGAAATGTTTCTCAAATTTTTACAACATGGTAAGCTAGCTACAGTATCATTTTTCTTTGCATTCGCAGATTTTTTGAAAGTTCATTAGATTTAATAAATAAATTTAAAATCTCTAGAAATTCAGAATAAAGAGCAACATCTTTTTCCCATTTTAGATCATTGTTTTCTACGCATTTTTGTTTTAACGTAGGATTACGTTCCTCCATAATGGTATTCCGTTAAACAAAATTTCAGTCACTAAAACCGTCAGTCGTCGCGAGTTATAATTTTGGCAGCGCGCCAAACCCAGTCTGTGCCGCTTGGGCAAGCAGTAAACAGTTAAACAGAAAAGTACCAATATATATATATATATATATATATATATATATATATATATATAAGACAAAGTTTAAAGTGAAAAACCAGAATAAGCTTTAAAACTACTTGCAGCCAGGATCTAAAAACATGGAAAGATAAGTATTAAATAAGTTTTAGACAGCATCTCTTCATCAGCGGTGCCGATACTGTCTAAAAACCAAAGGATTGTTTCTGATAAGTACGATCTAATCAATCAATCAATCAATAAATAAATGAATATATATATATATATATATATATATATATATATACAGTCGGACCTCTATTTAACGAAGTCGCTAAATCCCGAAAAAATGTTCGTTATATGGAAAATTCGTTAAATAGAGATTCACCTTTTAAAATACTTAAAACTACACAAAACAGATTTTAAATTCATAAACACTAAATATTATTAATAAAAGTAATTGATCTCACACCTTTATTTTGTAAATTAATGTCTATTTGTTTTATATATCTTACACATAAAACAGAAATCTGCAAGGAAAACAGGAATAAAATAAAACATTGTCCGGGAGTACACTGTATTTTCAATTAAAAAAATATATTAAAATTAATGAATTTTAATGATATTATCGCATTTATTATAAGAAGTGATTTTAAGCATACATTACCACATGCTTCCTTAAATTTAATTACTGATAAAGTCTGTTAATTTTGTCTGAGTTTTTGTTTGAAAAAGTGATTTCTCTCATAATACGTTTCTCATCTGTGCAATGCACCAAAACCCACTTCAGGTGTATTTTCATCAAACTGCAACCCGCGTCGGAATGTGTTAAAAGAAAGTTAATGTGTTATATGTGTTAAAAAAAGAATAAGTTTGAAATGTTCAGAAATATTTTGAGAAATATGGAGAAAAAAATATATTGGATCACAAGAAAAAGTTCGTTAAATAGAGAATGCACTTCGCTATTTGGACGTTATTTTACGAGGAAATTCACAAAATGTTCTTGGTTCCATGGAAAAGTTCGCAAAATAGAGAAATTCGCAAAATAGAGGTTCCTTAAATAGAGGTCCGACTGTATATACAAAAGAGGTAAGTAACGACAAGTAATCCTACGTTAATAACCCGCGGTAGTTTCGTTAGAAGAGACTACCTGAAATTTTTGTAGTGACTGTTGGACATTTTTTAAATAATTTTCTTTATTGCCACAACCGTTCTTTATCCTTCATCATTTCAAGTCACAACTTAGGAAAAAAAAAATTTATTCCTCGCCGCTCTTGGATTCCTAAAACGATAGTTAACATGTTGTTTGTAGGCAAGTAATATTTCTCCTTGCTTAGTAATAGAAAAAGATTACAGTAAAACCTCGTTTATCCGAACTAACTGGGACCATAGGTAATCCGGACAATCGAAAATCCGGCTATCCCGGGTAATATGGGTAATAAGAAAAACAAAATCCTTAACTAAGCGAACTTACCGTGTATTACAATAAAAAACTATGTTTTGTAACAAAATTATATAGTATTGTTTACAAGACATTAAAAAATATAAAAATAACTTTTCCACATCATTTCTTAACAAAGAATTGGTTAAGTCTAGTAAATCTTTCTTAAACTCAACAAAAAGCAATTTATTACCATGATTTATTGTACAATCTATGCAGGAACTGTACCTTGAACCACACTAAAAAACGAATTTTTGGCATACGTGTAGTTACGTTCTTGCTATCATAGTTAAAAATTATCATCTAATGTGAACATTAAATAAAAATAATGTCTACAAATCTGATCCGGATCAACGAGAGCCGGACAAATGAAGTTTTACTGTACGTTCAACAGTGTTTCCCAACCAGTGTACAGCGACAGTTTAGGGTGTCGTGAGATCGGTCAAAGATTTTTTTTTCAACAAAAAAATGTTAGTTGAGTCTGCTAAAATAAATATTAAGTTGAATTAATTATTCTCACATCTGACAGATTATGACAGAAATCGATGCACTCGTTCCGGACAATCGAAAATCCGAATAATCCGAGTAATATGGGTAATAAGAAAAACAAATCCTTAACTAAGCGAACTTACCGTTTATTACAATAAAAAACTATGTTTTGCAACAAAATTACATAGTATTGTTTACAAGACATTAAAAGACGCTCTCCCCCGGCGGTATTTATAGCTGGTGACTCAATCCACGTCAATGCGCTGTGACACTCTAGTAAAGCTTTATTAAACTCAACAAAAAGCATTTTATTACCATAATTTATTGTACAATCTATGCAGGAACTTTACATTGAATCAAACTAAAAAGCGACTATTTGGAGTACTTATAGTTACATTCTTGCTATCACAGTTAAAAATTATTATCTAATGTGAACATTAAAATTTAAAAAAAAATCTACAAATCTGATTCGGATTATCCGGAGGGCCGGATAATCCGAATATACTTATATTATATTACTTTGCGCTTTAAATGGCGCATCGTAAAAAACAAACTAAAAAAAACGCAATGAAGCCTTAGAATGTGTAAGCTAAAATTTACCAGCCCGTATGTAAATATACTAATAGAATGATACATCAGTACCATTTTATAGATAGTATCATAATATTCTACAGACTTAAAACATCATACACTCTGTACCAATAGTATCCATAGAATCAATGAATAAAAAATATCTAATGCTTTGTTTATTATGAATAAAAAAAAATTATCCTAAAATTAATAGCTTTTTTACATTACCGACCGATCCTTCTATATCAGGCGAACAATGCCTGATATAGAAGGATCTCTCTTTTTTCGGTTTCCATTCCTCACGAGATATCACTCGAAGAAAAAAAAATTCTGATGCATTAAATATATACATTTCTAAATAAACATTATATCAAAAATATTTATTTTACAGAATAATACGATGTGGGTTTAATGCTTTAAAAAAATGAGCTAAACTAGCGCTGTAAGATTTTATACAGTGTTATGTATTAGTATTCATTAGAAGTCGATGCAAAAGCACTTTTTCCCTGTTAACGCCCCTTAGTTTAAGGCTACCGTGTACTAACCCTATTGGATTCTCTCACTTCAATGTTAACCTATGGAGAAAATGTGTCCGAGGATTGCCGACTTGGATTTAAAGATTTTTTTAAATTATTATTGTACTCCGTAATAGAGAAAGAAATTTTACACCTTGGGGCATTTTTCGTTTTTTTAAATGCAAATAATAGTTTAAAATTTAAATCATTCGGGGGGATCAGGTATAATGTGTTTTAAGCGCGCATAAATTCCTTTGAGGGACGACTTTTTTTTCTTAACCAACGAGGAGGTTCTTGTCATGAAGACATTCGCTTATAATACACCGCAGTTCTGCTGACCATTTTATTATGGGGCACCATATAGGCGGACCAGCATTACCTCCTATGAAGGAACGACACAAACGGAGGCATTTTAATGGCGCGACGCGGGGATTCGATCCTAGCACCCTCAATACCTAAAGCCAGCGCGCTGTACCACAAGGCCGCCACCTGGACGAAATTTATAAAGTGAATCCTGTAGCAAGGTGCAGAAAAGTTCAGATTATCTGAAAATACCACTTGTAATTGATTATCAGCACTTATGTAGCAGTAAATAGTAGAAAAATTTTCTCCATAGGTTAATATTGAGGTGAACGAATCCAATAGGGTTAGTACACAGCAGCCTTAAGAATCCTAAGATCTTCTCATGTCATAACATTGTATGTAACCAACGGTTTACTTTTTCCGTTATTACAGCATATTCTGGCTACACAGCTGTCGGAGGTTGACAAACTGGAGTTAACGTTAATGTATCTCAACAGCCATGGTCACGGGCACTTGCACACGGTGAAAAAAGAAAGAAAGGGTGGAATAACCAATAAAATGTAAATATACAGACCTTGCTACTTCATTTAAAGTTAATTCTCAACCCCCATTCGCGATCAAATTATTTTATCGACATAGTCTGAAATAAGGTGCAACACCAGCTTTGAGATCGGAAGAAATAGATTGGGTTTTAGTAGAAAGGCGTAGCACAGCCAAAGGGAGGGGAGAGTGTAGAATCAGAACCCTCTCTTAAGGGTAAAGAAAAAAAAACACAGTTTAAAAAAAGTGATTCCAATCTTGCAATATTAAAGTCATTCGTTGCAATATTAAAATCCCCATTGTCATTCTTTAACCTCCTCCCTCCTCCCTAAAAAAATAAAATAAATAAATTTTGATTGGGCATCTGATGGAATGTTCAATGAATTAACATAAAAAAATACCAAATGTTAAAAAAAGAGATTTTTTTCTTCTTATAATTATTATAAATATTTACCCGCTCTGTCTCTCGAAAGCCAACATAGTGATTTTTTCCGAAGAAACACTTTTCCAACCAACCATTTTGTTCTATAGATATTTCTTGCTATCTGTTCAAAGCTGAAGAGTTACAAGTCTCAATCACAAAAGATTAAAGGATATAGTATCTGCGTCGTTCCTATACGCAATGTGAATTCGATGCCATCTTAAGACACAGGACAAACTGTCTAAGCTTCCCTGTAGATCATGAAATATTGATAAATATTTCGTTTAAACGCGCCAATATGGCCTGCATACATGTGCAATTTTTTTTTTTTTTTTTTACAGCAACAATCTACTTTAGTAAGAGAGGGAGCCTCCATCTTCATATCCCCTGCTGGACCTTCGGAATGTCTACTTTTTAATCATTTTAAAAACTTTATATCATATTGCTACAAGCGCAGACCATTTTCTCTCGAATCTGCATTTTCATCAAATTAATTCAATCTGAACTCCCTTCGACCACCTGCAAAAACCTCATATACGACATCAAAATGACCAAACGCCAAATAATGCTGTAAGTCTCCCCAATCTGTTAAGTTTAAATAAAACTTTCAAACTTGCGCTTCTGCCCGCAGTTTTTGATTCTGCCAAAATTTAGGATCATCTGTAGGTGTAAATGTCCCAATGACGAAGGCAAAATAAATTTTAAGGGCATTCACAGTTTTTTCATCTTCCAGAGTCAAATAGTAAGATGCGGTCTAGCGACTGGATCGTGAACCATCTGTTCTACTGAGGATTTTAAGATGTCATTATTTACAATTTTATATGCACTCAGTGTGTCACTGGAAAGGTCAATAAAGTAAAAGCTTTCTGTAAATCAAACACTACAGTTCTCTGCCAGCACATGCATGTTGTTTAAATTATATTTCTCCTTACTGATGGACTAAACCTATGCTTTTCTAGGACTCTACTTTGCCATGAATAACGAAAATCCGCTTATTCTGTCATTTTAGATCATTTTACACATTTAGACTAATCTATAAGATTACAATATATTTTCTGAAAAATCTTCATCAGCAACTCAAGTGTGTTCTTACATATATAAGTCAAAATGACGTACACTGTTCAGTGGTAAGGAACAAACAGCACATGTCTCAAAATAACGACATTTATTGGGAAATTGACGCAGTCGGAGCTAACAATGGCAGTGATATATACCGGAAGATGAGTACGTACGTATATCCAGGTCTTGGCAGTTTTGACCCGTCACGCACATTCTGATGCCTCATTTTCTGCGTTTGTATTACTTGGCAACTTAGAAAGTAACTTTTCGTCTATCGCAGTGTATAAAAGAGAGCTTTAGAGATTCGGCTCTCATGAACTATACAATTTCGTCGAAGTTAACAAGAGGGGAGAGAGGTTCAAGAGATGTGCTTCAAAAGTTAAATCTAGAGCAAAGATTGTGTTTTGTGCTACATCTGAGACCAGAAAGCGGCAAAGAAAAAAACATTTTATATATGTAGGTACAGAAAAAAATATTATTTCACAAATGCTACATCTTATCGGGGAATGTTTCACATGCCGATAAAGAAAGATGGTAAGATCTGGCAATCCACATTATCTGAATCCCGACACTATTGCTGAGTTGTTTGGAAACAGGCAAACAAGTGAAAACACAGCCAACAGTTTTATGGGAAATAGTTCGATAAGCTGTATTTGTCACAGGTGACAAATCTACAGATCTTCCTCATTTTTCCCACTTCAGATGAGATTTGTTCATTATACCAAAATTTCCACACAAGAATTAATAAAATTTGGTAATTTATTTCAAAGGTAATCTGCCTACCAATGATATTCTACTTCTCTCTTCAAAGGGAGTCTGCTACCCGTGGGAGTATGTACAACCTCTTTCCCCCGAGCGGACTGAGGTATCCACGAACACCACCCACTTAGCTGTTCTCTATAGTTTTCATCTCTCTCTTGCCGTTCCTATTGAAACTGAATGAACTCTGATTAGATATATAAAATATCGGGAATTCGAATCTCGTCGGAGTCTCCGAATAAGTCACGACTGTAACGTTTGCGAGTTTTTGTTATTAACTTACAAGAGAGTCAGATTAATATACGTGCTAATATTTAAAGTAATTTAAAACATGACTATAGAGGAGATCTCAAAACTAAACCCATGAGAGGATTTTCTCATACCAAAGGTTGCCTCTGATAAAAGACGAAAAGCTATATTAATCCACCGAGGCCTTTATTCATCCCCCCTTCTCTTTGAGAGGGTCATCGCTCGAATTTTCCCTCCGTACTGAAATGTTCAATTATTTACACGAGACTTGCGGCAATAATAATAATAATAATAATAATAATAATAATAATAATAATAAACTCCTTAATTTTAAAAAAATCTCAATGATTACAGCGGATATTCTTTTGTGTTTTTGTCCCACTTTCGTTTCCCATCCGAAGTCAAAGGTATGAGCGCCGCTTTGCTAAGGGGACTAAATCATCTATTCTTCAAAACAACAGAGTGAGGAAAAGCAAATACGGCGACGTTATGCTATGAAATCCATGGCATCTACCACATATGATTTTATCAGTTTGATTTTTTATACTAGTTACAAACTCGCCAAATGATTAGAAGTTATTCTAAATACAAGAGGTTATCAAAATAGCGGAAACACTGGATGTTTCTACAGAACTTATTATCAATAAAATTTAGGCCCACCTTTAGTTTGTAAAATAGCATGAATTAACGTAGGATAGAATTATAGAACATTTCTTTCCCAATGCTCCCACAAATGTTCAATGACATTAAGGTCAGATGATTGAGGAGGCCCGAACAGATTCTGTACCTTATATCCATACTCTTCAAGTCATATACGTCTCGTACTATACATGTGTGCTTTATCGTCTTCGGAACACGGATGGTCATCAGGGAATAGCGTCTTCACCATAGGTTGCACTAGGTCCACCAGAATGGTTCTGTAGACTTCTGATGTCACATGACACCGAAGAACAAATAAGGGTCCTAAGGAATGCAAAGTGATAGCACCCCACAGCACCAGAGAGCTACTGCCATATTTGACAGGTGGCATCAAGCAGTCGGGGCTGTATGCTTCGGAAGGTGTTCGACAAACGTTGTCTCTACCAGTGGTAGGAAAAAACACGAAGCTCGATTCATCCGACCAAATGACACGTTGACAATCATGCAAACTTCAGTTTTCATGCTCGAGGTACCATTTGACACGTTTTCTTTCACTGGTGTTAGTAATCAGTTGATTCTGGATTGCAACCCTAGCTATACCCAACTAATATATACCCCGGATGATATATATCCCAGCTTTACCAGGCTCCCAACGAACTGTTATTCCTGAAACAGGATCATTACGATTCGCATTTAACCTTGCTGTTATTTGCTGTACTGTGTAGTCTAAGGTTTTCGTCGTACAATCTGTACCAAATTCCGCCTTTACCTCCGTGACATCTTCATGTGATGTCACACTTTCTGCGTTTAGAGACAACACCTTTTCATTATTGAACCGTGTCAAATATTTGATACTTGTCTCCTGACAAACCGACAATATCTGTCGATTTTGTTACAGAAGTAACCACAAGCCTCGAGCCAACAATAGTACCTTTGATCAAGGCCCTCAGATTAGGCATTTTGCATATTAATTCCACAACAGTCAATTGTACATCGACTGTACTACTACTGCGTGATAGCTTCTTCTCGTATTATACCTAGTATTCACCATATTATATACGACGATTACGTACTGCTCGTCGATGACAAAATCGTCGTAATATGCATGTCACAGCGCATGTTCCGTTTAAGCGGCATTTCTATTATTTTGATAACCCCTTTGTAGTTCTAACTTCTCCAAAACTCTTTGAAATATGATATTTGGCTTTAGATGATATGAACATTTGACTATGAAATAATTGCAAATATTCTGTTATGCACTTTGAATCTTAATAAATGGCAGACACAAGTACAACAAAAAAAGAGAAAATTGTTCATGTTCAATCACGGAAATGTTTCAGAACAATCAGAAAATTTTCGCAAAGATATAGCAGAATGTTGAGAATAGTAGAAAATTATTAACCCGCTATTATGACTTTCCAGATTCTCAAAAGGACCTACCCAAAATATTTTATCAACACTAATACAACCACCAGCATCAGCCGAGGAAATGAAAACTACTTTAGAAGACTGAGATGAAGTAATATTCCGAAGAAATATATGTAAAGATGCCAATCGAACCACAGAAGTAAATGGGAGTTGACAAAGAGTTCTCTCATACAAGTTCATGATTGATTTTGTTTCTCTCCTTCTGCATGATTTCCAAAGGATAAAGTGTTCGAACTCATGGACGAGTGGTCAAGCCGTCTCTGAGTAGCAAACCATCCGAAAACGCCATATCTGTACAAAGCACAAAATATTCGGCCTATGTATTTCAAAGTCCTCCGAAATGTTGATGACTTGAGAAAAATGTTGAGGGCTTGAGAAAAATGGTATAGGTTCTTGGGCGCAACCGCCTCCAGAAGGCAGTCAAAATAACCGTTTCCAGGCAGATAGCCAATAAAAAATTGTCATCTCAGCACGAACGTCAAACCAGAGGGTTTAAAAATTAGGTTTATTAGGGATATGAGTAGACAGGGAGGTAAGAGGAATTGTGGAAGGAGGGCAGGTTTTTAAGGGAAATTTTCCCCCTTCTTCCAGATCACGGGCAAAGTACGAGAGAATAAGCGGATGAACCACATTTTTGCAATGCAGGAATCAGTCTTTTTTATGGTGTATATATGTATAAGGAAATCTGGCTCAGTCCTTGAAGTTTTATTCCTCGAGGTACATCCAATGACAACAAAATTTTCGACCGATTTACTCTGTGCTTTACCCCTAAGCACATAGGGAAAATTTAAGTATGGCATCAACAACGGTGAAGGATTTAGTCTAAGGGGCAGTGCACTAAATTAACGTTGCATGCTAGCCCCAAACTATCTGCAGTGTTTTGATGAGTATCATCACACAGCTGGACATCGACACCATTCGACGGTTTTAACTGCAGCCCGTCGAGTTGTGAGTTAAATAATCGACATGTTTGTTTTCATAAATAGTCATTTTGAAGGCGTTTTTGAAGGTGGATCAATAGTTCAATAGTGGAAGCGCAGAATTCCGTGTTAACTCTTTAGGGTTGAAAATGAGTTAATTTTAATTTTATTCCGGGATCAGTCGCTCTCGACAGAATTCTATGGCAAATAAGGTTGAAATCTTGAAGAATTCATGGGGAGAAATTTTAAGTATTTTCCTGAAATGTGATAAAAAAAAATGTTTTCATTCGCCTCAACTGGCAGCAAAAGAGTCTTAAAATTAGTAGCAGAAATTTGGACATGGCGGAAACCTTCAGGTCACTGAAGCTTAATTAATGTTTAGTGACTTTCAACCCCTGCAAAAGATTCTAGGTACAAAGTTCCAACTTTCTGATAAGTTAAAATGGAATTATGCACCGCACTTTAGAAACGAGGATGTGTCTTTTAAGTAAAATAGGTCCATCTAACATTCACATCACGCATTATGATGGCAGAAATTGCTTACGGAAAACAATCAAAAAATTGTGAATACTTACACGGACGGCTCTGTTCGCATAATCTAAAATATTAATAGCTAAAATATCCTTCATTTCTTTTCTCTGTACAGAACTTACAAGGACGATATGCAGACCAAATGATGCGACAAAGAAAGGGATTCCTGAATCCATATTTGAAAAGTTTTTTCTCCTAAGGGGATTTAAGAAGCTCTTTATTTATAAAGTCTCTATGTTGACAAAAAAATTAAGCAAGAACGCGATATCGCAATGTCAAAATCATGCCATATTATAAATGGTGAAGATCCTAGGACACACATCCTATTTGGGGTTCTCTGCTACACGATGATAACAAGATTTTTATTCTGTTCTAATATTCGTATTTTTGAGGGCTCTGGGTGATTGCCCCTTTATCAATAGCAGCAAATGGTCTCGGAAAAAATATCGGAAAGAAATTTCAATCATTGTTCCCATGATTAGGTATTTACTCGCAGTGGTGCCAACGGAGACAGATTGTTAATACGGTAATTAAAAAAAAAAAAAAAAAAAAAAACCTTTGGATGCCACAGACCAAACATTACTCGTGTACGGCCTTTCGAAAATTGTTTCTTAGAAACTGATCAACTCCCGATCGCTGTTACACAGCAAAAAATTTTCGATCTCAATACAAATTCTTTGAAAACACCCATTAAATGAGGAGAGATAATTAAGTACAAACAGCTACCACAACAGGATCTCCCCGTGGGGTCTTCCAGAATGAACACATGCACACACCAAATAATAATAATAATAATAAAAGCATCAACAGTAAACGAAAAAAAGGAGGAACTCACCTTTTCACTCCAAAGAGAAATCAAACGACGTGAGAATGTTCACCTGTCGGAGCCTCCACTCACCGATCTATCCCGAACGCTTAGCAAGATCGCAACTGCGCAGTTCGTACCCGAAGAGCAGGCGAGTTCTCGACGCATCACGTGACGTGATTTCGAACCTCCCCCCTCCCCCCTCTGGCCAATCTTTCTCAATGGGATCGCGCGCGTGCGGCATCGCTGAAACAATGCGCTCGAATTCCTTCTCTACGGCGGGGATCTCAGTTTCGGGACGCGGTTTGTGTTTTGAGGGGTTTCGAAGTAGGTGTTCTTCTCGGAATACCCTATTTCACTTGTCGAAAAACTTCATCCGCCTGCTTATCAGTCATTTATCTTATGCCTGTTCTATTTTCGCTTTTAATATTTTTCATTTAAAAAAGAAGAAAAAAAAACTTCCTGGGCCTGATCACATAATTACCCTGCCCAAGAGCCAATCTTCCGATTAACTCTAAACCTGTTTTGGGATACCATAGAGGGAACTAATCGACCCGAATTTTGTGGGGGGACACCCGATTTTCGACTCCTGTTTGAGGAAAAAACAGACAGACAAAGAACTAAATATCGTATTACAAATTTATCACATTATAAAATATTAATAACAGAAATTTCATCATCGGTTGTATTGAAATCTGTTAAAGCAATTAAATTATTTTAGTCATTAATCCATTAAATTGCAAATGGATTATAAATGTTTCCTTAATTTAATGCTTGAATACATAGTCACGAAACTGTACAGCTGCAACTTTTCAAGTATTTAAAATACTTATTTTTACTGTTATTTTTTTATTATACTTCAGTTTTTATCAAGTAAATAATATTTACCTAATAAGAATCCTTTAAATTTCTATCCACATTTACATCTGTAATTTTTATTATGAATTTTCTGTGTAAAAGTTTTGGCTTATGAGTTTTTAAAAGTAAAACATAATTAAAAATATTTACTTCGTCGGGTTTTTTTATGGGACATAACAACAATAAAGTCATATCGGGATTCATACTGCTTTTTAAAGAGTAAAAGATATACATATTATTTTTTTTTAATTTTCAAGAAGATAATCTATTATATTTCTGTAATATTCCATGCAGGCCTGTTTAGTAGTCTTGAGTTATACCCTACGTTGGGATATTTTATAACATTTAAGAAATAGAATCCTTTACGTTGTCAAACTGCTCTTATTGTTCACAAATAAAATTTAAATTCATTGTTAAACCCAAGGGTCTACAAATTGTTTAGCCTAAGGGTCACACTGACTCCTCCACTAAGTCCCAAGGGCTAAGCCCTAGCTAGCTAGCTCTTCATAACAACATACTTAGGGGTACGTAAATTTCGCATAAAAAATATCGAAATTTCTAAAAAAAAAAATTAAAATATAAAAAAATTTTGTATTTATTCGCAAAAAATATATAAATGCAAAATTTCGCATTTATTAAAAAAAAATCACAATTTTATTTACTTGGTTAGGTAAGTATCGAAATTCTTAGTCAAAAGCTAACATTATATAATAATCTCCACATTCTCTGCCTTAAGGCTGCTATGTACTAACCCCATTGGATTCGCTCACCTCAATGTTAACCTATGGAGAAATTTTGTCCACGGACTGCCGACTTGGATTCAAAGAGTTTATAAAAAAAATTGTACTCCCTCATATAGAGAAAGAAATTTTACATTTGTGTACATTTTTCGTTTTTTTTAAGAAAATGCAATTAATATTTTAAAATTTAAATTATTCGAGGAAAAATCTGGTATAGTGTGTTTTAAACGCTCATAAATTCCTTCGGTGGACGAAATGAATTAAAATGAATCCTGTAGCACTTTGCAGAAAAGTTCAGGCTATCTGACAATACCAATTTTATTGGATTATCAGCATTTATGTACCTGTAAATAGTTGACAAAAATATATTTTAAATGAAAAATTTGGGGGCAGCGCTTAACCCCCCCCCCTATATAGAGAGAGAGGCATTACAATCCCTCAAAATGTCAATCCTAAGGGGGGTGGAATTCTCGAACTGTCAACTGGACTCCTCCCACCACAAGAGTCTGCAAGAAGAGGAAAAGGGAAATGCGATTTTTTTCTTAGTACATAGCAACCTTAATCTTTAGCAATAAGTAATATGCAAAACCAGGGGTCTCCAAACTGTTTAGTCTAAGGGCCACACTGACTCCTCCACTAAGTCCCAAGGGCCAAGACCTAGCAAGCTAGCTCATAATAACAACATACTTAGGGTACGTAAATTTCGCATAAAAAATATCGAAATTTCTCAAAAAAAATTACAATATAAAAAAATTCGCATTTATTCGCAAAAAAATAGATAAATTCTAAATTTCACATTTATTAAACAAAAATCACAATTTTGTTTACTTGGTTAGGTAAGTATCAAAATTCTTAGTTAAAAGCAAACGTAGCAATTTTCACATTCTCTGCCTTAAGTCTTTAGCAATAAGTAATAAGCAAATTTCAAGAGTGAGATCTCTCAGTTAAAGACCGTGGTCTTAGATAAGCAATTATGTTAATAAATTATCCAATTTTTAACTTCCCCCTTAATTTTACATTTATATTGCTTATAAATACATTTTGAACAAAGTTATGTATTTCTTTGTACTTCAGTTGAATAGTTATTTTTTAGGAAATCTTTGGATGTTTGTACTCTGCATTTTCGTGAAATTTTTGTACTTTCTACACTTAAGTTAGACTTTGATAATCTGAATGATGTCGAAACCTAAAACGGATACATAACTTTTATTTTTGATGTATTAGAGGAGTCTTTATTATAAATTTTAAAAAAATTCATCAAAAATTATGACGCAAGGAGCATTTCAAAGTCTTGCAAATCTGGAAATTACTCATTTTGAGAAAAAGCCATTTAAAAGATGTTTTTTCACCTACCTTTAATAGTTACTCTTCTAAAGCCACCAAGTTTCTGTTTTACTTTTTGCTAAATATTTTAGATGCATTTTATTCCAATATCTACATATTTTTAAAATATTAACCCCCCCCCCCCCAAAGAAAAAAAAAATTCTAATTTTTGTTCGATTTTTGGTAATTCGAAAGTCCACTATCCCCTTAATTAGTCGTTAAATAAAAACATCTGAACATTATTATTTTGCATGATTTACTTACATTGTAAATTTTACACTGCAATCGAAATAAACTATGGCGGGCCGGATACCGAGCATGTCCTGCCTGTTACCGCGGGCCGAATTGGTGGTGCTCGCGGGCCGATGTTGGCCCACGGGCCATAATATGGAGACCCTTGGTTAAAACCATAAAACTATAACATATTTTGACACTGTTTTCCTTCTCCTGTTTTCCTCCTCGAAAAGATGACGTTGAGACGAAAATAAACCAATCATAGGCGTTAAAAATTTCATTGCTAATCGTATGGAGGCCAATTAAACCAATCATAGGCGTTAAAAATTTCCTTGCTAATCGTATGGAGGCCTATGATTGGTTTATTTTCGTCTCAACGTCATCTTTTCCTTAACGCAACGCGACGGACTCCTATGTGAACAGGCCCTTAATGAATAAATTTAAAATCTCTAGAAATTCAGAATAAAGAGCAGCATCGTTTTCCCCTTTTAGATCATTGTTTTCTACGCATTTTTGTTTTGTAGTGACTATTGAACATCTTTTAAATTATTTCCTTTACTGCTAAAACCATTCCTTATTCTTCATCATTTCAGGTCACAACTTAGAAAAAAAAAAACAGTTTTATTCCTCGCTGCTCTTGGATTCCTATAACGATAGTTTATAAAATGCTGTTTGTAGACAAATGATATTTCTCCTTGCTTTTATTAATAGAAAAATATTACAGTGAAACCTCCTTTATCCGGACTAACTGGGACCATAGGCAATCCGGGTAATCCGGGTAATATGGGTAATAAGCAAAACAAAATCCTTAACTAAGCAAACTTACCGTTTATTAGATAAAAAAAACTATGTTTTGTAACAAAATTACATAGTATTGTTTACAAGACATTAAAAAAAATATAAAATAACTTTTCACACCATTTCTTAACAAAGAATTGGTTAAGTCTAGTAAAGTTTTCTTAAACTCAACAAAAAGCATTTTAGTACCATAATTTATTGTACAATCTATGCAGGAACTGTACATTGAATCAAACTAAAAATTGAATATTTGGTGTACTTGTAGTTACGTTCTTGCTATCATAGTTAAAAATTATCATCTAATGTGAACATTAAATAAAAATAATGTCTACAAATCTGATCCGGATCAACGGCAGCCGGACAAATGAAGTTTTACTGTACGTTCAACAGTGTTTACCAACCGGTGTACAGCGACAGTTTAGGGGGCCGTGAGATCGGTCAAGGATTTTTTTTAATATATATATATATATATATATATATATATAAACCAAAAAAAAGTTAGTTGAGTCTGCTAAAATAGATATTAAGTTGAATTAATTATTCTCACATCTGACAGATTGTGACACAAATCGATGCACTCGTTCTAGAGGATGAATCAGCTACCCTCATGCCCACAACTATTAGGCCTGGAGTCAAACAACTGTGCTCTATGCATCAATTGCAAGTCTCACATTAATAAAACAAAACTCCTTTTTTAGAGATTTCCATTGTAGTCCTCTAGTGCAATAGAAGCATCAATTGCAAGTCTCACATTAATAAAACAAAACTCTTCTTTTAGAGAGTTCCATTGTAGTCCTCAGGTGCAATACTATACTGAATATCATGGCTATTTTTGAAACTCTATTAATATACCCTATTCTAGTGTTTGTTACTTACATCTTTCAATAAATAAATCAAATCAGCAATGAAGTAAGTATTTATTTGAACTGAAATTTGACATGTTCCTAATATATATTTCACTTTAATCTAATATTTAAAAAAATTGAAAGAGCTAACTCTAACAAGGTGCCTCAAGTTTTTAATCTCATACCCAAGGGTGCGGCAAACACTAAAAGGCTGGGTACAACCTGGCATTCAATGAAGAATAGGATTTCCCGTATAATTTACACTGTACTCAAGAGGTACAAACAAAAATGGAAGAAAATCATTCCTTCAAAAACACGCATCGCGTTCCACTTCATAAATAAATACAGTTTTTAAGCATCGAGCATCAAAAACTTGTAGTTTTGAACTACATCAAAAGCTTGTAGTTTGTAGTTAGTACAAAGACTATTAGAGGTTTTTAGAGAATTTGAAGGTCCTTAATAAACAGTTATCGAAAATGAGGAATTAAAAAAATTTTTCTTTTTGAGTGTTGTACGAATTCTTAAACCAGAATTCAAACGTCTTAGTAAGCGTGGAGTGTACTGTAGATTACGATTTTCGATTTCGCTAGGAATTATTAATGAACGATCTGAGTACAAAAACTATGAAATTTTGCCCTTCGCTATAAGTAAGGTGCGGAGGCATTTGCTGGACTTTCGGTCATTTTACTTTATTTTTTTTTTGTGTGTGTGTGTGCAGCGAGGGTCATCACCAGTGTTCAGGGCACAATTTTCAGCACTGTAAAATGCAAGTGTCCAGCATGTCTAGTAGTTATACAGACATTACAGATTTGACATCAACTTGCCTCAGAACATTTGATAAGAACATTTTGGCGAAAAGAGATCACATTTAAGTATTCGGAAGCACTGTTGACCCTTGAGTCACAGGTTTCTCGCGTATAAGTGTTAGAGTGTCAATTAGTTTTGAAGATGCTTCCTAATCTTTTTCGATTCTCAAGCCCCTTACAGTGGTTCCAACATATCCTGCGCACCCCTAACATCCTCCCTTCACAGTCTATCTATTTTAATCAACAAGGCCTTTTAAGAGGAAAAACACTAAAATGCATTTTCAATACTTTAATTCCAACTGAATGTTTAATTTAACAAAAATGAATTGTAAGAAATATGTAAGAAATGGAGAACGTTAAGAAACCTTCCTCCCTCAGACAAAGATGTGTAAAAGCAGGAGCAGAATAGAACCTTAAGAAAAATAATGCACTTACCGTATTGATTCCCGATTATACAACGAAAAAAATTGATAAATTCTTACATAAATAAAGTTGTTTCATTTCATTCAAGCAAACTTCAATAGTAAAGCCAAAAGTGACAGAACAGACTAATAAAATACAAACCGACGTTTAGGATTTGTGTACTTACTGTACGTAGTAATTTACAGTACACAAACCGCGATTTCCTTTTACCGCCAAATAAAGGCAGTAGATTTCTTACGCACTGAGTTTGCGTTCTGAATGAGATTTTTTCCCTAACAAACATCAATGTCCTACAGTATCATGGCAAATAAATATTGACAATTTTTTTTCGGTGAAATTCGCTAGAAAGTTATTTTGGTTGAATAAATATATGATGACCGCCCAGGAAACACTTCTTGACCCCTTTGGGAGCCACTAGTTTAGAAAAATAATATTCATTAAAAAGAAAAAAGTTCAGCAATAAACTTTTTATGCAAGGACTTATTCATTAGCAGCAAGGGCCTGTTCACATAGAATCCGTCAGCGTCAGCGTTACTCATATTGAAATATTTTTAACCAATTAAAAAACCCCAAACGATTTGCAACGAAATTGTTAATGCCTGTGATTGGTTTAAAATATGGCAATACGATTAGCGCTAATTCGGACGGATTCTATGTGAACAAGGCCTAACTCGGAAATTATGAACATTACGAAACAAAAACTTGTAATTACTCCGAAAGCGATTATTTTCGCATTTATATGTAAGTGCCCCTTATATTCTATATCAGGAATTTAAAGTACAATTTACCAAATACAATTTAACGTAATCAGTACGTATGGGGCAAAACAGAATGATCATTAAATCTTCCAGGGGAAGTAGATGCAAAGGTACTGACGGCAGAAGTCTCTGGAAATGCAGTCGTAAGGCTACAGCTGAAAAAGTAAAAAACTGTTTTTCTCTCCCCAAACTGCATGCTAATAAGAAACAGATTCTGTAAAAGACAGATATTATTTTTCATATCCTTATTGACTTTTGAGAGTTTTACAAGCTGTAATACAAAGTATAATGTCAAAAATCTAATTCCCGCACTAACTCTGAAAAATAGGTAAGTATTCGGAAATTGCAGTGACCACAGCTTTCGCTTATACGCCTTGTTCAAACTGACGACCGGAAGCTACGGAGCCGAACACGCAGCCTGAACACGCAGCCGAGGGTTAATTTCCCAAGTTCGGTGACATTTTTTATTCATGTAGGGCCCGAGGATGCCGGATATACAGTACGGATCTGCAATCCACTCAAGGCACCCCAAGCGCCCATGAAAAATAGGTAAATATGTTAACTAGTTTTTATCTGGTGAATTACTTTCTTGATTTATACGTGTAAGCTGAAATCGAAATTTTATGAATTTGGTACTGCAAGTTTTATAAATACGACAACTGTATCCTTTCCGTTTGTTGAATGGGTTTTGGAGCGCTTCGGTTATTTTCGGGGGCCAAATGCACTGAAACCTACAACTTCCTATCCGGAGAGTTGGTTCAGGACATTGCCAGGTCATCACCAAGCCCTGTCATGATCTTCTCAGTGAACATCACACTTACGACACATAACTGTATAGAGGCAAACTATAGGTCTAATAAATTTGAGCTTCAAGAAAATTTATTTATTATCAATATCAAACTTTTTGGTCATTTCTTCTATTCTTTTTAAGTGATTGATGAAAGGTTGTTACTATTTTAACGAAAGTACGCAATCATGCTACGTAAAACTAACCTTTATCTATCTATCTATCTACGAGGGATGGACCTTTAATAGTTTCAACACTGTTGTAGAGTCCCCACGCAGCAGAACCCAGGAAAGCAGATTACACCACACGTACGTCACGTACCTGCCTTACCTGTGACAGATGCCCTTTCCTCACAAACATCACACAGTGACAGGATGAAGACAGCCATGTTTTAGCTACCGGTCTATCGTGCGAAATAATTTGTTGCATCGTACTGATGGAAGGAAAATGCTTGTGCTCACACTGTGGCTGATATGTTTGCCCGCTGGGGCTGCGAAGGGCTCTACCATCCCCCATATACCCCGGAATTAAGTCCCCGTGACTTTGATCTCATTTCCAAGATGAAGGAACTGCTCCGTGGATTCCACCACAGATTCTGCAATCTGTAGACCGCTCCATTCGAAGGATCAACAGATGCAATATACCATTGGCGCTGCCAACGGTATATTGCAGCTTCCAGAATGTTATCCCTCGTGCAAAACAATGCTGGTTACTACTTTTAAGGGCTATGAAAGTTTCATCCCTGTATCTCTTCTGTATACTTTGTACATACCAAGTTGCCACTATTAAAGTTCCATCCTATGTATTTACTCTCCCTCCCTCCCTCTCTCTCTCTCTCTCTCTCTCTCTCTATATATATATATATATATATATATATATATATATATATATATATATATATACAAACATAAAAGTTTGGTATTGAAGCGGAATTTGAGAGCGATTTGAGAGAAATAATGATGGGTTTCCTCCTACAAATACATACACTCTTACCTGACCATCATACCATCATAAATACTTAGATTGCCCGCGTTGCGCGAGGACGAGGTGACTTCGAGTAGGCTATAGTGCATGGAATCAAATGTGGGATCTCATAGATAAGACTTGCGATTTTTAGTGGTATAATTAGCGAAGTAAATGACCAACTCCTGATGTGCGTTCATCTAACATCGTTCACCAATGTCCCGACCGTTATACACTCTCCT